>JAHWFO010037231.1:0-12480 GCA_023313115.1 Rhysida immarginata
GCTAACCTTAAGCGGAGTTCACATTCAGCGACTTCGCTGAGTGAAGCGTTTTCCCGAATCCAGGTGTTTTCTAGGCGTCACGAAGCCGCGCGTGTTAAAATGCGAAGCCGTTTCACACTTAGCGAGAACGAAGCGGAGAGCTAGGCGAACTTCCTTCTCTGCTTTCAGGTTGCGCCCTCCCCTTTCTCCCCAGCTAGGCGAACTCCGCTCTGATTGGATGTTCGACAAGTCCTTCTTTCATCCAGTCTCTGCTGCTTTATAGACATCGTGTGTATATATCCACAGCCTACATGATTAGAGACAGCCTGTTCAATTGCGAGATTTACAGTGTCGCAAAAACTGGCATCCGCTTGCTTGCTTTCATCACCCGAGGGCGCTGCATTTGTGCTGTTTCCAGACGAGACCTTTAACCTATTTGTGTTGATCGTCCGGGAGAAACTATAATATTTACAGTTTATTAAGTTGATTTGTGGAACAAAATGGTACACTGTTGTGTTCCTTTTTGCACGTCAGACTCTGCAAAGAAGGCAGATGTAAGTTTTCACGAGTTTCCTGTAGATGAAAACCGCAAATCGTTCTGGCTAAAGGCGATCAGATAGACAAATGAAGATATTATCCATCAATTTTCTGTTTAGAATAAAATTTATTAGTCTAGTAAACCAAGAGCACATAAGATATTACCCTTATGTGCTCTTGGTAAAACTAGCGAAACATTGTATTATAAAGATAATAAAAAATTAAAATTAAAAGTCATGAGCAGTAGCATAGTCAAAAATTTTCGGTGAGGGAGGGTAGGGGGGAATCTGGACAAGAACTCGCGGACAAAAACTCAACTCCCATCGGACAAAATTCTATTCTAAAATTCTCCTGCTGGTTTGTTTACATCTATAATTTTTATTATTTTTTATTTATCATAAGTGGAATTCGATATAAGAAAAGTATTTATTTAAAACACAACATACAAAAATTAATTTTATAAAAATCATGAAGAAATTTTAATGTAAAACTTACAAGAAATATATTTATATAAAAAAAAATAACTTACTAAAGGAAATTAAATTTTATGGAAACTATAAAAAATATTCTATAATGAAAAATGTACAGGATCAGATAAAAGGATGATCCACTTTTAAATTTTTTAATGATTTTTCATAAAATTAATTTTTGTATGTTGTTTTTTAAATAAATTTCTTATAACGAAATATACATATAATAAATAAAAAGAATAAGAAATACGGATGTAAACAAATCGGAAGGAGAATTTTAGAATAGAATTTTCTCTGATGGGAATTACGTTCATCCACAAGTTGGAGATAGTAATTAAAAAGTGTCTTCCTTACTTTTTGAACAAATGTAAGAAAGAATCTTTGTCAGATTTTGTTGCCGTGGATGAAAAAAAACCCTCTGTTCCATTGTGATGGTAAGGAACATTATGTACAAATTTGTAAAAAAATCTTAGAAACTATATCTAGCAAATTATGCTAAAATAAAAAGGGATAAATTATTTAGAGAAAGTAAATTTTGTAAATTGAAGAAGAAGCCTTTATCTAGAAAAGTAATAAAGTTGACTGATATTGAAAAGTTTGTATAAGTAACTTATATTTTCTTTTTTTATCAAACATTTTATAAAATTTATTTTATATTTTATCTGTCATCCGAAAAAAAAATCAAACCAAAACTAAAGCCTTTGAACACAAAAATTATTTGTTTCGTCATAAATAATAATAATAATAATAATAAATAATTGTAACAACAACAGGGAATAACCCACCAGATAAACCGGTGGGCAGAGCCCCATGTTGTCCCCCAACAGGCCGAAGCCCAAAACGGGGTTAATGAAAAATACATTTAAAATGGGGAGTAAAATGGGGAGATAAAAAAATCATAGAGAAAGAAGCCAAGTCGATTAAGAAGAAAGGAAGAAAAACAAAAACAAAAAAAACGACGCGAAAACTGAGTCACGAAATAGATTTATACTACGGAGAAATATAATTAAAAAAAAAAAAAGATTAAAAAGGTAATGTCCTAAGGAAGTGGTGCTAGGAAAGAAGCGAACAAAGATGGGAAAAAGAAAAATAAAATTAAGAGAACAATGATAGATGCATATCTTTGGCGTCATATAAATTTATGTTGTTAAAATGCTCCAAGTAGTTACTGACTAATTTAACAATAGGGTTAGTTTGGGATAAGTTGGACCTCCACTTTAAAATAGATTTGATCTTGAAACCTCCTCTGGCTTTTCTTAGACTATGCAAGTTAAAATCATTGGTGAGCGAGGAGACAATTAATCTGCCATGGTAAATATTGAGTAGGATATTAAAGAAGTGTCTACATATAAGATCCTAGATATTAAAAATTTTATGTTTATAATGAATGGAATTGTCATGATCTCAAAGGAAAGCATTAAAACTAAATAATCTGCGCTGGAGAAAAGTGATAGGTTGCATATTACCCCCGTACCAAATCCAGACACAGTAAAGAATTTTTGGGACAACAAAAGCTTTGTAAAGCTGTAGAAAGGTATTAATATCAGAGAAAAAGAACCTCTTAATTAATCAGACAACCTCTTAATTAATCCTAGACGACGTGAGATATCCAAGCTGATTTGGTCAATATGGTGTATAAATGAGCAGTTGTCAGCGAAGACAACTCCTAAATCTCTGATTTGGTTCTTCCGAGCGAGAAGCTTGCTTTCAATATAATAATCAAAAAAGAAAGGCGCGGTTTTTCTGTTAAAAGAGGTCACGTAGGATTTTTCCGCGTTGAGTGCAAGCCCGTTGCTTACAGACCACTGATAAACCAAATCCAGGCCATTTTGCAGGGCCTCGCAGCTGTTCCAATTCGTTATTGAATAAAATAACTTAATATCGTCAGCATAGAGATAGAGATAGGTAATTGCTCCAGCAAGTGAGAAAGGTCCGTTATGAAAATGTTAAATAACAAGGGACCCAATGGAGAGCCCTGAGGTACACCGCTTTTAATCGGAAAAGCCGCTAACTTAACATCCTGAGAGCAGATTTTAAACTTCTACCAATCAGCATAGAAGAAAACCACTGTAAAACGTTATTCTCGAAACCAATAATGCGCAGTTTACAAAGTAGTAAATTGATATTGACTCGGTCGAAAGCCTTGGAAAAATCTAAGAACAGGGTATCAACCTGTTGCCTTTTGTCGACTTGCAAAGTAATATAGTGAAGAAAAGATGTCAAATTAGATTGAGTTGAACGCGCAGGGCGAAAACCATGTTGCGAGTCAGATAGATAAGGGTCGATGAATTGAGTAAGCTGGTCAAATATAAGAGTTTCTAATAGTTTTGTCGGAAAAGAAATCAAGGTTATTGGACGATAAGCTGTAAGCCCCTTTTCATCTGTCTTCTTTGGTATTGGCTGGATGATAACCTGCTTCCACATATCTGGATATCGACCAAGCTTAATAGATATGTTGAACAGATGGAGCATAGGAATAGCTAAAGCAGTAATACATCCTTTAAAAATATAGTCAGGGATGCCAGGTATAATGCAAGCTTCCGACGCTGAAATACTCTTCGCGCGTTCGATCAATTGTTGAGTAGCGATTTGTTGTAGAGTAAAGCTACTATTAATTTTTTTCCAACAATCCTTCAGAAGCATTTCGTCACCGAGCGATCTTGTATCGTTATTCATATTAGAGGCAAAAGCAGATGCAATTTCAGCTTGTTAATTTTCTTTGAATTTAAAAGCTGTTTGGAAATATCCCAGAATAAATTAGGACTGGCTTTTAAGCTCGTCTCGATATGATGAAAATAGGCATCGCGATCTAACTTCCAATTATCTTTAAAATTCATTATTTTAATTATTTTTATTAAGAAATTAATTTATGTTGATTAAAGTCTTAAGTTTTTTTTTAATATTTTTATTCGGTTGAGGATTGAAAATTAAATTATTTTTGTTGATAAAATAAGTTTACCTCAACATTTAATTAATTCTTAATAATAAAAAAAATGATATTTAATATAATAATGTAATTACTATACAGCTAAAAACTTGGTTATTGAAGCTATTAATTCATAGTAAAATTATAAAAAATAATTTTATTTATCATTTCCAGTACCATTAAAAGCTATTCTCTTAAACATTCTGTAGTGTTTAACAGCACAATAGCAGCGCCTCTCGTGACAATCTGAAATAACTCTCCTCAGAAAAAAGGAACCATATTTTTGAATAGGAACGCGCGAAGTGACCAGGCTGTGTCTAATCATGTAGGCTGTGGCACTGTGTTGGAACAAAATTTCAGAGCAAGAATTTTTGTCAGTGACGACAGGGTTGGGACAAAAGCCCCCCAAAGTAGGGCTTTTATCCTACACATTCTGTATGAGAGCTTAAAGGGGAAAAAAGGGAAAAACTTATGCGCAAAAAACTTAGATCATCTAGTCCATTTCTAATATCGTTTGAAATGGATTTGGCGTTTGAAATCAAGTGTAATATTAGTAAGATGAAAATTCTTGGCACAACAATATTTGAGCATGTGAAAGAAAACAGGAATTCTCATCATAGTACATATTAGAATGTATGAAAGAATGTATTGCAAGTTAATAGAATAAAAGAAAGTGTGAAGTTTATTTGAATATCACAAAATAAGTATCACAGTTAATTTGAATTTCACAAATAGTATCACAGAATAAAAAGTCATTTTCTATTTTACATCACCCTCTCCAAGTCTGACAAAGTAGAAAATGCATCCCCGAGTTTGATCTCAGCCATTTGCAAAATAAATCCGATGAAACGTGTTTTTAAATCGCATCGTACGTGAATCTAGGTATTTTCCCGACCTCTGCACCACGTGACCTTCTTAACCAATCAGAAGCCGTGGACGTGAAAATGCATGTTTTCTCGGACTCGTGTAAATAGCCACTTCGTAAAAATTTATGAAGAAAAATGATCTGTTTTCTTGTACCCAGCATTCTTGATAAATAACTCAAAGAATGTGTTTTAGGAATTGGAAATTAATTTCTTTAAATTATAATATTTCTTTGTTTCTAATTTTTTATCTTTTTATAAGTTGTTAAATAAAATTTAATTTTATTGTACACAAAATACAAATAGCTTATTTAAACGGTGATCTTGAAAACAAAACAAAGGAGAAAATCCTCCCTGTTTGGCTATCTAGTTGAAAACCACGTGTACAGTCTTTACTAGCACACGTAAACTGATGTTTTGATGGTCTGTGCGCACGCCTAATGCTATAAAATGCACTAAAACCAGACATCTGTAGGCGCTGGCTTGTTTTGGTGCTTGGAGAAGTTAACCGAACAAATGCGATTTTTCTAATTGCTTT
Organism: Rhysida immarginata; assembly: GCA_023313115.1. Lineage (NCBI taxonomy): Eukaryota > Metazoa > Arthropoda > Chilopoda > Scolopendromorpha > Scolopendridae > Rhysida > Rhysida immarginata. The sequence continues at coordinate 5,314 of JAHWFO010037231.1, forward strand.
GCGACGGGTGCTAAAGCCAGTGTTTCTGGTCAAATAGCTGGCACCGTCATGTCTCGCTTTCCCTTTAGGATGGTCGTGGGGGTAGAGGGGGACATCACAGACCCTGACGAGAAACGCACCCTTAGTTCGACATCAAAAAAAGAAAAAAAATTAGCGTAAAAGAGGTATAAAAAACAGAATGTAGAATATAAATCAGTGTACAACACTTTTTGAATAACAAACCAACTCCAAAATTCACCTAATTAACCTATTAAAATTAATTTAAAAAACGCATTCACCTAATTAACCTATTAAAAAAAATACATTGTTGCATGAATTGTTGCACGAAAACGAGTTTCGCATGGTAAATTATGAATACCATTGCTGTAGCTGTTGGTTTTGTTCATAACAATGCTCATAACTTGCTGGTTATTGGCGAAAAAATTATGCTTATATAAATATCCATACGGGATGGGCTATTTACCACTAGTGAAAATTAAAAAATTAATTAACTATATTTGAAATCAATCAAAATTTCTACGTATTTTAATAAGACATCATTCACTATTCAACCAGTAAAAGCCAATATACCCCTCGCTCAATTAAGACCACCTACCAATACACCTCTCAGTCAGTTATGGGCACATAAGGACCCAATCAATTAAGACCAATTAAAAAAACCATAAAACATCTGTAAAGAAATTTCCTCTGTCCCCAACTAACCTGGACATATTTTATTAGATCCTTTATTATCTAATAAATATATAATTTTACAGGGCGACTTCAATGCAGATTTTAACAAACTTGCCTTTCAACTAAATAAACTTTTAGACCCCCATAACAGATCAGTTTAACCCAACTCGTTTTCTCAATTCTGTTCCTACTCTGCTATTGATTTATGCTTTTCTAATTTTTCATCAACTTTTTTCAGTAACTCTTTAGGTGTGTCATTATCTGATCGCTTTCCTCTATTAAACATATTCAGTGCAACTATTTTCAATACTTATTCCAATAATTTATTTCTATTAAATCAAATTATTCTTCCACCTCAAATCGCTGTATTTATTTCATATCTATCTTTAACCCATTGGTCTTTCCTAGTATCGAACATTGATCATCTCTGTATCTTTTTTTCACTCATTTTCAAGCTGGTTAAATAGAATTTTACTCTAACACATACTAAAAAATCCAAGGTATCTTCCGAAATAAAACAACCTTGGATCACGCCTAAAAGTCTTAGTCTAATCAAGAAAAAAATAGCTTGTTATCGAAAATTATGACACAATCCATTTCCCACTATTACACGTGCATTCAATAATCATTCAAACCATCTAAGAAAACTGATAAATAATTCTAAACAAATTATTTAATAAACTGCACACTAACAAATTATTATTTTGGGTGTTGGCCCTCTGTTTTGGGCATTGGTCCTTAATTTTTTTGTGGTGGTTCTTGTTTTGGGTTTGTTCACTCATCTGACTGTTGCCATCTCCTTGTTTAATCACGTGATTGTGGCCATGTTCTGATTCCTAGTGGCTGATGATAATAAAAGTAATTTCATATTCTTAGTCTTGCACTGGTGTTGGGGCTTCACTGCAAAAGGGTCTTTTGTGATTTTATCTCACAATATAAGTTACTCGGGTGGTGCTACATATACCCACTAGCTCGGGGTGAGCTAAACAATCTGGCATCCCAAGTTGTTTATACCTAATATCTAATTATCTTTTTTGTTTCTACCACTGCCAATTTTTCCCGTTTTGCTTTACACTCACTTCTAATTAACTATTTCTGTTTCAATGTGCTCAGTTTGTTTTTTTAAAAATTGCATTGCATTGTCTCGTTTGAGTGGGTGTTTGTTTGCTCTCACAACCTGATGCAGTGTTTGACAGGTGACTGAATTCACATATACATGCTTATAAATACAGCTTATACAGCTTACATGCTTATGAAATTTTCGTATTCACTAACATTTTAGTTTATTTTAAAGGTAGTCTGCTTGAAATTTGTTTTATTTTCATTTTCCACTCTCGCTGATTGCCTTTGCTCGCATGAATGGTTGTTTTTTCTCAGGGCTTAACTTGGTTGAAATGTTGAAATAAAAATTTCACATTTCTCAATGCTGGTGAGGCATACTTGGGTCTCTCTCTTTACCAATTTGCACAGCCTTGCCACACCGAGGTTATTAAACGCGTTGTTTAATTCCCTGCCACGCGATATTTAGTTGCCTACCCCTGTCTGGGTCTCTCTCTCTCTCTCTCTCTCTCTCCTCGTACATAACCGATACAAGTTTGCAAAGTGTTGCTTAAAATTGTATTCTAAAATTGTTTTCATTCTCTCTCTGCTCTCTCTCTCTCTCTCATACAGTATACAACTTTTAGTGTTCAATTATGGTATTTGGATACGTGTGTGATATGCTTTGCACGTTGATCACAATTCATTAAGTTCTCAAAGTCGCGCGCTTGTTGGATTGTTTTACAGCTTGAATTTTATAATTTTTTCTTGGATGTGTGACAATCACATCCACGTTGTTTTTCGGGCATGCTTTCTCAAAGTTGAGTCGTTGTTGGCTTGTTTTTTCAGCCTGATTACATTGATTTTTACTTTTTAAAGAGTTGTCATGGTTTGTATGCTCGTTTCACGGTCCTTTACGAGGTGGTACAACCCATTAGATGCCTCGCAAGTGTGTGTTCAACCGTGGGTGGTGATTGCTACGCCTCTTTCGCTGGGGCATCATTGTTTCACGTTTTTGCTCATAGACGCAAGGTTCACGCTTTTGTACCTGCTAAAATATTATGTCAAGGTATATGTAATAAGTATTTGTCTACTCTGTTAGGGTTACCCAGCTGTTTCATCGTTTTGTTTTTGTTTTTTATCCTGATTAAAGTCTCTCCTGCTAACAAATTTGCACGCAGTTGATTTCGAGGTGATCACACAAGGCCTAATGAGTGTGTACAGCGACGTCAGACACTACGTACGGCGCTCATGCTAATCCAAGCTAAAAATATACGTATCTGACAACCGTGGGTATTTGAAATAAGTTTGTTTTTTGTTGCATTGGCGTTTTTACATTACTTTCACAGTTTTTCACCTAATTAAAGTCCGTCGTATTAACAAATGCGTACTTACTTGTTATCACACAGAACGTGCTAGGCTTAGCGTGTTCGCGAGGAGAACAACGTCGCTAGCCACTACAATCAGTGTTCAAGCTAATCCGTGCTAAAATTCCCCGCGTTTTCTAGCTCCGGGTATGTGATATACGTTTGTTTGTGATGCCTTAGTGTTCCCCCATCTGTTTCAGATGTGTTCGATGTTCACGCTAATCTAGTCTAAAAACCCGGTTCTCTTCCATAGGGTTGTCAAATTTTGCTAATATAAAAAAGCAGTGTTTCAATTTTAATACAATAGCATCACATGTGCGATAGGACTTGTTCATATCTTAGTTCTTACAGCCAATCGTAATGTTGGTTTGGTTTGGTTTGTTTGGTATTAACGTCCTTTTCAGCCTCTATGGTCATTTCAGGACGCCGTTATAGGGGCTGCAAATTTTGCCTCGCAAGGGTTCTTTTAACGTGCAGCCGGCAAACCACTACATGGGACCAACGGCTTTACTTCCCTTCTGAAGGAAGTGCGTGATCTCAGGATTTCCCCCTGAAAAATCCTCGTCGTCCTCGGCCGGGATTGACCCCGCGAACTCTGGCATCAGAGGCGATCACGCAACCGCTGAGCCACCGAGGCCGATTCGTAATGTTGGAAAATTTATCTCCACATTTTTATATCTGTTTTTCTGTTTTTGCATTGATTTCTTATAAAAATAATACAAATGATGATGAAAAGTTTTTTAATTTTTTAGTCACTTTTTTACTGAAGGCGTTTTAACTGACGTTCTAAAATAATAATAAATAAACAAATAAATAAAAATAAAATAATAAAATAATATAAAATAATAGAAAAAAATTCAAACTTTACTTTCACTGTATTTAAGTTCGCGTAAATGTTAAATTTTCTATGTTAATCTACATTGCATAATAAATGTTTGAGTGAAATTTTCACTTTTAAGGTATTACTAAAATTATTTTACTAATAGACATTTTATTGCGCATTACATAATATCGTCACTTAGTAATGCAGGCGTCATTATTTTTTTCTATTTTTGGGTTATTTAGGGCAATTTTGTTAGTAAAGTAGACAGAGCAACGGTATTGTAAGTTAGGTGAGACTTTGAGACCTTCTCTTTTCTCTGTTTGGTTTCAGTTGATCATAGGTCGATTGTATAAACGGGACACTCAGTCATTTACACATTCTTCCTAATTTTAGCATCCACCATGTGTGGCAAGCGAATAGTGATCCATCTCAAACAGTGCCAGCGTTTAGCTCTGAACTCCGAAGGTTGCTTTAGCAACCACTGTGCTACTGGCTAAGAGGGTCTAATGTAATGATAGGCTCACTATTATCCGACTACTGTTGCTATCTATCCATCGGTGACCCTATCTGACTCGGTGTAGTTGCATTCGTTTTGGGTCTTGTTACTCTTTCGACTGAAATTTTGTTTAATCAAATTTTCGTTCTATTTAACATCAGTTTACTGTTTGTTATTTTTTTCGTTTCCGCCCATGCGAGTCAGTTTGAAAAAAAAAATTGTCTTTCAAGAGGTTCTTCGTTAGCCGACAGACCCTACTTCTTACTTCTTATTGGTTATATGTTAATTTAAGCTAAAATTGTGTGTTGAAAATTACATATTTTCCTTTTTCAACACTGTTGAGGTTTATATGTGCTTCTCGTTATATAATATATGCCTGAAATGATTTGCCCTGATCGGTGTTTTAATTCGATATGGTTAACCTTATCTTACCTTCATCCCTCCCTCTTTCAAGGTTTCTTGCTCCTTAATCCTTTGTAAATACAAAAGCTAAATGATTTCTTTTCCTCGAGTATTTGTCAACGAATTTCAATTATACAATGTTTATTCTACAATTCCGTTTCTCTTTTGACACAAGTCACACGTTTTTTTCTGTTTTTGTGTGCTGATTTCTCACCAGCAACAGGGTTCAGTAAGGGTGATAGAGGCAGAGTTGACATCGAAATACACCGTTTTCAAATTAATGTTAGGGATTGCACTGGTTAAGGTAACCACCCACACTTCTTTTAATTTTCTCCGATTTTTATGATGTTTTCATTTACTCTCAGCGATGGTAAATGTTCAAATACATTGATGACCGTTGATGACCATTACTGTTTCCCGACGATTGCGAATGCATTTGTGCTAACTTGGTCTATGCATTTCCACAGCTGCCGAAAACCTGGCATTGTTAAAAGGTTGCTTTCCTGAAATTAATTGAACACAGTTGTTAATTCTTTAATTCAACTATTCTTTTTACTTTTGGTACGAAATTTAGGATGTTTTATCTTCTTTGTTGATGTTATTTCAACAGTATACGTAAAGGTGTAAGCAGTGAGTTCCTATTAACAAATTTTGTACGTAACCATTATCATCTACTTGGGCACTGTGTACGGTGTTTGGCATGAACAGAGTTGTAGATCCCCTACTAACTGTGTTTTGCGGTAATCCGTGCTAAAAATAGTCGTGTCTTCTAGTTAGGGTGTGCGAAACATGTTACTTCATGAGTTTCATGGGTTATTCGGCTAATTAAACTCTACCTCTTGGTAAATTTGTTGGTACATTACTACAGTTGACTACTGATAACCCCAGGCTGTTGAATTAGAGGGTGGGCATAGCAAACTTTATAACCACAGTTTCTCACTACATATCTCTACCTTTTTTAGATTTTCTGTCATTTCTGGGCTCTGATTGCTCAGTTTGTTGTTTGTATTTTAAATAATTTTATCTCGCTCACTCAATGTTAACTCTTTTAACCCTTTACTTCCTACAAAGTTTTTGCTTCAGTTCACTAAAATTATATATATTAATTTGAAAATTTTTTTCTTAAAAGGAAACCTATGTACAGCCAAAATTTTTTATATAGTATTCATAAATGCTGAGGGTATTTCCATGAACTATTTGTAAGTCCATTATATATATATATAAAATTTTGAAAATTTTTTAAAATACAAACATTTTTTTGAGGAAAAGAAGTCATTTAGCATTTGCATTTACAAAAGATTAAGGAGCAAGAAACCTTGAAAGAGAGAGAGAGAGATGAAGGTAAGGTAAGGTTAACCGTATCGAATTGAAACAGCGAGAAATGGTGCATTTTTAACGATCACAGCAAATCATTTCAGGCATATATTAGTAACGAGAAGCACATATAAACCTCAACAGTGTTGAAAAAGGAAAATTTATAAATTTAAACACACAATTTTAGCTTAAATTCACATAAAACCAACAACGCTGTGAGAGGTAGGGCCTGTCAGCTAACAAAGGACCTCTTGAAATACAATATTTTTTTTCAAACAGAACAAAAGCTTGATTAAACAAAATTTCAGTCGAAAGAGTAACAAGACCCAAAACGAATACAACGAATACACCTACTCAGATAGGGTCACTGATGGATAGATAGCAACAGTAGTCGGATAATAGTGAGCCTATCATTACATTAGACCCTGTTAGCCAGCAGCACAGTGGTTGATAAAGCAACCTTCGGAGTTCACAGCTGAACGCTGGCACTGTTTGAGATGGATCACTATTCGCTTGCCACACATGGTGGATGCTGAAATTAGGAAGAATGTGTAACTGACTGAGTGTCCCGTTTATACAATCGACCTATGATCAACTGAAACCAAACAGAGAAAAGAGAAGGTCTCAAAGTCTCACCTAACTTATAATATCCTTGCTCTGTCTACTTTACTAAAAAACCCACCCTAAATAACCCCAAAATAGAAAAGAGTAATGACGCCTGCATTACTAAGTAATGGTATTATAGAGTAAAATGTCTATTAGCAAAATAAATTTAGTAATACCTTATAAGTGAAAATTTCACTTAAACTTTTATTAGGCAATGTAGATTAACATAGAAAATTTGGATACAATGAAAGTAAAGTTTGGATTTTTTTATTTTATTTTATTTTATTTTATTTTATTTTATTTTTATTTATTTATTTATTTATTATTATTTTAGAACGTCAGTTAAAACGCCTTCAGCAAAAAAGTAACTTAAAAAATGAAAAACTGCTCATCATCATCATTATTTGTATTATTTTTATAAGAAATCAATGCAAAAACAGAAAAACAGA
>JAHWFO010037232.1:0-33061 GCA_023313115.1 Rhysida immarginata
TCCATTAGAAACTTCCAATGTTAACATAGGGCGGTTTAAAATATAGTTTCGCGAATGGTTTAGTGTGGTCCTTTCGGTAAGTGCTTTTTTCATACTCACTCTTCTCTGTCCAACGAAAGTTTGAGTGGGCGTGTCCAGTTAAACTTCTTATTTCAATTGTTAGACATTGTTGATTCTACTTTGGCAACATTGTCTAACAATTGAAATAGGAAGTTAACTGGGCACGCTTACTCCAACTTTCGTTGGATAGAGTTAATAACGCTATTGCTCTTTGTGATGTTGTGATGATAAAGTAGTTAATTGCAATATTTAAGTTAGGTAAAACTTGTTTCTCTGAGTGTTGACATTTGTGTTAAGTGGAATGCAGTCATATTTATTCTCATTATAGCTACGGGGTCCTCGTTATTCCAAGCCAGTTTGAGCTAGGTGTCGTCCTCAATAAAATTAACGTTTACATAAAATTTGAAATTAGAACAAGAACTGGTAACTTAACTTCTAACTTAACAGAGGGAAGCAAGAAACCAGTTAAAAGAAATTAACGAGCAAGTTTCTTAAGTAGATTTAACAAATATAAATTAACTGCATAATAACAAATATATTTATCTTAAACATCCTTTTCTTCTGTGCGACTTATTTCAATTAGACAAATCATTTATGTAAAAGCCTTGGCAACAAGTAAATTTTCTTTCTTAGCAGTTAAGTAAAGGTAGCTATTATTTCAAGAGAACTTTTATCCACGCCAGAATTTTTATTTATTTTAAATAACTATGAAAAGATACAAAGGAAGGAAAACAGAGCTAAATAAAACTTACGAAAACTCGTTTACACTTAGTTTCTATTGTTATAAAAGTCAATTGATACGTATAAAATCGAATAAACGCCAATAATGAAATGAGTGAAATTATAGATTTTTTTTTTGTTTCTAAATTAGAAAATGTTCAATTAGTTTGGAGGCATGACGAATATGGTGAGTACCATTAATAGAAATGCAGTAGACAATAGGTAATTTGATAACAACAGGTATCTAATTCCAAAAATCGATGGCATTATATGGTAATTTAGATCGTTGAAAATCAGAAAATCGTTTATTGGCGTCCTCAAAGTACTGTCTCATAAAATGGGCTGGGAGAAACGAATAAAAAAAGCCAGAAATAATTCCATTATCATCACTTAAATAATGTGTAAAAATATTCAGTTATTATTTTTCGGTAAACTTAGGTAAAATCAACTTTGGGGATAATCTTGTTATAGTGTACGACACGCATTTCAAACTTACTATGTACGAAGGTAAGATATTATCAGAAAAAATGGAAGGAAAAATCCCACGACCTGGATATGTGTACCATGCTCGATCCTCTACCAACTGGGACATCGTGAAGACGGTACAGCAAAGCTGTCACCAGGTGTTCTTAAAGACTACTTTCTATTTAATAAAGAAAACTTTGTCTGTTAAGCGAACTTTAATACAATGTGGATAATAAAAGCATGTCTGTGGAATGCAGGTAGGGTGAGAATCCAAGCATATGGAGGGAATCTCTGAGCTCAGATGGAAGTGGTTTTCGAGATTGCAACACAGTGTATTGTTTAATGCAGTCGTAACTACCTCTATCTTTTCTCTGTCTCATATCTTAGGGATTAAAAATTTCATAGACGATAACATCTTGACTCGTAGCTGTCATCGTAATTCGTTGTATATACATTTAACGAAAGAGCTTTTACCACACTTGTATGATAAAGTAAATGGTCTAACAATTGGGACATATTGTTAGAAAACATGAAAGGAAAAATTCCACGACCTGGATTCGAAACAGAAACCACGAGTATCACGATCATAATCTTTACCAATTGGGCCATCGTGCCTTGTCAGGTTCAGTAACGCTGTCACCAGGTTTTTTTAAAGACTACAAGGTAGTCAAGATGGAAGCCTAATGATAGGGCATGAACCTAGCTCGCAGATGGGAATTCCTCCTTTCCAAACCATCAGAAAAGTTGATTAGCACACATCAGAAATTATTAAATGGAAACGGAGATAATGCTCCAAGCATTATACGTGCTCATAAATTTTTCTGATGGTTTGGAAAGGAGGAATTCCCGATCTGCGAGCTGCGTGCACGCCCTATCATTGGGCCTCCATTTTGACTACCTTGTAGTCTTTAAGAACACTTGACGACAGTCTTGCTGTACCTTGTTCATGATGGCCCAATTGGTAGAGGCAATGAGCATATGATATTCGTGGTTACTAGTTCGAATACAGGTCGTGGAATTTTTTCTTCCATTTTTTTCTGATAATATCTTTACCTTATGCTTGGAACATATTATTTCCAATTTCCCTTTAATAATTTCTTCGACGAGCTGAATAGTAAGACTTTCAAAATGTTTCCAAAATCTGAAATCGTAACGGAAATAGAAACCCTGTTTTTTTCAGACAAGACTTTCTTATTTTTAGATATGATTAATCTAGAGGTTGTTATAATCTAATATCAATCCTCTGCCATCTTACAAAAGTAAGAAAATTTTAAATGGTTGGTTGGTTTATTAGAAATTTTGGCGTCGACTACTAAGGTCATTTTGCGCCTTTTTACACAAGTTATATCTGTACGCAGCCCGGGACAAACAAAAACATCCATGCCCACGGCAGGATTCGAACCCACGACCAGGTGGACTCGAGGAGTAGAAAGTCTACGCTCTAGCATTCTCGGCCACTTGGCCGGCTAATTTTAAATGGAAACTGGAGATAATGCTTCAAGCATAAGGTAATGATATTATCAGAAAAAATGGAAGGAAAAATTCCACGGCCTGGAATCAACCAGGAACCACGAGTTGAATTGGGCCATCGTGAACACGGTAAGGCATAATGTTCTTCATAGCATTATCTCCAGCTTCCGTTTAATAATTTCATATGTGTGATCATCAACTTTTCTGATGATTTGGAACGGAGGAATTCCCGTTTTGCGAGCTGGGTACCCGCCCCATCATTAGGCCTCCAGCTTGACTACCTTGTAGTCTTTAGGAATACCTGGTGACATCGTTACTGTACATCGATGTCCCAATTGTTAGAGGCAACGAGCGTGATAAACGTGGTTCCTGGTTCGAATCCAGGTCGTGAAATTTTTCCTTTTATTTTTTCTAATAATATCATCATACCCGTGTGGTAAAAGCTCTTTCGATAAATGTGTATATAACGAATTACGATGACAGCTACGAGTCAAGATGTTATCGTCTACGAAATTTTTAATCCTTAAAATAGAGACAGAGAAAAGAGTCAGTTACAACTGCATTAAACAATACGCTGTGCTGTAGTTTCACAAAACTACTTCCATCTGAACTCAGAGATTCCCTCCATATGCTTGGATTCTCACCCTACCTGCATTCCACAGATATGCTTCTATTATCCACATTGTTTAAAAGTTCACGTAGTAGACAAAGTTTTGTTTATTAAATGGCAATTTGAATTTCTCTGAAGCCAACTGCTTGCTGAGATAACTCGCAAATGGAAAATTCCATTGATCTGTCCTTTTCTTGTCGCTTTTTGTTGCGTTTTACCCGTTGGTGAGTCACCATTGACATGGATTCGTCCTCTCTCTTTTTGTCAATTATCAGTGGGTTGCCTTCTAATCCGATTACTCCCTTTTGTAATAATGAGTTCTGCCTCGTATTTTTTTGCTTCAAAGCATGGCGCATCATTTCAAAGGTAGTTTAATGCAACTATTTTTTTTTATTTAAACTGCACAATACTCATGTTTTGAAATATTTCTCTGACAAATTTCACTTAAAATATACATCATCATGATAACTTTAATACTCTTCTTTGCTTTCTTTTTTGTGTAGGAGAGAGACATACCTATTTTGAAGTATAGACTGTCGAAGTGGGTTTTCACTTTCTATCCATGCATTCTAAAAAATAATGACATAACTTTTAGGGATGAAATTAGTAGAAGATATCGTCGATAGCTATTCCTGTCGACAAAGGTGACATCGTTACCATTTCCATCGGTAAGTCATGAAATGTTATTTCTTTAAAATTCTAACAGGCTACCTCAACGCTGTTGGAAATAAATGAGAAGAATTACAATTTTCTTTTTCGAGAGTAGAATTTTGATCCAAAATTTTAAATAATGCTTTTTATTTTTCACCTTTTGTAAAAACTAACACGAAACGTATGTAATAACAAATTGCAGGATTTACTTAATTGAGCTACATGAAGTCTAGAATTAAATGAATCAACTGTAGATTTACCAAGACAGAAGTACTAAGAAACTGGATATTTTTCACTCGAAATATTTCTTTGATGCACACAAGCGAAAAATTAAAAAGTGCAATCAATCAGGTTTTTGGTCTTCAAATTGGAAAGAAAATAAAACTAATTTAATTTGTTCACTACATTTAAAAATGAGATTCATACTGTATAATTCCCACAAAAATGCCCCTGAGTTGTTAAAGTGCTCACTGCGCGCGCTGCAGTCGTGAATGCGTCCACAGTACTGATACCAGAGATACTTAATCTAACGAGATGCGACAAGCCGTATATATGAAATGGTTCGCGCAGCTTTCTTCTGCGCAAGTTAGTTGCGAAGGTGTTGTCAGATGGCGCTGTAGGTCGTGATGATAAATGACATAATCAAAACGTCTTCAGAGCACTGAAAGCAAACGATAATGGCGACAAGGCAGAGATTTTAAATATTTCGATGTTTAAAATACGACATGTCCCTTACATACCGAAAATTATTTAAATTAAATCAAAAATTGAAGAAATAAGAAAGAAATCAAAAAGAGTTCATTTCTATTTAATTAATACAAGAAATATTGTTAGTCGGCCATGGTTAGTTCACGGCCGTATTATATCTCCAAGCCTGACAACTGACGTCATGTTAGAGGTCGGCGAGGCATTTTGACGGAGGCGATAATTTTTTTCATATTACTGGAGTATTCATTTTACTTGGTTAACATAATTTGTCATCAATTAAAGTATTTCAATGTTAAACTATTTCCCGTTGAGAAGGGGGTTCCCATGACAACTGACCTCTAGCATGACGTCATCAATCCTCAGTTGTCAGGCCTGGTAGATATAGACGGCCGTAGTTAGTTACAAGATGACGACACTTGTGAATGCTCTCTTGCCATTTGAGCGTTTGTTACGAGATGGCGCCACGGGTATTTTTGCCATATCAAGTTTGCTATGGGACTTTTGCTTGTTGTCGCATCTCTTTAGATTAAGGATCTCTGACTGATACGGAACACTGATACGAAAATGCTTGGAGGGAAAGCAGCAGCTAGAGCCTGTTGTTATGCACGTGGTTAAGGTCCCTCCCTATCAGTGCTGTGGACGCATCCACGACGGCAGCGCGCGCAGTGAGCACTTTTAACAACATCAGTACTCTTAGATAATTTGTTAGTGGTCACGCGAAAAGGGACCTGAAATGACTGAAAACCATTTTTTTTATTGGTGATTTACAATCGTTGGACTTTCAACTTTAGTTTAATCAAAACGGAAAATTTAGAAATAGTAAACAAATATTAATTATTTTTCTCACGTACATAAATCTCAATTGATTCTTTACAGCGCGCACGTTGAATTAATGTTTTAGTTTGCATCAACGTATGGTATGCCTTGGTTGTTTACATCGCCCACAGGTTGTTGCTTTTGTTGATGTTTTTAAAAAAGTGCTTATGTGATTGGTTTGTCCGTCCGTCCGTCCATCTGTCTGTAGACACAATTCCAAAGATGCATTGCGTTGCATTGCGGAGAGTGGGCATAGTGAATTATTGAAAGAGATGAGTTATCCTCGCATTGGAAAAAATGCGTCCTGTGCACTTCGTTTTGGCATGGTGCGCGTGCAGGATGCACTTGAGAGACGATTATAGGAAGGGGAGATCGGTGCCAATTGCCTAAAAGGATTTCTTTATTAATAGGGAGCTTATTATTTGTACGATAACTTGAAAACGACAAACTTTATCATATTCTGTTTTCGCCAATCGATAAATAAGGGACAGAGAACAAACAAGTACAAAGGTGAGAGGACCGGAATAGGTACAATATAATAATATTATAAGGTTTAAATTTGTTTGTATCACTTTATCGCACGTCGCGGCCGCGCGAGTTCACGCCCCCTGTACTTTAGGATCAGCGCGTCGGCCGCCATTGGCACTGGCGGCCACGTGAGTTCAGACTTTCTTTTATTTAGATTGGCGGCCGACGTGCTCTAAAGGTATCATTATGATACCCCCTTAAAAATATTCCGTGCTAACATATAGCATGTATAAGGGTCGTACAAATGAAAACGAAAATTATTTATTTTATCCAAAAATAAATAAATAATTTTAAAAATACTCTCCAAAGAGTTAAGGCATTTATCCCACTGTGTAACAAGGCGTGTAATTCCTTTATGGAAAAAGTCTTTCGGTTGTATGTGGAACCATTCCAGAATCTCTTCCTTCACTTCATCTTCCGACTGAAACCTGTGGCCTTTCAGATGTTTCTTAAAAGTCACATGGGGATAAGTCAGGGCTGTAAGGTGGGTGCTGCATTGTTTCCCAGTTGAACTTTTTGTTGAGATCTTCCGTTGCTTTCGAGTTGTGAGGACGCGCGTTGTCGTGGAGAAGAAGCACTCCTTCTGTAAGAAATCCAGGACGCTTGCATTTGATGGCCGCGCGCAGTGCCTTCAGTCTTTCCCCATATCGTGCTGCGTTAACAGTCTTTTCCGCGTGCTGTGGTGCCTTTTTCAAGAAAGTCCAATAAAATCTGGCCTTTGCGATCAAAACACGGTCAACGTCACCTTCCCCATGCTGTTTGCGATTGCTTTTGATTTTTTTGGGGGTGGTGACCCATTGACGACTTTGACGTTTGCTTTCGGGCTGGAAATGAAAGCACCAAGTTTCATCCCCTGTAACGATTCTGTCGAGAAAACTCTTCCTTCCTGTTCATAGCGAGTCAAATGTTGCAGGGACATGGCCATTCGAACTCCAAGTTGTTCTGATGTCAAATGATGCGGGACCCATTGTGCACAGATTTTTCTGTAGTGCAGATGGCTCCTGATAATGGAGTGAACTGTTCCACGGCTAAAGTCAGTTTTAGCAACCACGACATCTATTGTCACTCTTCTGTTTTCCTTTAAGACAGCGTCAATTTTGGCTTTGGAATCATCCTTGATGGCGCGATTTGCTTGTCCAGGTCGTTGATCATCTTGTAATGATGACCGTCCCTCCGAAAACCTTTTGCTCCATGCGCAAACACGAGTGAAAGTTAGGCAGTCATTTTCATAGATGTTCTGCATACGACGATGAATTTCAGAAACTGAAACTCCTTCACATGTAAAAAAACGAATTACCCTCTCTGTTCTTTCTCACGTGATGCAACCTATTGTTCAATTTGCACGTGGGGCTTCGCAATTGTTGAAAACAAAAACTTACGATCCTACACGCCGTCTTTTTTTTCCCACACAAATTTTCGTTTTCATTTGTACGACCATTATAATATATCAAACAACTCGTAACAACGTGTCAATAATGAATATAACAAGTAATTAAAGATATCATAAATTAGTTTAGTAGTACGTGTCCTAATAAAAATAGTATACGTGTACTATTTGGTATCATTGGAAACTTTCAGTGCTAAGATACGGCATGTAATGTATCAAACAAGTCGTAACGATATGTCATGAATGAATATAACGAGTAATTATTACCCGGAATTGATTTAGTAGTACATATTCTAATGGTACCATTGGAAACTTTCAATGCTAAGACGTGGCATGTAAAATATCAAACAATCGTAACGACATGTCATGATTGAGTAAATCGAGTAATTAATGATACTCGGAAATAGTTTGGTAGTACGTACTCTAATGGTACCATATGATACCATGGGAAACTTTCAATGTTAAGATATAACGTATAATTAATGATAGAAAAAGTGATTCAGTAGTAGGTAATCGGGAGGTGTTCTAATTGTACCTTTACAGTACTTTTGGAACTTACAATGCTAAGGTATGGCATGTAATATAGGAGTTGCTAGGCTTATTGTTAACCATAGTTAATTGGTATCATAGCTGATTTCTGTTAGACATTGTTATAACTAGTTAAATGCTAGTAGCTAATTTCTCGTTTCAATATTATAGTTTTATTTTCAATAGTTTCAATTATAAAAAAGTGTTATTTTATTTTATTATAGTGTTTCTAAAATGCTGGTTAATTCTCGGTATTCATGGTTGATGTCTCGCTGTTGTAACACGAAAATGTGCTCCTTTTATCCGCCATGGCGGTAAAATATGTTTGTTTTATCTTCCGACACAACCTCATATAATGTTCGTACACTTCTTCAAATTTTAAACGCTTTTTTCTGGGAATCTATTATTTTTCCTTCAGGTGACCACTCGCATTTATTGTATTAGCTGGGAACATATCGTGCAGAACAAACGTTTGATTCTCTTCATTGGAATGAAAGAACTTTTCCATATGGAAGCCACTGGTTTACTGAAGAATCGTCCCTAACAACAACTCTGTTAATAAAATTGGAGGAGATGTTTTGTTTGGTGTCCTTTAGATATCTTCTAAAAGTTCTACAAAGTAAATCATAGGTGATATCGAAAAAAATGCCAGGTAAATTCTTAAATTCATCCTGATAATAAGATAATATTTTTGCCCTTAGAAATTAAATGATTTAAAAAAACTTTTTTTCTTCTTGAAAGAAAAGTTCTTTTGTAACAATGTGAAAGTTCAATAATGGGCCAGATCTATTGTGAGTTTTTACGGTCAACATTGGGGAATTGATATCAAAATTTGTGAATTTCATCAAAAACTTTCGTCAATTGAACAATTCCTTCACTGACCGATAAATTCGATAACTGACGGCATCAAATTATTACCGATATAAAATACATTTTTGGGCTCGTTTGCGATATTCTGCATTGTCTGTGTAAAGTCGCTTGCGATAAATATCTGATATAGCAGGCAAATCTTATATTTGTAAACAGAGTATTGGAACCAAATACCCGGAACATCTTGAATGCCATCAGAAAAAGCTTTCCCTATAATTAAACGTATTTAATTTTTATATACCGCGTACTTTAGTATAATTTTTAGGTAAACAATAAGCAATCAAAAATTCCTACCATAAAGATAAGTTAACTAATAAAAACTTTACATTAAATATACGTCCACAGCTTGATGCCAAAAAGCATGTATTTAAAGGTGTAACAAAAAGGTATGGCCAAACCTCAGGAAACATTCCTCACGTGTAGAGGAAAAAAATATTCCTCATTATATACATAGACGTGGGTCTGGAAACGTTTAATTTTCATATTAGAACTCATTTTCTACAACTGTTCGTTAATTACTCATGGGAAACACACAGGAACAGAACATATCAGTATACCACATGAAACTCTTTCTTATATGAAACGATCAAAATGCCCTCCGTTAACATCAGCCCACTGTCGCATTGAATCCTGGATGCGCTGAAATATCCCTGGAGAACTGCATATTGTTTCGCAGCCTTCCACAATACGTCACGAAGACACTCTGCATTTGTGCCGGGTTCCATCACAAATAAAAGTGTCCTGGTTTTAGATTCGGAGAGTGTGAAGGGCAAGGAACTGTGCACCTCTATCTATCCATCTGTCACCTACCCAAGATTCTTGAAAGTTTGGCCGTGCCTTTTTGTTACACCCTGTATAGAACTGAGGAATGGTCCTGACAAACGATGCTATACCAATATATGGCCCTGACAAACGTAAAAATCATGTCGAATGCAGTCACTTATGATTCTTACTGCTCATTCCTACGATAGGGTTTTGGAGCGGGGTTGTTCAATCTATAGATATTCCCTGGAGAGTCGCTTTTTCCTTAGATAAAAATTGTCTGGCTGAATTACTGGGCTCCCCAAATCAAACTTCGTGGTCTTCATTACAGAAAAAGACTCCGCACTTCGTGGTCTTCATTATTAAATATCAATGCGTCACTTTTTCTTCTGAAGTGGCTGCTTCCCGTCGCTTTCTCGCATTTAACGATGGCATCGTTCCGGGCGGGCTCATTCATGTCGGCATGAGGGAACACACGAGGTTTTATTCCCACTACAATTTTCTAACGAACCATCTCAAGTTGTCGGCCTCCTTCCCCTTTATATATCTAAAGATTCATGTGAAGTTTTCGGGGCGATGGGCAAATCATTTGCATAACCCCCTCCCCCCCGCGTTACATAACGCCGATAACGAGAACATCGTGACAGTTTACAGTACTTTCTTCTTTGATCTAAGCCATGTATTTTAAATGATTAAGAAATTATGTCGCTTTTTCCCTTCTACAAAATTGATGTGACGTTGAATTATTCTCAGTCGAAGTCCATTTTTAAAGTTTCTAATCAGCTGCTGGCTTCAAATGTCATCTCTTGTGAAAGTCAAAAGTTTTGGAATTGTACTAAGAAGGTAAAATCGACAGCAGTATATTTTAAAGTTTTCGCTGATCGTCATCAACAACTCTGTTCATAATGCACTAAGTTTTCTGTTCATAATGCACTATCCAAAATTTTTCTTACATAGATGAATATTACAGCATCATTTTCTAAGAAAAACTTTTATTCGCATTAGTATAGTGCTATTACTCCAGTTTCGATATCGCTTGATTCTACCCAGAAGAAAATTGTAGGTACAGACATTGAATGATATTTACAGGTTACTACTATAGAAAGAACCACAGTGCCTGTTTGGACTTATCTATTATACCATTTTCGGGCATTTCGATTTTAATAAATCATTTGAAATAAGTGAAAAATATAATATTGAATTTTAGGAGAATACTCCTAGTCGCGTTAAAAATTAATTTCAGAACTTTTATCCAGTTTAATATTTTCTGTCGCAATCATTACCTTCAATATTGTCCATTGGTAATAACATATGACAAAGTTAGATGGTGAGATTAGTCCGTTTATCAAATTTCTTAGTTGTTCATGAAATTTATAATTATAATGCACAAGGTCTACAACATATATAGAGTTTTGCTCACCTCTTTAATAAGAGAAACGGCGTCCAATTGTGACTACGTAGCTTAACACAATGATTGGAGCGATTTCATGATTTTATTGTAAGTGCATTATTTAACATATCGCCGTGACTCTACACATATCAAATCTCTAATCGAGTTCATCCCACTTTCGAACGCATGTCCCTATCAATTTGAGAAAAATCATCGGTGATGTGGGCCCGCAGTTCTAACAGATCGGCTGGTGATGGCAGCACGAACACAAAATCCTTCACATATCTTTATACAAAGAAGGGGTTAAGTCAGGGGAGTATGGAGGCCATGGTAGCAGTTCATCATATGAGTTGTTCATGGAACCTTGATATGAGCTAATTTTCAAGAATATCAATATAGGTGTCTCCTGTAATTTAAACTCTATGCATTTGTAAAGTTTCGTGATGTTGTATTAATTATACACTTTCAATAAAATCATGAACTCAATCCAATCATTTGTGTTCACCCTGAAATTCATGAAAAATTTGAGTGCCGAGTTTCGCCTTGATTTCAATTTAGGTTATTCTGTGTTGTTTACTGGTCACAAGTCAACTAAAATATGCATTCTCAAAAGTATTCTTTCTTTATCTTTTGTGTTTTCTTATTATTTTAGCAATTATTCTTTGGGATAAAAATATTCAGATTAAGATTTTACTATTGCAAACATCAATTTTAAATGCAAATTTCATCCGAATTTCCCTTCCTTTAGGAAATTTGGCTGAAAGATTTAGCAACACGTCTCGTGAGCGAGCTTTGTTTACCTTGGTTATGTACCGTCGCGTTCGTTTGTGCAAGCAGGAGAATGGGGGCCACTTTGAACATTCACTGTAGGCTCAATCAGTATTAAAGAATATCCACTGCAAATTTGACGGCGGTAAGTTTAATGTTTTCATTTTATGGTTTTCATTTAATGGGTGAACTGACTTTTGGATCACTCTGTACAAAGCTACGAGGGGAAGTCAGTGAGTTACAAATGGTGATTTAAAAAATACTAATAGGGATAGGAATCTGAATCTTTGCTGCCTGGCCTGGTTTCACACTTCACTTTCATCCTCCTTCGTCATTTGCACAATGCTAGCCACCAAGATGGATTTGAGCGGACCAGAGAGGTGAAAATCGCTCTGAAAAAAAACCAAATGACGAGGAGGTTGGAAATGAAGTGCAAAACTGGCTGAAGCAGCAAAGCCCAATTTTCTAACGAGAAAGTATCGAAAGATTATTACGTCGATAGGACAAATACATCAACATTGTAACGTTTCAATTAAAAACGTGGCTTTATTTTGATTAATCACTGTACCAAATCCAAATGTAACGTTTATACATTAGTTGGTTTATCTAGGCAACATTTAAACAACACTAAATGTAATGTTTAAATTTTAAAGATGATTTATCGACTTATAAACGTCAACTTATTAAAAATATTAGCTTGAGTTTAAATCTTTAAATCATTTATAAAAAGGACTACAAAGAAAATTTAAATTCTTTAAAAGTTGTTACTTCTATCAAAATAAACTACTCACAACATTAGTGAGATTAATATACGAGAAAAAAATCGTTAAGGAAAGTATAGTGGATTTATAATCTAAACATCATTTAGACTAGACATTGCGTTGTGGTTTTTTTTTTAAGTTGGAAAAAGACTTATACTATCATAAAATTTAAGCTAAATAAAGTTGTATGCAGTTAAGGTGTGTTTGCAGACAAGAAAAGCAGCAGGCACGGTAAAAGAATTGAATTTATATTTTAATATTATAAAAGAAATAAGCTTTATCAAGAAGGAAGATACAATACAAAAGTAAACCCACAATTTTATGTGAATCAAGTAATTTAATGAAAACATAGCAACATGAAGAATTGCTGAGTAAAATTAAGAGGGCATGCAATATTCATGCATGTAAAGAAAACCTCAGAGCACTTGTGTGGCCATCACAAATGAAAAGGAAAATTGATATGCATTTAAACTTAATCAAGCTTAAAGAATCAAATATTTGCGTGAGATGCAAAAACCTTAACTGTAATAAGAATGCTTGATTCACCCACAGTTGTAAAAATTAATTTATGACAGGGAATAATAAAAACAAATCCAGCAAAAAATAATTTTCCTTACCATTTTCCATAAGAAAAAATGGAAGGCAGAAAATACAAAAAAATTAAAATATTTATTTGACTACTCCACTTTAGCCATTTTGTTAGATGCGAAGGGACCAAAATTAAAAAAAACTTAGCCCCCCCCCCCGATAAATTAATGAAAGAAAATTTTGAATTACATTGGGGTCCAGAAATGAAGATAAGAAAAGAGAAATTACATAAAATTGACTTTTGTAAAATTTAGAAAGGTTAAAAGTCCTAATTGAAAAATTAGCACACTACAGACAAAAATCCAATAGTGGACAGAAGATGAAGATGACTCCACTGGGGAATCCAGACAAATCTGTGTCACAGTTTATAGAAACAAATGTCCATCTCAACAGAAGTGGACGAAGAAGATGAGAATGAAAAGGGCTTACATATCCAGATACTTAAGGAATGGTGTAATCAAAACATTATCTTTGCAGAATTATTCAGGTATCAAGGTGAAGGTTGAAGGCTGTAGTGGCTATGGAAGATGGAGGAGCCTCATATCGCTGTTGGAACTGGAGCCGGTGGTATGGCTCCAGAGGGGCACCCTTAGATCGTAAAACAGGCAGGGTGCCCAGGCGTATATGCGATAGGAATACGGGCAGCCCTCAAGGGCAGCACCTATGTAAACGCCTCAAAAAGAGGCCCGTCCACCCACCGGTGGGTCATCGATGTCGAGGGGAAAGGAGGGGAGGTACGAGATATTGTCCGTATCCCCTCCAATGACCTTGCAGAGACGCTGAGATGATGAATAGCGTCTCCAGAACGTAGCTTGGCCAAGCCGATGCCATTTGAGATGAAGGAAGGACCTGAGATGGAAGGCGCCCATCCTCCAGATGGCTGAGGCTGGCTGATGAACACCATCAGATCGCCTCTGACGGGCCAACCAAAGCTCTCTATTGAAAAAGGCGATGGAAGTGGCTAGGTCCAGCTTGTACGTAGCACCGGTGGAGTAGTCCATCAGAAATCGCACTGATTGGATGGTAGAAGACGGTCAGACCAAAGTTTGACGAAAGGCGATCCCAGATGGACCGTGCGAACGGGCACTCGAAGAAAACATAGTCAATGGATTCAGGAGACCCACAAAACAGGCAACCAGCAGAACCGACTATTCCCCACTGATGTAACCGCTGGAGAGTATAGGATCCATGGTGCAGCAGGCGCCATTGGAAATTAAATACAGTCCTCTCGAAGGCGAAGGACTTGATGGCCTTCAAGATGGCTGTCCATGGATACTGGGGGTGCCAGCGTACGATGTCAGAAGACGCACCCCGGTTAGTCTGTTGGAAGAATCAAGATAGACGAAGGCTCCCCCAGTCTTGTGGATCTACCTGACGTAGGTCGAGAACAAAGGTCGCTAAGTCTCGCTGGATGCGGTTGTAAAACCCAGGAGATCGTAGGTTGATAGTCACTGGCAGCGAAGTAGGAACTGGTAGCCCATTCACCTTAAAGAAGAAACGCAGGTGCAGGAACAGAAAATTGGCCCAGTTGGGAGGGGGAAGGAGGAAGACCCGGATCAAAGCAGCCATTCTGGCCGCAATGAGGTAGCGCCGGATGTTAGGCAGGCCCAGGCCTCCTCCATCAAAGGGGATAAACAGCAGTTCCCCGCGAACGGGGTGACGGACTGCTGCATACCCCGTTTCTGGGGATTCGTTTTTGGGGATGCAGATTCAGCAATGTGAGTCAGGACTTTTTATCTCACAATGAACTTACGTTAAGAAGGTCTTGCAACGTTTTGATATGGCTAATTGCAAATCGACAAAGACGCCTACTGAGAATCAGAGATGAGACAAAATAAATAATCCCTAAATACAGTCCACAACTGCACCATGCACTTTCTTCAAGAGCTGAGGAGATGATAAGGCGAATAGGCATTTAGAAGTCAGTAGAGGCAAAATGTGTGTCTTGATGAACCTCGCCTTGACAAACATAGAGGTGGAAAAACGCAAGTTCTTGCCAAGGCGAGACAAACACTTATCAATAACTTGCTGCCAGTGACGAGAGTCCATATCGGGAAGAAAGGAGATGATGTATCCCAGCACTGTAATTTGCTCACACCACGTTATTGGGAAGGATTGAAGATAGTCCACTGCCCACTTCCCACTGCCCACTTCCCAATAGCGATGCCTTTAGACTTGACGAGATTGATGGAACTTCCCGTCGAAGTACTAAAGAGATCGAACTTTATAGATGCCCAGGGAATATGCATCAGGTGCAAATAACACTACGTCATCAGCATACGCCAGCGTACGGATGTTGATGGAAGCAGCTGGCAAATCATACCCGGACATCTGGATGGCGATTAAGAAATTGTAATAATGGCTCCAAATAGAATATATATATGAGGGGAGAGATGGGATACCCCTGCCTGACACCTTTGGACAGTTCGAAGAAAGGCGAATTGGAGCCATTAATCGCCACGCATGATGTGGCAGAAGCATACAGTGCTGAGATAATCGTAGCAAATTTCCGAAGATGAAGATGGTGAAACACTCGGAAAAGAAACACGTGATTCACCTTGGTGAAGGCCTTTTCCTGGTCAAGACTTAGCACGGCAAGATCTGACGGCGCACACACGCTTCCTCCATAACACACTTGATGGTAATGATGTTGTCGGACATCCTGCGAGATGGAATGGAGCAGGATTGTCCCGGATCGAAGAACTCGTCGGCGAAGCATTTGAGCCGTTGTTGGAGCATACCAGTGAAGACCTTATAGTCTGTGTTGAGTAGAGTAATAGGCCTCCACTGGGTGACGATTTCAGGATTCGGTACCTTGGGAAGTAAGATGATTCTCCCCGCGGTAAATTCCGACGTGATGGAAGAAGGGTCCTTAAGAATGGAATTGAACACTTGCACCAGGAAAGGCCCAAGAAGTTTCCAAGTCGCATTATAGAACGAATACATCGATGACTGATGACGGCCATACATCGACAGAAACTTCTTGACTTCATCTTCGGAAAAGGGATAGGTCAGCGTCAGCGTCACCAGTGAAAGGTCTAAGTGCCTCGATCCATTTCATCGTGGCGTCGGATGGAAAGACTGGGTGGCCAAAAAATGATGAAAAATGAGAATGGAAAGCCGACAAGATGTCAGCCTCGGTTTCCACTGTCCCATTCTCCACCACCAAACGATGGCACCTCTTCTTGTTGGCGCGTCGCCTCTCCTCAGCGAACACAGCTGACGACATATTCCGGACGTCAGACGCCCCAGGAGAGTTTGGCCCTGAGAGCTGCGCCGGCGGCTTTGCGGATCATTAGAGCGTTGATCTCGCTCTTCACCTGGCAGATGTCATCAACATACTCCCCCTTCGGGATGGAACAGCGGAGGAGGCGCAGGATTTCTTGGAGCATGAGGAGATGGCGCCGATTGCGTCTAGAAGCATCACACCCAATCTTTCTAAAGAAACGACGGAGCTTAGATTTAAAAGAAAGCCACGAAGCTAACGACGGAGGCAGGTTGTGAAGGTGTCTTTCCACAAACCGAACGAACATTCCCTTGTATTTATCGATGTCAAGCAGAGAAACGTTAAGAAACCAATTGTTCGAAGTAAAGCCTGCAGAGGAGGCTGGGAATGGAGGTTTCCAAGACCACTTGATGGGCACTGTGGTCAGAAAAGGAGCATGGAATGACCTCCATGGAACCAGGGGCACCAGCGAAAGTGGCGTCTACTAGAAAAAGGTCCAACCTTGCAGACACAGAGGGCCCCCCGGTGAAAGGTAGACCCACCTAGGTTGGAATTGGAAGAAGACGCCCACAGATCGAAAAGTGCATTCCGCTGGCATAACTGGTACACACATCCAGACGAAAAGATGTTGTTCTCATCCGGATGGCAACTGAAGTCCCCAGCAACCACTGCAGGCAAGGACGAGCACAGGTAAGAGTCAAGGTCTTCAAAGAATGTCCGTTTCTCTGCTGATAAACACGGAGCGTACACATTAAGCAATCGGAATTTGAGACCAGATAGCAGGAGGTCCAAAGAAATTATCCTGCACTCACAGTCAAAGACGCAGTTCGACACCACAATGGAGGGGTTGAAGATGATGGAGGCAACCCCCTGCCCACGTGGCGAAGATGAGTTGATGAAGAACTGCGCAGATGGATATTGACTGCGAAGGCAGGGAGGTTAGCAAGCTGTTGCTAAGCAACAAGCTTCACCTCTTGAAGAAGGAGAATATCTGGCCTGTACAGGGCAACGAATGATGAAAAAACCTATTGCTTGAAGGACGAACCAAGGGAACGAACGTTTAGAGAAAAGACCTTCACTGCGAATTTAAGCTGACGGGAGCTGACCTGTATCTGAAGGAGACTTGAGCCTCACGGTCGAGGGAGGAGGCTCAGATGTCTTCCGTCTAGGGGAGGGAGCACGTACCGAAGAGGAAGAGGGGCTGCGATGATGACGGTCTACGCAGCTGTCTCGTTCAGATGAAGAGGACACAGGAATCCCGTCCCTCTTGCTACGATGACGTCGGGCCTTTTTCTTGCGAGGGCTCTTAGGCGTCGCAAGAAGATCCCGCTGGCAGACGCTGACGGCTTGAAAGTCCCAGCAGAGGATGAAATTTTACCAGGTGTCTGACCTCTCGTGGCACTGGTGGAATTTGTGCACGGTCTTGTGGCAGGAATCTCATTTCCGAAGGAGAGGACAGTCTTTCTGAACGTGGGAAGTCTTTTTGCAGTACCAGCAGCACTGCCTCTGTCCCTTGTAAGACACGGAGACTTTAACTGCGCGCAGTACAACGAACTTTGGAATGTCTTTATGAAGCTCCATGTAGACTACGATGTCGCCCGTCATCTGAAGAGGAGAATCCGTGTGCAGGGGGTACGAGATTCTTCGCACCACCCCGTAGTCCGACATGTAGTCACGTAGATACTTCTCAGCCATCAGTGGCGATGCGCCCCGGATAAGAACTAGAACATGTCCGGGTTTGGCGTAAATCAGGTGGACAGTGGTTTGCACAACCTTGACGAAGTCCGCAGCCACAATTAGGTCTGCAACATTCTGTTGTCTGCAGAACATCTTCGACTCTGTCGGAGAAAGCCTCTGCAGGACAGAAACAGCGGGAAAACCCGACGGAAGACAGGAGGAATACTCGATTTGGAGTATAACTCCTTCATGAACATGCCGACGGCGAAGGGGCCATCGGCAAGATAAAAGATTTTGAGTGAAGAAGAGAAAAGACCTCCCCCAGGAGACCCGGGTGGGGAATGCACTACACAATTTTCTCACTTATGAAGAAGATGGAGGAGCCTCATATCAGCTGTTGGAACTGGAGCCGGTGTTATGGCTCCAGAGGGGCACCCTTTGATCGTAAAACAGGCAGGGTGCCCAGGCGCACATGCTATAGGAATCCAGGCAGCCCTTTTTCAAGGGCTGCTCCTATGTAAACGCCTCAAGAGGAGGCCCGTCCGCCCACCGGTGGGTCATTGTTGTTGAGGGGAAAGGTGAAGAGATACGAGATCTTGTTCGTATCCCCTCCAATGATCTTACAGAGACGCTGAGATGACGAATAGCGTCTCCGAAACGTAGCTGGGCCAAGCCGTGGCCACTCAAGCTGGAGGAAGGACCTAAGATGGATGGCGCCCATCCTCCAGATGACTGAGGCTGGCTGATGAACACCGTCAGATCGCTTCTGGCGGGCCAACCAAAGCTCCCTGTTGAGAAAGGCGATGGAAGTGGCTAGGTCCAGCTTGTACGCAGCACCGGTGGAACAGTCCATCAGAAATCGCACTGACTGGATGGAGAAGGCAGTCAGTCCAAAATGGGATGAAAGGCGATCCCAAATGGACCGTGCGTACGGGCACTCGAAAAACACATGGTCGATGGATTCAGGAGACCCACAAAACAGGCAACCAGCAGAACCGACTACTCCCCACTGATGTAACCGCTGGAGAGTATAAAAACCATGGTGCAGTAGGCGCCATTGGAAATTGAATACAGTCTTCTCGAAGGCAAGGGACTTGATGGCCTTCAAGATGGCTGACCATGGATACTGGGGGTGCCAGCGCACGATGTCGGAAGACGCACCCCGGTCGGCCTGCTGGAAGAACCAAGATAGACGAAGGCTTCCCCAGTCTTGTGGGTCTACCTGACGCAGATCTTGAATGAAGGTCGCTAAGTCTCTCTGGATTCGGTTGTAGAAACCAGGAGATCGTAGGTTGATTGTCACTGGCAGCGAAGTGGGAACTGGTAGCCCATTCACCTTGAAGAAGAAACGCAGGTGCAGGAAGAGAAAATTGGCCCAGATGGGAGGGGGAAGGAGGAAGACCCGGATCAAAGCAGCCATTCTGGCCGCAATGAGGTAGCGCCGGATGTTAGGCAGGCCCAGGCCTCCTCCTTCAAAGGGGATAAACAGCAGTTCCCTGCGAACAGGGTGATGGACCGCTGCATACCCCCAAATACAGTCCACAACTGCACCATGCACTTTCTTCATGAGCTGAGGAGATGGCAAGGCGAATAGGCATTTAGATGTCAATATGGGCAAGATGTTGGTCTTGATGAATTTCGCCTTGACAAACATCGAGGTGGAATAACGAAAGTTCTTGCCAAGGCGAGACAAACACTTGTCGATAACCTGCTGCCAGTGACGAGAGTCCATGTCAGGTAGAAAGGAGAAGACGTATCCCAGCACTGTGATTTGTTCACACCACGTTATTGGGAAGGTTTGAAGATAGTCCACTGTCCACTTCCCAATAGCGATGCCTTTAGACTTGACGAGATTG
Organism: Rhysida immarginata; assembly: GCA_023313115.1. Classification (NCBI taxonomy): domain Eukaryota; kingdom Metazoa; phylum Arthropoda; class Chilopoda; order Scolopendromorpha; family Scolopendridae; genus Rhysida; species Rhysida immarginata. The sequence continues at coordinate 19,842 of JAHWFO010037232.1, forward strand.
ATGGAACTTCCCGTCGAAGTGCTAAAGAGATCGAAAGATTCCTTATAGATGCCCAGGGAATACGCATCAGATGCAAACAACACTACATCATCAGCGTATGCCAGCGTACGGATGTTGATGGAAGCAGCTGGCAAATCGTACCCCCGGACATCTGGGTGGCGATTAAGAAATTGTAATAATGGCTCCAAATAGAAAATATATAAGAGGGGAGAGATGGGACACCCCTGCCTGACGCCTTTGGACAGTTCAAAGAAAGGCGAATTGGAGCCATTAATCGCCACGCATGACGTGGCAGAAGCATACAGTGCTGAGATAATCGTAGCAAATTTCCGAAGATGGAGATGGTGAAACACTCGGAAAAGAAACACGTGATTCACCTTGTCGAAGGCCTTTTCCTGGTCAAGACTTAGGACGGCAAGAGTCTGGCGGCGCACACACGCTTCCTCCATAACACATTTTATGGTGATGATGTTGTCGGACATCCTGCGAGATGGAATGGAGCAGGATTGTCCCGGATCGAAGAACTCGTCGGCGAAGCACTTTAGCCGTTGTTGTAGCACGCCAGTGAAGACCTTATAATCTGTGTTGAGTAGAGTAATAGGCCTCCACTGGGTGACGAGTTCAGGATTCGGTACCTTGGGGAGTAAGATGATTCTCCCCGCGGTAAAGTCCGACGTGATGGAGGAAGGGTTCTTAAGGATGGAGTTGAAAACTTGCACCAGGAAAGGCCCAAGAAGTTTCCAAGTCGCATTGTAGAACGAATACGGGATGCCGTCTAATCCAGGGCTGGACTGATGACGGCCATCCATCGACAGAAACTTCTTGACTTCGTCTTCGGAAAAGGGACGGGTAATTGACAGGTCAGCATCCGCAGTGAAAGGTCTAAGTGCCTCGATCCAATTCGTCGTGGCGTCGGATGGAAAGACTGGGTGGCCAAAAAATGATGAAAAATGGGAGTGAAAAGCCGACAAGATGTCAGCGTCGGTTTCCACCGTCCCATTCTCCACCACAAAACGATGGCACCTCTTCTTGTTGGCGCGACGCCTCTCCTCAGCGAACGCAGCTGACGACATATTCCGGACGTCAGACGCCCAGGACAGTTTGGCCCTGAGAGCTGCGCCGACGGCCTTGCGGATCATTAGAGCATTGATCTCGCTCTTCACCTGGCGGATGTCATCAGCATATGCCCCCTTCGGGATGGAACAGCGGAGGAGGCGCAGGATTTCTTGGAGCATGAGGAGATGGCGCCGATTGCGTCTAGCCGCATCACACACAATCTTTCTAAAGAAGCGACGGATCTTTAATTTTAATGAAAGCCACGAAGCTATCGACGGAGGCAGGTTGTGAAGGTGTCTTTCCACAAACCGAACGAACATTCCCTTGTAGTTATCGATGTCAAGCAGAGAAACGTTCAGGAACCAATTGTCCGAGGTAGTACCTGCAGAGGAGGCAGGGAATGGAAGGTTCCAGGACCACTTGATGGCACTGTGGTCTGAAAAAGAACAAGGAATGACCTCCATGGAACCAGGGGCACCAGCGAAAGTGGCGTCTACTAAATAAAGGTCCAACCTTGATGACACAGAGGGCCCTTGGTGAAAGGTGGACCCCCTTTGGTTGGAATGGGAAGAAGACGCCCACAGATCGAATAGTGCATTCCGCTGGCACAACTGGTAGACGTACCCGGATGAAAAGATGTTGTTCTCATCCGGATGGCAATTGAAGTCCCCAGCAACCACTGCAGGCTAGGACGAGCACAGGTAGAAGTCCAGTTCTTCAAAGAATGTCCGTTTCTCTGCTGATAAACACGGGGCGTACACATTAAGCAATCGGAATTTGAGACCAGATAGCAGGAGGTCCAAAGAAATTACCCTGCACTCACAGTCATAGACGCAGTTCGACACCACAATGGAGGGGTTGAAGATGATGGTAGCAACCCCTTGTCCATGTGGCGAAGATGAGTTGATGAAGAACTGCGCAGATGGATATTGACTGCGAAGGCCAGGTAGGTTAGCAAGCTGCTGCGAAGCAGCAAGCTTAACCTCTTGAAGGAGTAGGATATCTGGCCTGTACAGGGCAATGAACGATGACAAAACCGATTGCTTAAAAGACGAACCAAGGGAACGAACGTTAAGGGAAAAGACCTTCACTGCGAATTTAGGCTGACGGGGGCTGACCTGTATCTGAAGGAGTCTTCAGCCTCACGGATGACGGAGGAGGCTCAGATGTCTTCCGTCTAGGGGAGCGAGCACGTCCCGAAGAGGAAGAGGGGCTGCGATGATGGCGGTCTACGCAGCTGTCTCGTTCAGATGAAGAGGACACAGGAATCCCGTCCCTCTTGCTACGATGTCGTCGGGCCTTTTTCTTGCGAGGGCTCTTAGGCGTCGCAAGAAGATCCCGCTGAGCAGACGTTGATGGCTTGGTGGTCCCAGCAGAGGAAGAAATTTTACCAGGCGTGGCCGCACAGACGATTCGAAGAGGCTGCGATGCCGATGAAGGAGCAGGTGGAGGAAGAGCAGGAAACTCCTCCACATCAAGCACCGACTCGGAGTACAACGAATCGTCCAAGATGACTTCTGCAGAGTGGCAGTCCTCCACCATTGGGGAAACATCAGGCGAAGGTGGACGTGATGGAACAGTCTCTTTAACCACACGAGGCCGAGGAGGCATCTCCTTCCCAGGAGTCGTAGGAAGAGGCGACGATGGCGGGGCCGTCTTCGAATTCCTTGGTGAAGGAGGAGGCGACGATGGTGGGGTCGCCTTCGAATTCCTCGGTGGAGGATGAGGCGACGATGGAGGGGTCGCCTTTGACTTCCTCGGTGGAGGACGAGGCGCTGTTGCTCTGCTCGGCTCAGGTGACTTGGCCGGTGAAGTCATCTTTGCTGGTTGCTGGGACGACATTCCTCGAGGCGATGGCGTTGGGGCTGCTGATAAAGCCTCTGACCTCTCCTGGCACTGGTGGAATTTGTGCACGGTCTTGTGGCAGGAATCACATTTCCGAAGGAGAGGACAGTCTTTCCGAACGTGGGAAGTCTTTTTGCAGTACCAGCAGCACTGCCTCTGTCCCTTGTAAGACACGGAGACTTTAACTGCGCGCATTACAACGAACTCTGGAATGTCTTTATGAAGTTCCATGTACACTACGATGTCGCCCGTCATCTGAAGAGGAGAATCCGGGTGCACGGGGTAGGAGATTCTTCGCACCACCCCGTAGTCCGACATGTAGTCACGTAGATACTTCTCAGCCATCAGTGGCGATGCGCCCCGGATAAGAACTAGAACATGTTCGGGTTCGGCGTAACTCAGGTGGACAGTGGTTTGCACAACCTTGACGAAGTCTGCAGCCACAATTCGGTCTGCAACATTCTGTTGTCTGCAGAACATCTTCGACTCTGTCGGAGAAAGCCTCTGCAGGACAGAAACAGCGGGAAAACCCGACGGAAGGACAGGAGGAATACTCGATTTGGAGTATAACTCCTTCATGAACATGCCGACGGCGAAGGGGCCATCGGCAATCATATCAACCATGGTTGATATTGATAAAAGATAAAAGTTTTTGAGTGAAGAAGAGAAAAGACCTCCCCCAGGAGACCCAGGCGGGGGGGGGGGGGATGCACTACACAATTTTCTCACTTATGAAGAAGATGGAGGAGCCTCTTATCAGCATCATAGCCAAAAGGAAGAGTGGAATAGTAGTAAAGAAATTTTCAAAAGTTGACAACTTTATGCTCTTGGGGCAACAGTCAAGAAGCACACGGCTAGCACGCGGCGACAATAGAAAGGTACACTTTAGAGCATGATTACGTAAATTATAGAACAACTTCAGAGGAAATGACAACAATCAATATGTTTCATAGACATTGTTGACAAAATCATATTCAGCTGTCTAAAGAAAATTTATACAAAATAATCTTATTAAATAACTTAGATTCTCAAATTCATAGGATCCTTGTATAAATATTGCAAAAGCAATTATTGACAACGGACATGTCACTTGAAGAAATATTAACAAAATTTCTATAAAACACATGTTTATAAGCAAAATACTGTTAAGTAAATTGGCTGTAGTTTGCAACAGAAAATGTTTTACAACTAAACATTTATAAGAAAATGTCTACAAGTAAATAATTATAAGTGAATGTGTACACATTATTTAACTAATCAATCTTGCAGTTGAGATGCTTCAAAATCCACCCAAAATACAAATTGGGGAAAGAAAATATATATACATAGATGGTTTAAATGACAGACAGCCAAAAAAGAAATAATAAAACAACTTTCATTTTACCTACTCTAAAATACAAAAAAAAAAAATTAAGACTTTTAACTATATTGCCCGGGTCAAAAAAAAAACTAATGAAAATTAAATAATCCTAAATTATCAAGCTTTAAAATGAAGTATAACTTTAATGGCTGCAAGTCAGATAATAAATTGAGGTAAATAATTTATCATTTTATTTTCTTAAAAAAAATGTGATGTGAGATTTATTCGAACATCACAATATCAGGAATTATGTTGAGAAATAAGAAGATTATAACGTGCAAATCTAGCTCTGTTCAGATTTCTATCCCAATTAGTAGTTTTTAAATCACCATTTGTAACTTATTTAACTGACTTCCACTCGTAAGTAATAAAATAAGTTTAAAACTGGCTCTGTAGATGAAGCTTTTGCTTCGAAATGCTTAAGCTGTTCACAACAAAGATCGGTCGTATTGCTTTAATATCGTCTCCATTATCTTTTGATTAAGTAAGCAATACCAGACTTTGACTAAATGTGTTCATGGACATTTAAAAGTATATAACTGGGAGATTGCTGAATAAATAACTTAGGTTAGAATTCATTTTAATAACTTCACTAGGGTTTAGTTTAAAACGTAGAAATTGCATACCATTTATAAGGAAAATAAAACATTTTGTTGAAACTGATTTTCATAATATGAAGCAACAAACAAATTTCTATCAAATAGTATAAGATTAGTATGCAGGGTTGAGACAGTTAAAATTGAACGATTTTGACCTACAGCTTCTCTTCGAGATACCGAAACTTTACCTCTGTTGTGTTCAAAGTGATGTGCCCTGTTATGGACAATGACCCGACTTCGGAGTTTCCATTGTAACAAACTTCTACGAAGCATTGCACGGAAATGTTGCTCCACACTTCTTTGCACACCTCTCGGCGATTTATGTCGACAGGTTCCAAGCTCTTTTTTAAGAATTCCAAAGCCACAGAATTCTAAGGGCGAGGCGTCTGGAGACTTAACGCGATGGATGAAAATGGGATCACTTTGATTTCGGTTAATGTTTCTTTTTCTGCACAGCAGGCCAGTGACGAATGTAAAGTGTGGCTCATACCATAGATGAGGACCTGTACCATAGAAACGGGGAATTTCTTGATGCTAAATTGGACCCATTACCTTCTCTTGGAAGTAGGCCGAGTTGATTTTAACGTGGACACTTTGTGCAATCCAAATTTACCACGAGCGCTATATGTGGCTACAACCAAAAACTTTATAGAAAAATTTCTCCTTTAGATGACAATAAACCATTTTTTTTGTATCTTTGTGACGGAAATGAATAGTTTGCGGCTTATTGATGTCAACGTGGTAAAAACCAACTGTTTTCGAGGGTGGTCATTCATATTAACATTCATGTGCATAGTACCGTTTGTGAAGCTTTTTGTCGTTGATGAAGCGTTTGCAGAGGTGCCATTCAGTCAGACAATGCCCATGAGTCTTATGTCCACACTTCTTTGAGTCATGTTTAGCTGTTTGGCTAAGAGGTGATGTTTAGGACGATTTTGTAATGATGCCATAGCTCGAACTCTCTTCACGTTGACTGTGTTACGGGTAGATTGGGTTGCTTGTGGTTCCTTTTTATTTACAACCCCTGTCCTAAAGCTGGTGAAAGCTGTTTGTCCCACTGAATAACATTACTGATGGTACCTATACTTAAGTTCCACAGTGAAACATATTTTTGATATGTATTTTGAGAATAGGGGTATATCCTTTAATGGGATGTGTTTGATTTTCTAATTCTAAATACGCTATCTTAGGTTGTTTGCGCTCTATTGCCCAAACTACTTCTACTAATCCTGCAATTACGAATGGAAATAAAAACTGAAAAGCGAAAAATCGTGTTAGGGTTGGATTGTCACTTTTTACCAGCCACCAGGTTCGCATTTTTCGCGTGCTTCAAGCTGCTTATGTCATTCAATCTGAATTAGCTCAATATGGTTCCTGAAGAGAAAACGAGTTCGTTTGGCCTAATGGATTAAATAAATATTTCAATTACTTATAAAGCATAATTCTGGTTTAATTCTATAATACTGCTACAGTATTTGAACGAAAGCGGAAAAATGATCAGGAATTTACAAAAATCATTCACTTTATCATTTATTGAATATTTTTATTATATGAAGTTCAAAAAACACAGAAATAGAATACATGATCATTCCTTGAAATAATTTGATATAATGGCTTGCTTTAACATTAAACATTAAAAAATTTATCAAGATTAAAAATTGAAACAAAACTATTTTCAGGAACATCTGGTTTGGAAATTATATAATTCAAGTAGTCTTCCAAATCTTCTTTGGCTTCGACAGCCGTTACATTTCTTACATTTTATTCATGGCTGTCGTCTTCTTCCCTCTCCACGTGTTCGCCGGCGCTTTTTTTTCAAGTGTGAATTCACTGAACAAAAGATGGCATCACTGTAGTAGATCTTGAGGAAGCATAATGACCGAACACTGTTCAAAGAAGATTTAAGATTTACTTACGGTAAACAACCACTAGATAAAAAGTTGATTAAGCTAACGCCTAGATGAAAATGTTTTTGTTAACGAGCTTGTAGTGAGCAAACAGAGCAGTGGGCGGCTCCAGCACATCAGATGAGACGATAGAAGAAGCCAGAGCAGCTTATTAGGAGCTGTAGTACAAAGTCACTTATAAGAATGCACGCTTGGTCTGTACGTTTATCCGGCCGTCCGCCATTTGCACGATAACTTGAGAACGAATTAAGTTTTCAAATTCTGTTTACAGAAATATGACCATCAAGGTCGCCCGTAAAGGATTTTTCGTGGACCCCTTCAAGTCGAATTCACTTGCTAAAACAGCAACTGTAAAGTATACCAAAATCATGGCATATCATATAACAATCGATTCGTCAAGAATGAATACACCGTTACTTTCTGTTTACCTTTTAAGTATTGTTGACGTGAGTTCGCGCACGCGACGATCGCTTTGTCAAGTGCTCATATCTATATAAGGGTTATTTAAGTTCCAAGGGTGATAGGATTTCAAAATTACTTTAAGCGCATGCTTAATCTATATATATAAAGAAGGATGTTTGTGGGTCTGTGCGTCTGTGGGTCTGTGTGTATGTTTTTTATACAAATCTACAGTTTTATTACGATCTTGATAAAATTTCGCATACATGACCTTCAAAGCATGAGGAAGGTCACTGTCTACCTCAGATTTCGGAAAAATAATAAATATCGATAAAAAATCGATATTCATGGTTATGGCAAGGCATATTAATGAGAAATATCTCATGACCAACAATGCAAGGCAAAGTTTGTACAACAATAGGTATCAACAGTGGTATCAACACGCAATTCACAAACGCTCTGCATGGACCAACAATCAGTATCTCATGACTAACAATGAAAGGAAAAGTTTGTGCAAGTGTAATTATCCCGGGCAACGCCGGGTACCTCTTCTAGTGATAGCATAAAAACTGAAACAGTTTTGCATTGTTGTTGCACGTTTAACCATTGTTAGCGACGGCTTGAAGTACACGACGAAACTGAAAGGTCACCTGAACATTGTCGTATGAGTAACATCTACAGGGTGATTCAGTCAATTTCTGACCATTTCAGTACTATGATTTATTAACCCATTAATGTTTACAAATTTAGTATTTCAGTATGATATTTTAGGCAGTTCGGAGTTTTTATTCCCGTGGAAAAGTCTTGATGAAATGCTCATTGTGGCCACCACGAACGTTTTGAACTGCTCGCAGCCGAATGGTGAAGTTGTTCATAACTCTTTGACGCAGCTGGTCTAGGGTTCTTGATGCTGTAGTGAACACACTGTCTTTAAGGAACCCTCAGAGATAAAAATCACATGGGTTTAGGTCGGGACTCATAGGGGGCCAAAGAAAGCCACCCCCGAATGGATCTGGAAACCTGTTTGAAATGACACGATTTCCGAATTTCTGATTGAGAAAGTCTAGCACTTCATTAGTGGTGTGAGGCCTACCCCCATCCTGTTGAAACCATTGATGTCGAAGCGGTATACGCCTCCTTCGCAGCTCGGGGATAAAGAAGGTTTCCAGCATGTTAAGGTAAGACTGTGACGTTACGGTACCCTCAAAAAAGAACGGACCAATGATGCCTCTTTTGGAAATCGCGCACCAAGCCATAACCTTTCGTGGATGAAGAGGTGACTTATGGATCTCATGAGGGCTGGAACCCCAAAAACGAACGTTGTGTTTATTAACGTCACCTGACAGATGGAAGAAGGCCTCATCTGACACATACAGGTTGTCCACAATGTCCTGATTGGCTTCCATTTCTGCTCCAAACTCCATCGCAAATTGTTGTCGCTTCTGTCTTCCAGTGTCTGGTAACTCCTGATAAACATGGATCTTATACGGGAACAGATGTAAATCCTTTCTTAAAATTCGCCACGTCATGGTATACGACAGCCCTTCTTCAATGGATAGGCGGCGAACAGATTTTTTGGTAGGGGAATCGACCAACCTTGTGCGATCATTTTCGACAACTTCGGCCGTTCGAACACGAGCTTCGCTCCCGCCTTTTTTCTTGCCTTGAACACATCCATTGGCACGAAATTGCTTGACAAAATCCATGATTGCTTGCCTGCCTGGTGCGTCTCGACACTTATACTCCTTCCGGAACTTTCTTTGCACGGTTACAGGTGATTTTGTGTCGAAATACCATTCGACAATCTTGCATTTCTGCTCTGTTGATAAAGCGGGCGCCATTTTTCAACAATACGATTTTCATGCAGCGCCGTTGCAACAATACAAACTCCAACTATTTAGAAATTCGATATGGCGCTCATATTCTTTCAATTGTTTATCCCTAATGCCCGTCATTCGAGTGAAATGGTCAGAAATTGACTGAATCACCCGGTATATATAAGTTCCAAGGGTGATTCTTTCGACAGTTCGTTGGTGAAAACTACTGCGTTTATAAACTTCATTTTGGCCATATATAAAAGGTCTTGGTCTGTAAATTTGTTCAATTTGGTTTTGGTGTCCATTATTAATATTAATTAGCGCTATTTTACAATTCAAAAATACTCTAAGCGCATGCGTAATTTATATACAGGGTGTAAAATATCTCTTTCAAAAAAACTACACTACGATGTAGACAAAATTCAGGCGATTAAAGTGATATAAGACACTTGGGGTCGCAAATTGCAACAACGCCGTAAATTGAACCTCAAACTAATCTGAATGGCGTGGCGCTGCGTAGCACGAGCCAAAAATAACGTACTCTGCTCGATACTTTTTGATGAAAAGTATGATAAATGCTATCGGTATTAAACAAGGTTGGTACTGCGCGTGCTACTGACTCCGGCGCGAGAGCAGAGTACCTTACGTTGGAGTGGAAGGCGGACCTCTTCGGGATGATGTAGTGGGGAGCAGGGAAACCAGCCAGGCAGGGCCGGGCCGCGCCGCGCCGTGCGAACACAGTCGCCCGAATTTGGTTTAGTGTGAGGTTCAATTTACGGCGTTGCTTGCGATTTGCGACCCCAAGTGTCTTACATCACTTTAATCGCCTGAATTTCGTCTACATCGTAGTGCAGTTTTTTTGAAGGAGATAATTTACAGCCTGTATATAAAAAAGAATGTTTTTGGATTTAAATCAAGAAGAGTTTAAATAAAGTCCCGTTATATCACCTAGAATTCTTGTTTTTCGGATTTTTCGTAGAATGGGTAGTCCCTTCGCTCTGTGTTGTATTGAATGAGTTATTATTTAACCAATTGAAGAGTGACTCTGCAAAACAAGTTAAATCCAATTTTAAATTAATTTGCAACAACTAGTGCTGACGTTTGACGTCATAGATTCCTACATGTTGGACACTATTTGGTGCAAATCGAGTGAAAATGTTTCTTAGTATGAGTGGGGGAAAGTTAGCATGATGGTGCAAAAGAAGTTAATTCCACCGCTGTGTTCGGTGCAAATCGTGCTAATTTTTCTAGCCAATCACAAACTGCGAGCGAAGGCTTTCTACGCCATTCTTCGTGAGAAGTAGACTGTTCCAGATATAAAGCTTATTGCCTCTGATCTACAGTAGGTCCAAGTCCTTCCGAAGCTGCCAATTCAAGAGGCATTCTATTCACGTCAGCTTGGCCTCTACAACTTTGGTTTGTGCGACGTGTCCTCCGACCACTCCTTCTCCTAGACTTGGACGGAGAACCAGTCCGAGCGAGGCAGCAACGAAGTAGCCAGCGCTGTATTCCATTATATCGGTGAAGTTCTTTCCCATGATCAGGAATTCGACTCAATCAGACACATCGTTCTTGCAAGTGATGGTTTCGGCGGCCAAAACAAAAACAATATTATTCTAGCCATGCTACAGAGTTGTCTGTACGGAGCGCCCAATAACATACAGAGTGTGACGATGGTGTCTCTCGCCCGAGGGCATAGTTTCTTGCCGTATGACAGGCTTTTCGGGCGCATTCGTCAAGATCTCAAACCAAAGGAAACGATCCTAACATTTGCAGAGTACCATCAGGTTTTCAGGGATCATTGCAGTAAAGTGTTTGTGTTTCCTAGAGACTGGGAGATCTGTGAGTGGAAGACCCGGTATGCACATCATTACAAGAATCTTCCGTCCATCCAAACAGCGAAACAAATAGTCCTGTTGAAGAAAACAAAGAAGAGGGGCGGTATGGCAGTCACCGTGCGAAACTAGTCAGCTTACCGCGTGGACACTGGAAAGGAATGTACCTTGCTAAAACGACGAGCCAAGCACAACGGGGCCACACTACCTGCAACAGAGCCAAGCAGGCCCATATCCGCTACCAAAGAGAAGGACATAAAACAACTTCTGCTCAAAGCCCTTGGATCGGAATGACGGGCTAACGATGATCTCCAGACGTACAAAGAGCTGACCGAATCCATGGAAGTACGTCTTGATGATGATATGCTGTCCTATGACTGCAACTGCATCGAGCCAGAACCTGACGCTAGCCACGTATAAGCAGAATACACGGAATTGTGAAAGGTGTTGCTTAATACTCTGTCCATTACAGACACGTTTACGTTCTGTATAAACAAAATAAAACACTGTTCACTGCAAATAAAGTTATATTTATTCTTTTATGAAGCAAAATAAGTTAAATCCGGTGTTCCGTGCAAAACACGTTAGATCAAGAATAAAACAGCAGTGTATCTAGCATTCCTCCACAGCATAAAGTTTAATAAACGCACTAATATCGACGTAAACTAAACCTATCCTACTGGGATAGGTGTTGTGATTGGTGGTCGATTCGTTGTCGGTAGAAACGTTTTTCACTTTTTGCACAGAATGACAAAAATTGGATTTAACTTGTTTTGCAGAGTCACTCTTCATATATAAGGGTCATACAAATGAAAACGAAAATTATTTATTTTATCCAAAGTGTATACAAGGAATTTAAAAATACTCTCCAAATGCGTTAAGGTATTTATCCCACTGTGTAATTCCTTTATGGAAGAAGTCTTTCGGTTGCGTGTGGAGTCATTCCAAAACCTCTTCCTTCACTTCATCGTCAAACTGAAACCTGCGGCCTTTCAGATATTTCTTGAGATCCCTAAACACGTGAAAGTCACATTGGGATAAGTCAGGGCTGTAAGATGGATGCTGCATTGCTTCCCAGTTGAACTTTTTGATGAGGTCTACCGTTGCTTTCGAGATGTGAGGACGCGCGTTGTCGTGGAGAAGAAGCACTCCTTCTGTAAGAAGTCCAGGACGTTTCATTTGATGGCCGCGCGCGATGCCTTCAATGTTTCCCTGTATCGTGTTGCGTTAACTGTGGTGCCTTTATCAAGTCCAGTAATTCGGGCCTTTGCGATCAAAAAACACGGTCAACATCACCTTCCCCGTGCTGTTTGCGATTGCTTTTGAATTTTTCGGGGATGGTGACTCATAATGCTTCCATTGACGACTTTGACGTTTGCTTTCGGGCTGGAAATGAAAGCACCAAGTTTCATCCCCTGTAATGATTCTGTCGAAAAAAACTCTCCTTCCTGTTCAAAGCGAGTCAAATGTTGCAGGGATATGGCCATTCAAACTCCAAGTTGTCATATAATGCGGGACCCATTGTGCACAGATTTTTCTGTAGTGCAGACGGTTCCTGATAATGGCGTGAACAGTTCCACGACTAAGGCCAGTTTTAGCAACCACGACATCGATTGTCACTCTTCTGTTTTCCTTTAAGACAGCGTCAATTTTAGCTTTGGAATCATCCGTGATGGCGCAGTTTGCTTGTCCAGGTCGTTGATCATCTTGCAATGATGACCGTCCCTCCGAAAACCTCTTGCTCCATGCCCAAACACGAGTGAAGGTTAGGCAGTCATTTTCATAGACGTTCTGCATACGACGATGAATTTCAGAAACTGAAACTCCTTCACATGTCAAAAAACGAATTACTGCTCTCTGTTCCTGTTTCATTGACTCCATTTTGTTGTTTGGATGAAGCGATCACTCGCAGAGCTTCGAAGCGCGAGCTATCGTTTTTTCTCACGTGATGCAACACTTGCAAACTATTATTCAATTTGCACGTGGGGTTTCGCAGTTGTTGAAAACAAAAATACTTACGACCCTACACGTCATCTTTATTTTTCCCACACAAATTTTCGTTTTCATATGTACGACCTTTATATAAAGAAGGATGTTTGTTTGTTTGTGGGTGGGTTTGTATTCTATATAAATCTACAGTTTTATTACGATCTTGATGAAATTTTGCATATTTGACCTTCAAAGTATGAGGAAGGTCACTGTCTACCTCAGATTTCGAAAAAATAATAATTATTGATAAAAAATCGATATTCATGGTTATGGCAAGGCATATTAAAAAGGAATATCTTATGACCAACAATGCAAGGCAAAGTTTGTGCAACAATAGATATCAACAATCGTATCAACACGCAATACACCAACACTATGCAAGGATCAACAATATAGGGGAGAGTGGGTAACAG
>JAHWFO010037234.1:0-13989 GCA_023313115.1 Rhysida immarginata
TAGCGAACATTTAAGAAAAATCTTGAAAAAAATACAGTATACGAGTCGCATTTGTTCTATAAGTCGCACTATATGACATGACAAATAAAAACCTAGACCATTCTACTATTTATTTACCAGAAATGATCCTTTAATGAATTCCTAAATAAACGTGATCCATAATGAACATTTAATAATTTAATAATTCTTTTAACTGGAACATTTCTGGTTTTCTTAGTAGTGATTCAAATGACCACCCAGTTTCGGTGTTGGTCTTCACAGTAGTTTGGAGACACTTGTTCTGCATGAAATCCATAATTAATAAGCTCAAAAAGTAAGACAAATGGAGACAAAAGTAAAAAGTAAGAGCAGACACAGTTATAAATGCAGAACATGAACAGAACTGGTCTTAATAATATCAGGTTGTTGCATATCAAATATTGGATTGCAAAGGTCATCTTTAATGGCTCTCTAGAAAGGACACATTCATGCGTGCTATTCGAAATAACCACCATTACAATCCAAACATTGTTGCCAACAATTTGGCAGTTTCTCGAGCCCTCTCCGATAGAATCCATAATCATGGGACTCAATAAACTCCCGGAATGCGTTTTCGACGTCTGCTTGGGTTAGGAATGTTTTCGTCTGGAGAAAATTTTCCAGGCTCTGGAAAAGATGGTAGTTGGTGGTCGTCCAGAGAGTACGTGGTTTGTGGAAGAACCTCGTAGCCCAGAGCCTGTAGTGCATGCACGGTCATTCGTGCAACGTGCAGATGCGCGTTGTCATGCAGCAAAAGGACGCCTTTGCGATGCACAAGTGCAGGTTGTTGTTAACACCGTTTTGTGTGCATACGATACAGTTCACGACAGTAGATTGCAGCGGTGATTGTCTCCCCCTGCTACAGGAAGCTGTAAAGCACTACACTTCCAACCGATGATCTTTTTGGTTTCCCGTAAGTTCGTGTGGGACCCATTTGTCCTGCTTTTTTCACTTGTCGATGGTCCTAAGGTGTCTACTGACAGTCGACTCTGATACAGAATAATCCCCTGCAAGGTCCCGAACAGTTTTTGACGGGTCCTCTTCCACAGATCACTTCCGATCACCGCCATTCAACACATCAGGCGGTCTGCCGCATGGCTCATTTGCCAGGTCCGTCACTCCCACCCAGAATTTTGGAACCAACGTTGGACCGTACGTTCGTTTATGGTGCCTCCACCAAATACCTTATTGATGTTTTGAGAGGTATTGGATGCAGTGTGATTCAACCTGAACTCGTAATGCATTATCACACGTAATTTGTATGAAGTCATGACTATCTTCGCTTGGGTTCAAACGCTATTAAATATCATCGCAGACATGCAAATTTCAGGCAGGTGGTCGCCGATAGGTTTATCTCTGGGAATGTACCACTTTATTATGGGTACTTGCTACTAAACATGGAAACCGTGCTGAAGCGCGGAACCCACCTCAAAATCTGACATTTGATAAGCAACGACCTGATACCAGCCAAGGAAGTTAAGGGATGCTATTGTGGACCTTCACCTGTTTTGGGTACTAACCGATGTTTTTGAAGATATTGAGACAAAAAATGTTTGAATTTTCATTTTAATTTTGTATATAAGTTGCATTCACTGTATTAGCCACAGGACCCTCCAGGGAACAAAATTTTAGAAAAAATGTGTGACTTACAGTCCAGAAAATGCAGTACATAATATAATGAATGTGAACAAATCTCTAATGACTTGTTGTCCATAACAGCTTAGATTTTGATTAAAAACATTATTTATAACCTTCTATATAGAGAACAAATGCTGTTTCTGCAACCCACATGAAGCTTCTCTTGTTAAAAGATACAAGCTATAATACAGGGTGTTTATAATTAAACTTTCCTTACTTAACAGTCTCTATTTGCAAAGTGAGTGATTGCATGTATAGGAAATATAATGTGAACATTATCAAGGACATGGGGAAGAGAAATAATGACTCAGCAAGTCCATTGAAACACTTGTAATGTGTTGCAAAATCATACAATATGCATGGTTTCTATTACAAAATACGGTTGATATAGTGCCCATTAGAGTCTACGATATTCTGAAAGCGTATATTGCCATGCTGTACAGCTGCATGAAGCATCTCCATGGGTAGGTCTGCAACCTCTCTTGATATGCTTCTCTTCAGATCGGTCCGTGAGGCTCTCACCCATTTTCTTATCTGTGAATTATCAATGTAGCTGGTGGCCAAATATGGTACTAAGAGCAACGGTGACACAGTGACACATTCAAATCTTGTGCCCCATTATTTCTCACCCAAGTTTGGTACCCATACTATAAATAGTTTCCTGTCTAGAGCATGTTATATAAGGAAAGTTTAATTATAACTACCCTGTACTTGAATTAAGGAATACATGATATTCTTAAAATTGTTTATAAAACCACATCTGTTAAAATACCATTTACTGTACATATTTACATTTACAGAAAACTTTATGCTTTCTTGTTTTGTTGTTAATTTGAGTTTTAATTTTATTGTTAAATAAGAAAGACATATACAAATTATTAAAATTAAAAACTTCATTAATTGTGATGCATTTTTTTCCCTCAATTTTATGATTGAACAAAGATGGAAACTGTCAAATCTTGCTTATTTTCACATGGCACAGTCCCATCAGATTATACTGTCAATTATGCATGGAACGAGAGCATTTATAAATGATAAATTAAGCAGTTATTTATCAAAGAAATGGATTAGCACCAAGAACAGGAAAGAAATAATTGAATGGGGGAGTTACCTGATTTCTTCAAGTTTTCTGGCAGACGTTTTGAAGTCTAAAGACTATCTTTTGCAGTCCATACTTTTGATCTACTACATGTTGTTGCCATGGATTCATTTTTCAGTGTTTGACAAAGAAGTTTCTGAGGTAGAATTATATTCCTTTGGATTACATAAAAATGAACTTAACACTCATAATCTTTCTTTCTATTTTTAAGAATAGGAATAAACTCTTGTAAATTTGAGATAAAACTTTTCTTAAAACAAATGTAACACAAAATATACTCATCGTCAAAAAAAAAAAAAATAGTTGCGCCCAGAAGGAATCGTCAGATTGAAAAGATATTTGAAAGGAAGTTAGTACTCACCACCAACAACAAATGATTAAACAATGAGCATGGGTAATACAAAATTTATTGCTCAAAATAACAAATTCATTAGAAGTCTCAATAGGATGTTGGGCCACCATTTTCTAATGCATTCTACCACATGTTGTGGCATGAGGTTGTACAAGTTCTTAACATAGTCTTGACTCAGCTTATCCTATACAGATTGGACTTTGGCTTGTAGCTCTTGCAGATCTTGTGCCAGCAGTGGAGTCTTAACAGAATGTCCCATAGCATCCCATAGGTTTTCTATGGATGCAACTGTTTTTTTTTTTTGATGATGAGTGTATAACATGGATAAGACTTAGATTTAATTTCTCGTTTAAATAGTCTTTTTCTTCTTCTTCCAGTTATTAACGCTTACCTTAAACAATGTAGAGAAGCTGATTGAAGATGATAATTTTATTTCCCAAATGCAGACAAATTATGAACATTACTTGTACATAATAAACGGTATAGCTAAAATCATAGCATGTACTGCTCGTTATCTCA
The DNA here is from genome assembly GCA_023313115.1 of Rhysida immarginata. Lineage (NCBI taxonomy): Eukaryota > Metazoa > Arthropoda > Chilopoda > Scolopendromorpha > Scolopendridae > Rhysida > Rhysida immarginata. Next base: position 3,627 of record JAHWFO010037234.1, read on the forward strand.
CACTTTGTCATGTGCATAACCTCACCAGACAACAGAAGGCTGAAAATCAACTTAATTTTGGAAGAAAATTGTTTCTCTCACTGTTTAAGAGGATTTATGATAAAGGTTAATGTTCATTTCCTTTTGAGATATACTCTCGTCGTCAAAAAAAAGTTGCACCCATAGAAAACCTATGGGATCCTATGGGACATTCTGTTAACACTCCACCGCTGGCACAAGATCTGCAAGAGCTACAAGCCAAAGTTCACTTTGCATGGGATGAGCTGAGTCAAGATTACGTTAAGAATTTGTATGGCTCTGTGCCACGACATGTGGCAGAATACATTAGAAATATGGTGGCCCAACATCCTAATGAGAGTTGTAATGATTTGGTATTTTTGTCCAATAAATTTAATTGTTTAATCATTTCTTGGTGTTGGGAGTACTAACTTCCTTTTAAATATCTTTTCAATCTGACTATTCCTTCTGGATGCAATTTTTTTTTTTGATGACGAGTATAGATTTCAATACGGTGTCTCACACATTTAGGGTCAAATTTTATGGAATGGTAGAGAGCTGTAAACCGGGTATTCTGAGATAGGGAAACAATATTTGGAAAAGCATATTGAGGTGCCACAAATAATACATATGGGTATTACTCTGTGACATATTAGATATTGGACTCAATTCTATATCTGTGTGGATGTGTTCCAATGTGATCACATGGCGGTATAAAATTAGTTATTTTTTTCTGGATTTAAGATGTAATTTATTTTGTTTGGGCATTCTAGGTGGCGGTCAATGGGCAGATTTTAGTATTAGAATAATGGTATATGTAACATTTGTCGATTAGTTTAATTATTTTTATAACTAAATGAATAAATAATATTAGTCAGTTTTTTATTTTTTTTTATTCGATGACACCTGTTTTTCCAGTGCTGTAGAACGAGTCAATTTCGCCACGGCACACCACCCTCACCGGGGGGGCGCCCCCCCTAGAAGGGCCAAGGCCTTGGTTAAACGAGGAAGTTGGAGCAAAAAGCGAGAGAGGATTAAAATTTGTGGAACCAAAATTCAAGGTGACGAGTGGGGGGCGAAAGACAATACAATGTTCTAGAGCATTTGAGAAATCATACAAAAAGTTAAGGAAGTAAAATTTTCGAGGGAGGAGAGAAAAAAATGTTTTCTGTGAATCAATCTGGAGACAGCTTTTGAGCAAGAAGGACCGAGAGAAAAACCAAAGAAAGCTTGAGAAGCAGCAGAAGATGCGTAGAACGGGGACACACTAGTAGACATCAGTGATAACTGCTAGATGAACCGAGGAGCCGGCTATGCCCACCCACCAAATGCAGCTGATGACCGAGATGATTGCAAACACTTCAGCATGTGCCGACTAGGCCTTCCGTAAGGCGAGGTGGGACGAGAGAAGAGAGAGACCAAGAGCGGCAAAAATAACCAAGCGTGAACGTGTTCATCGGCGGGGCAGGACAGGCGAGGTCAGAATTTGCGGGTGCTCGATTCTCAGTTCTGAGCCGTTGAACAGTGGACAGCACATGCACTTGCGCCGGAGCTCAATGTGGGATCACCAGGAGAGACAACAGGCAATGAGCGGAGATCTGTGAGACAACTCGGCCTGGCGGGAAGAGTGCTAGCTGAAGACAGCGGGTTAATCATTGGCGTGCCACAAAACACTCTTGAACAAAATAGGTACTGTCAGTATTATTTTGTTTTATTGGGCCCTCGCGTGATACAAATTTAAATCAGAGTTAATTCTACAATAATCTCTCCCTCCTGATTAGTAGATAATTGTTTATAAATAAAGGACAATACATATTGTCAGGATTATAGTACCGTTAGTGCAATTCCTGTAGAAGTTTAATTTCTTTTTATTGTAATAAGTGCCATTAGGTTCACGTTTTTCTCTTTTCTGATCATGTTTTACTTCCCCTTATTTTAAAGTTCTTTTGTTGTTGATCACTTGATGTAACGCATTAGCACATTTCAATTTTTTTGTTTATTGTTTTGTCAAAATTGAATACTCAGTGCTTATCTTAATAAATTGTACTTTTATTTAGTTTAACCAAAGTCATGCTTGGTTTTATTTGCTAATTGATTGCCAGTTAAGGTGCACTTACTGGAGTAATTAAAGTCAGAGGGGAAGGGAGGTCTCGTTTAAAGGTTTAAAGACACTATATGATCATATAAAGGCCATAAGTATTTTACTCTGTCCTTTGGGGTTAGCAGCTACAAGAGGATAGAGGACAACGATCCAGACTTATTAACTAAACAAGTATTTTAATGACTAGAGTGGGAGGGAAGGAATAAGAGGGTTGGATCTTTCCAAGCTTAGGCTCCCTTCAGAGAGATAAGTCTTCTTTGAGGTTATAATTGTAAGTATTTAGGTTCATAAACATATCTCCTGGTCCATCAGACCAGTAACTGACACTTATTAAGTCGGGATACACTTGTGTCTGACCAGGCGTCGTTGCCCATTGCTTTTTTTTTTTTTGTTTATTGAGTATACAATGCACAATATGCACGTTCACCACCCACTCGTGTCACAACAACTCATTCAAGATCTTGTGGTACCTGAAATGTGCTTTTTCAACCATTGGTTTCCTACCTCAAAATGCTCAGTTTAGAGTTTTCTGCCATTTGTAGAATTTTGACCCCAAATGTTCAAGACACCCGGTATTTATTAAAATATGTAGTTTTGACAAGTGTTTCCCCATTTATAACAAAAATGGTTAGGATAATGTTGATATGAATCTTTGGTTCTGGCTGATTACTTATTGTAACAATGATATTTTATTCCATTAAAACAAATGAAGTCGCACTGTTATACCAGCACGAAGAGAACAATGAAATTTGCTCGTTACTTGCAAATGTGACTAAATGGTTAGACTAATCGATTATACGTATATTTATTAAAGCAAATTGTGCTTATGGTTATCAACTTACAAGCTTAAAATATTTGCAAAAGTCATTTATTTTAAAGATTTAATTTTAATGTCAATTAAATTTCCTCCTTGAAGTTCTCTATGGGTGCGCTTTGATAGACTTATGGACCTGGCGAGAGCTAACTCTTATACTGTGAGAATCAAAGTGAGAATTATGATGATCATGCTATTGAAACATTTCAAAAGGTGTTGTTTCCCTTTCGATGTTTGAGCTTTCTTCAGGTGGTGTTCCAGAGATTTCTTATTCATACTTTTCAACACTAATCGTTTACATAATTGAATTGTCAATAACTGTATACATAATAAATCATAATTTTCTGTTGATATTGTTGAAAGCAGACATCAACATGTAGTAATGGCGTTATAAGCTCTGCAAATACCACCGAATACCACAATACCTGATTTACCCGTACAAATCTCTATGGCTGCCGCCATTTAAACACAACAAGATAGGTTCTCACAAAGCTGCACAATCTTGAAAAATGAGACTGTTTCTTAGGGTCTAGGACTGCCTTCTCGTATAACAGGAGATCACTGTGTTTGTTTTTCTTCATAAATCTTACCCATTGGCTATTTTTATCACTTTATGTGTATGTTATTTGTTTTAATTTCCAGGTGGTGAAGATATAAATATACCCCAAGATATTATCACTGCTATTATTAATAAAGAAGAATTGGTATGTCTAGGAGTCCAACCTCCTCATTATCCATTAGAGCTTCAATTAGCTTTGGATATGTTATGGCTTTTTTTGTTTGGAAACCGTGATAGTAAGTTGCATTTTGTATAAAAATTCCTCTTCATGATTAAATTTTTTAGAGATTATTATTATTATTAGTAGTAGTAGTAAAAATAGCATTATTGTCTGGATGTCAGGCAGAGGATTATCTTGTTCCACTTGACATCCATTATCACAATGCTTATGTTCTTCATATCAATCATTCCTGAAGTTCTAGAACTCCCAACAGATTGCCGAAGCAGTTCTTGAAATTTAAATGTGTAACTATAATCTTCTATATGATCGTGCTCACAGTGCTGATTGGACAGTTGTGCTTGAATTCACTGACGCTGACGCTCGGCTGAGTACTTTCATAATACCCTTCTTCAAATCATGAGTGAAGCCATACCAATTGGTCATGCTACTGGTAGAAAGTCTAGCAGATATCCCATGTGGTTTTTGCAGGAGCTTACCAAACTCAAGCTAAAAATCCCATGCATAAGAAGCTTAAGACTTGTAATCACCCTGATCTTCATGAAAAATACTCCTCACTATGTAAACAATGCCTAGATCTTCAGTGCCAGAACTTTCGTATTTATGTTGATACTGTAGGAACTCCCCCCCGAGTCAGTTCTGGAACTATGTCAAGTCCAAAAAAACAACGGACCGACATACTATAACTCGTATCACTACCTCTGAGGGTCTTAACATTACTGAGGGATTGGATATTAGTAACTGTTTTGCCCAGTAATTCAGTGAAACTGTCTCTACTTCCTTTCCTTCCAATACTCCTCTTGGAAGGCTGTCTACCTATTGTCTGCTTATTGATGACCTCATCTTAACTGAGTTCACTGTAGTTCCGGACTTTAAGGATGGTACTGCCAAACGGACTGATATTGCCAGTTATAGGCCAATTTCTATCCTTCCATCCACTGCCAAAGAGGTTGACGATATCATTCATAAATATCTTCTAAAACATGTCCTTTCTCATGTTCCTGTGTGTCAACATGGTTTCATTTCCTAGCTTTCCGTTGTCAGCAATCTTGTTTCTCTCACCACTCATGCTCGTGATGCTCTTGAGCACTGCCAGCAACTTGACTTAGTCTGCTTTGATAGATGAAAGGCATTTGATTCTGTCAATCATGAGTCGCTAATTAAAAATTTGCATGCTTATAGAATTGTTGATGGGTTCATTAGGATAATGCTGTTATTAACTCAGTTACCCATTATTTGAGTCTTATATAATTTTCGCTTCTTGACTCAAAGCTTCTGCTGTGTATGTAACCTAAGGTAAAATCTTGAAACATCAAATTCAAATTTCATAAGCACCCTAAATTTTACTCTCGACTTATCGATAGGTCATAAAAAATTTCACAATTTTTGGCCTGAAAGCTGCACACGACTTACCTACCAGGTCTGTAAATATGAAACCGGAATTTGCCCATCGATGGCCCTAGCTGTCAATGTAGTTAACATCAAACTGTGTCGTTGGTGCCATTTTCTTACTGTGACATCTGACAAAGATTTTTAGCTCACAACAATACACGTTTCATACAACAGTTTAGTTTGTAATAGCATTAACACGTCAAATTTTGTGCCTGGAAACTACGATTTACGGATAGCATTGATTTTCTGTTACCATTTGAAGAAAACTGCTGCAGAATCTCATTGAATGCTCATGCGAAGTTTACAGTGAGCATGCTCTTGGCAAATCAGTGTTTTGAGTGGTTTAAAAAATTCAAAAGAGGTGATTTTGACGTGAGAAACGATGCTCTGTGTTTGTTGGGATCAGAAGGGTGTGATCTATTCGGAGCTGCTGAAACCTGGCGAAACCATAATTACTGAACATTATCGACAATAAATGATTGATTTGAATCAAGCTTTGTGTGAAAAACGACCAGAATATCAAAAAAGGCAAAACAAAGTGATTTTGCTTCATGATAATACACCATCACACACAGGATAATGATCAAGGAAATGATTGAGGCGTTTAGTTGGGAAATACTTTCGCATACGGCTTACTCACCAAACCGTCCAATGACTACTTATTTGCATCGATGGGACACACACTTGCTGAGCAGGGCTTCACTTCTTACGAAAATGTATGAAAATGGCTCGATGACTGGTTTGACTCAAAAGAGCAGTAGTTTATTTGGCATGGCATCCACAAATTGTCAGACAAGTTGGAAAAATGTATAGTCAGTGATGGGCAATACTTCGAATAAAATATTTTTTATCATTTTCATGCAATAAATGTGTATTTTCTATACAAAAATTTCAGTTTCATATTTACATACTTGGTAAGAGATCGACTTATACACGTGTACGTACAGTAATTTATTTTTAGTGACTGAGAAGTACAATCTGATGTGTGAAGCTAAATGGGAAAGTGTGTGACCTTGAGCCATCTATTAAAAGCAAAGGGCTATGTCTTACATAAAAAAAGAGAACGTGTGGTTGGATAAACAAAAGAAAATGATTGTATGAGTTTTTTTAATATTTGTAAAGTTGAAAGTACTTAGCTATACCATAACCTATATCACAATAAATTGGTAATTTTTACCATATTATTTCAGTGCTTCCTTCAAATCTTTTTGGATATGAAAATCCATCCATTTTAAGCTTGTATGAATCAGTTTTGCCTGCTGTAGAAGCTCATGACTTTGGTAAGTGTTCATTAATTAAGGGTTTTTTAAACCTTCCTTTTTAATTTTATTTTTTGTAAAGCATAGGCTGATTTTACACATTTTTAATCGTCTCGATTTTGATTTCATTATTGCATATCACTAAGTGTCCGTTACCTGACTGTTATAATATGTCAGTATATGCTTTTTGATTTAATGTTTTTTCTTTATTATATTATATGAAACTTCTCTTGTCAGCATATTAGTTGGCGTGGATATGGATTGTCATTATCTAAAATATTAGGCAAGTGCACAAAAAAATGTATTTTTGCAGACCATGTATAGAGTAGGCCAATTTTCACTATGGTGCCATTGACAAAGGAGCAATGTGTAAAAGTTATCCAAACTTATTATGAAACCTGTCATTTCGTAAAAATGACGTTTCATAAACTTCGTGATTATTTCGGATGCTATGAGTTGGGAATCTATGGAATAGTGCGACGATTTGAGGGAAGTGGATCGGTAACAGGACGTAAAAAGTTTCAACATTGTCTTCCCGCCCACTCAAATGAAATCATTGCTGCCGTGAATGAACGTGTGCATGAACAGCCAAGCACATCAGTTCGTCGCAGTTCACAAATTAGACATCTTGTATGGCTCTGTACAAAGGATTTTAACAAAAGATCTTCATTGCATCCATACAAATTCCAGTTAACCCAAGTATTGCATCGTCCAAATATCTTCTTTCAGACATGACGAAAATATGCCTATCCTTGATTTTTTTGGAACTATTCTCAGCTAATGTGATAACCACCAGAAGGAAATTAGCCTTTTAACTAGCTGATTGTTCTTTTTTTCTTCTTCTTCTCAGGTCCTACCTCCTTTGAGATGGAGATGACCCATTATCAAAGTATATGAGAAGAACAATTTAGTTAGTCCGCTAACAATTTAACAGCCAAGCTGACGGAGGCGAGTATTCTGGGCAGGAGATGGGATTCGATAAGAAAGCTTATTACTTTCCATATTTCTGGCTGCCCCAATCATTATTCCAGTACCATTTCCACAATCACATTTCCGATGCAACACCGCAGACAATTAGATTAAAAACTACCAACTTGTTTAAGCATTATCGTGAATAAGCTAACAAAGACCAAGGAAACCATAGTTCCACAAGAAAACAGTTATGCACTGCTTCCAAGCCGTTCTCAATTCCACTTGCAAAGAATTCTTGGGGACGTGTGCTTAACCAGTTATGCACTGCTTCCTGGACTTCCTCATCATCAGCGAACCAGGTCTTTGATGGTATCTAATGCGACTCTAGAGTGTGTGGCCTCGCGTTGTCATGCGGTGACAGGATGCCACTGGACACCAGTCCAGGCCACTTCCTCAAAATTGCTGGTTTCAAATTTTCACGCATAAGGTTTGCGTATGTTGCACTGTTTACATTTTCGCCTCTCAGCGTGTAATGTTCAAGAATTGCTTCCTTATGGTCCCAAAACAAAGTCAACATGACCTTATCTACACTTTCAGTTTGCACCTTCTTGGGTTTTGGAAATGAAGAATGTCGCCACTCCACTTCAGCGTTGTACTGTCACAAAAGCTCCCTGCACGCGTCCATGTACCTTTCTTTCATTTCTGATGTGAAATGTTTTGGAACCCAGCTCACACACACTTTCTTGAACATCAGTATGTCATGAATAATATGGTGGGCTGATCCGACATCTTGCTCATCTTTGCTGCAATATCACTCATCATAATATGCCTGTTTTCCCGTATCAACTCATCAACTCTCGTAATGTTGTTCTCCGTGACTGCACAGACAGAGCGACCTGGGTGGGACGAATCTTCAACACTTGTTACACCCTGTTTGAACTTATCTGCCCACTCGTACACTTGTATTCGACTCAAGCAACTTTCACCATATTGCACTGCCATCCAACGGTGAAATTCGATTGGTTTCAACCCTTCAGCTAACAGAAATCTAATGACACTCTGTTGCTCCACATTGGTCAAACCTGCAAGGGTACCGCCATCTTGTTTCACTGATTCCTAGCATCTCGTTCGCGAGGCTGGTGTGCCAAGCCCATCTGATAATAGTTCTAGGACACCACCAAAAAATAAGAACGAAGCACAAACTTTGTCGAAGTTTTTTATTTTTTATACAATTTTTCTGGTTATTTATTGAATGGACCTTGTAATTTTGTTTTTCTAACACTGTAATTATAAATTAAGGCTGACTCGATGGCCTGGAATGCTAAGGTGCAGGTCTTTTTGCAGATAATGTTTGTGTTGTCTCTCTTTACTAACAAGCTTGGAAGACCAAGCAAAGCATCAATAGATTGATACCCTGCTAGGCTAAAATTTTCCAGTAAATCCAATATTTATTTAACATCTTCAACATCGGAAAGGTACAGACTGGTTCCTATTTTAGTGGACAATTAAATTTTTACACTTAGAAATTTACAATAAAACCTCACTCAGAAACTTCTCCAAACACTGCTAATTCCTATTCAAGAGTGCAGCCACGGTGAATACATAGTTGAATCCCTGAGGAGGAGCACTTTTCATAACTTGTAAGCAATTCTGCTACCGATGTCAGTTTTGCGTATGATACAGATCTCTCTCTTCTTTCCGTACTCACACAGTGACATTGAGCCACGATGACACACTGTCCTACCGTCACTCTTAAGGTATACACTGTCATATCACTGAATTATGACCACCCGCTTAGTAATGGGAGTAGCCACCCTTTGCCGCTATAACTGCTGCTAGGCGTCGTGGCATGGATGCTAGAAGTGCGCAGTATGTGTCCCATGGTATGGCAGTCCATTCCGCTTGAAGCACTGTCTACAGAGCTTCAAGAGTCATAGGTGGAAGGTCCAGCTGCCATACATGGCGATCAAGGTTCTCCCACAGATGTTCGATTGGATTGATGTCCGGTGAATTAGCGGCGAAAGTCAGTAGAGTGTTCCTCGAAGGAGACATGTATTGTCCTGCTGGAACACACAATCACATTGGCGAAACATCGTGAGCATGTACAGGTGCACCTGGTCTGCTACGATTGACAGATAGCCACAAGCATTCAAATTGCCCTCTAGACGAATCAGTGGACCTAACTGCTCCCAACAGAAGATCCCCTACACATGCATACTAACCCCACCAGCCTGTTTCTGGCCCACAATAGCCTTCTGCAGTCTCTTTTCATGGCATTTACGACGCACTTGCCATCGCCCGTCAATCTTATGGAGCAAAAAACTTGACTCGTCGGAGAAGGCGACCTTAGCCCACTCGTTTGTGGTCCAATAGCGGTGCTCATGTGCAAAGTCTAGGCATCCTTGACGATGACCCCTGGTCAACATGGGTGCAGCAACCATGCACCGACTGTTCAGGCCCATCCGTAGCAGGGTGCGTTCAATGGTAATGCCGGATACACGTCTGTTGGCACCACTGTTGAATCTGGTGCTCAGTTGATGGGCTGTGGCTCTCCTGTCACCTTTTAAGAGTCGCCGTAGGTGCTGCTCACCCCGTCAGTCGATGGCATTGGGACACGATTTCTGTCCCTGCCCACTCTTTGTACACCTTCACTACAGTGGACCATGAACAGTTCACAAATCGCGCCGTTTCGAAGATGGTGCCACCCTTGCTGTGATAGTCTATTATCATCCCTTTTTGGATGTCCGTTAAATCCGGACGTTTACCCATCTTGAGGCTAGTACATCTGCTGTTGATGCACCAGCTTTAAAGCTTTCTCAACCTGTTATGCATATTTTTCAATGTGTAATCGTTGTTGGGGTGAACCATGCGTGTGCCTTGAAGTGGTGCTGGTCATAATTCATTGATATGACAGTGTATTTCACAGCACAATCAATATCTAGCACAATACACTTGGCCATCAAGTTAATGACTTATCTCCATCCCAAAAGTGTGAACACACATCAGCTCACTAACACCATTCTTTTCTCTCTCGTCACCTTTTCTCAAGTAATATAAAAATTATTTCTTTTCCCTTTTTTCATGAGTCTCTCCGACTCGTCTCGTCCGTTCATATACTTTTTACATCATTGGTCAACGCTGGTTTTTGACC
>JAHWFO010037241.1:2264-16750 GCA_023313115.1 Rhysida immarginata
TGTGAAGGCAGGTTGGCGAGTCAGGAGTATAAAGAGCGCATAGGAGTGTTGGAGCCAAAAGATCTTTCAGAGTCAGGGTTGTTAGCAACAAAGGTACCAGTCAAAGTATCGCAAAGGGATACGATCCCAATTCGAATATTAAATTATTCAGGAGAGACCATTACAATACCGGCAAATAAAACCATTGGGCATCTGAGCGAGGCAGAGGAGGAGAAGGTGGAATTAAGTTCCTCCATAGAAGAAGGAAAAGAAACTAAATTAACAAAAGAATTATTTTTGAAATTATTCAATTTAGATCATTTAACACCTGACAAAAGGATCCCATTGGAAAACCTGTTGTATGAATTTAATGGCGCATTCTCGCATCATGAGTGGGACCTGGGATGCTGTAAGATCGGACACCACAGGATTGATACTGGGTCATCCCCCCCTGTAGCTCAGCCCCCATACCGAATTCCTTATTCACAGAGAGGTATCATGAAGGAAATGATAGATAACTTGTTAAAACATCAGGTCATTGAACCCAGCTCTAGCCCTTGGAATGCACCAGCTTTATTAGTAAAGAAAAAGGATGGGTCTTATCGATTCGTTGTAGACTATCGTAAATTGAACAAGGTTTCAACTGTTGACTCATTCCCTTTACCCAACGTGAATGAAACGTTGAGTCAGCTAGGAAAGGCGAAATATTTCAGTGTATTAGATGCGAATCAAGGCTATTTTCAACTTGAAATTAGCGATTCTGCCAAAACATCGTGCAGTACCCCGGACGCCAAATTTCAGTTTAAACGACTGCCTATGGGTTTAAACAATTCACCAGCGCTATGGCAAAGAGCCGCCAATTTCATAGTCAGAGGTCTACAGGACCGTATTCTCTGTTACTTAGATGACTTCATTACATTTAATGAGACATTCGCTGAACATTTAGACAGTTTAAAGATGTTGTTTATAAGGTTACAGGAAGCGAATCTCAAACTCAAACCTCGTAAGTGTCAATTCCTCAATAACGAAGTAAATTCTTAGGTCATGTTGTCTCGGAGCATGGTATTGCTCGTGATCCAGAAAAAATAACCGCTGTAAAAAACTTCCCTAGGCCAAAGAATGTTAAAGAAATTCACTCTTTCTTGGGATTGGCAAATTATTACAGGAGACATGTGAAATCTTTCAGTGCCATTGCAAAGCCATTAACTGAATTAACTAAATTAGACACACCTTTCATTTGGTCCGATGAAGTAGAGAAAGCATTCCTAAACCTTAAGCAACTCCTAGTTTCAGCACCAATATTAAAAAGTCCGGATTTTTCTAAACTATTTATAGTCGCAACAGATGCTAGCTCGTATGCGTTAGGTGCAGTATTATCCCAGCGTTTCGATGGAAAGGAACACCCTATTGCGTATTGCAGTCGTTTGTTAAAAAAGAGTGAACTGAATTACTCGGTGATCGAAAAAGAATGTTTGGGAGTGGTGTATGCCGTTAAGCAATTTAGAGTGTACTTGTACGGTTATAGATTCACATTACAAACCGATCATCGTCCTCTTTCGTGGCTATTCAATCTCAGAGACCCGACTTCGAAACTTGCCCGCTGGGCGTTGTCGTTATCCGAATTTAATTTTGACATTGTACATAAACCCGGCATTAAAAACACGAATGCCGATGGCCTCCCACGAGTTCCTATCTCCGCAGTGGCAGAATACGAGCCGCTGATATGTAAGCAGGAAATAGCCAGGGCACAGCAGTTAGAGAAGGAGTGGAGAGGGATTCGAGACTATTTCAAGGGCATTGGCGTGAAACCATCCCCTCCCGATTGGCCAGATAAAGAAGAGAACTTTTTCATGGATGATGAAGACGTATTGTATCATATAAAAAGATCCCAAGATGGAAAGGAGATTTGGGAACAAGTTGTCATTCCGAATAGTTTAAGAAACCACGTTTTGTATCTTTTTCACGATATTCCATCCAGTGGACACATCAGATCAAAGAAAATGCGAGTCAAAATTGACAAACAATATTTTTGGCCAACTATGCGAGCAGATATTCAGAAATATTGTGCTGAATGTGAAAGTTGTCAGCTTCATGCAGCTCGACCTAAACGTAAAGAACAGCCGTTACAAAGTTTTCCACCAGTGAAACATCCATTCTACCGTATTGCCGCCGACATTTTGGGGCCGATTACAACCTCTTATGAAGGTTATAAGTACATTTTAGTGGTCACAGACCATTATTCGAGATATTCGGAAGCTGTTCCATTGATGGATCAAACTGCGAAAACAGTGGCTAAGGCATTAGTCACCAGTGTTTTTAATCGTCATTCTATTCCAATCCAATTGTTGACCGACCGAGGGTCCAACTTTACTTCTGAACTTCCACGAGAAGTTTGTAAGATTTTGGGTATTAAGAAACTGTTCACCACTGCGTATCATCTCGCCGGAAACGGAATTGTCGAAAGACTGAACAAAGTCTTAATACAGATGATACGTCACTACGTGGAAAAAAGTCAAAGAGACTGGCCCGAATGGTTGTCGTTTTGTATGTTTGCGTATAACTCCAGTCCACACTCGTCATTAGGAGAAAGCCCATTTCTATTATTTTATGGGAGAGATCCCATCCTCCCTGGTGATAAAGATTGCGTTCGATCTTGTGGACAAAATTCGAGAAGAACAGGACAAGAAAAGAAAAGAATATCACGATAAGCGTCACATGACTTATTCATTTAAGGTTGACGACCTCGTATATTTAGCAGTCCCACAAATTAAACCGGGATTGGTAAAGAAATTGCACCCTAATTATGAGGGACCATACCAGATCATTGACCAGTACTCCCCAGTTAATTTTTTGATCAAACATGTGAAAACGGGAAATCGAATAATTATGTGATCAAATCGAATAAAGCCGAAGATAGGAGACCTGCCTCAAGAGCCACGTCGCAGAGATAGACGAGTCCGAGCTCCAGTAGCCGTGCCACCCGAGTCCCAGGCGCCGTCGACTTGTCCCAAAGAGGATTCGTTCCTACCGCCCCATGCGATGCCAGAAGCCGAGCCGAACGTGGAGCCCGCGAGGCCACCACCCGTCCCAGGAGGAAGCATGAGGCCGGGAGAGCAGTAAATGCACCCCCTCCCATCCGTATATGTTGCGTTCGAGTGGAAGCGTTCCCGAAGTGCCTTGGGTTTTGCCGTCCGTTCAAGATAAATGAACCACTGTAAGGTTAGAAAGAAACCCACCCGGAGATGACACTAACGTTATTGACGAGTTATTGAGACAACCAGCACCCGTGGAAAGGGAAGAAGTTCGTCTGAATGAAGACAACCGCGTACCGAGCTCCGGCGAACGCCATAAAGTCGCCGCCCTGATAGAAACCCTTTCCGCCCCAGCCTCCACGGAGACTGTTGGTAACCGTCCCCTCTCAGAACTTATCTGTAGAATAATTAGAGCCATAGTCTGCGAACATTTAGGTTTTACCCAAGGATAATGCGCAGAATTAATGAGTAGAGCAGTAGTGCGTCAGAACAGTAGAGCAGTAGTGCGTCAGAACAGTAGAGCAGTAGTGCGTCAGAACAGTAGTTGCGTTGTGGTTTTTTTTTGAAATTTACATTATGAGAAACTTACCTTATAATTAACATTATTATGGCCCTTGGATTGACTTTGAATCGTATTGATTCCAGAGAATTGAAGTTTGTGACTATGGAATATTTAGTGATGCAGATATTGTAGTACAGAAGTAATAGCAACATTTTGTGACATTAATCATTAGAAAATTAAACTGTTTCGTTAAACGTTAAGCCGTTGCCTTCGGGAGTTGCTTGTTACCTACTACTAAGGTTAGTGGGATACAGGTGTAAACTTTTGGGAGGTGGCGACTTGGACATGGTATTATATATAAATTTTTTTTGAGGAGTTGAATTACAATCGATGTCCTTTTCATGGTCATCCCGAAGAAGCTGTTGAATAATGTTTTTTCAGACTAGTTTTGGCATCTAATAATGTTGCTCATGCGAGCGTGTGCGCGTCGTTACAGCTTAACAAACAATTTAGAATTAAGTTACAGTATTGTGTCGAAAGGGTAGTTCCCGAGAAATTTTCTTATGGTTGGAGCGAAATTAAGAATTACAGAATCGAGCAATCACCCAGAAACTGTGAAACAAGACAGATTGTTGTCCCGAGTGAAGAAATGTGATTCATACACTTGGAGATATAATTTTAAGGCCTTGGTATACAATTGATATAGTGAAGTTAGGACTAAGCAAATTTGAAGGCCCTGAGAAGTGTTGAATGTTTAATAGTTCCTCATAGACTGCAGCTATGGAGCAGACCCGATACGTTGTAGAGAGGTTGCGAGACGTCGCCCCCCTCTTCAACCCTCGTTAGAGTAACAGAGAGCGAGAGAAGCTAACCCCGAATCAGCTGATAGAATTTTAGTTTCAGTGAGTTCTAAAGTTCGTAGGTGGGACTCGCGACCCCACCCTCGTTCTTAAACCTTACTGTTTACATATAAAAATTATGCTAATGCATGTGTCACACTTTATATTTAGATTTATGAGAACACTAGAAAAACCGATTGCTATAACCTTTTGGAAGTATTTTAGCAGACAGATCATCCTTATTACTTTATTTAACAGTCAAGTCACCTACTTAAAAAGGGTATAGATTATTAACTATGCGATAGTATTTTGTATCTTTAATGAACCCTATTACTTTGTATACACATAGATAAATTGTAGATATAGACCCCTGAATCATATTTAAGAAGTTAAATTTTTTTTTGCAAGACAAATTGAGGAGTTGTAGCCCATTTTAATGTTAAGTTATACACTTTATTGTTAGTTCCCAACATGCATAGATGCAATTGAAACTGAGTTGTGTTTTTCATTTAGATCTGAGCCACTCCGATCTTCATTCCTAAGGAAAGATCAAAGAAACCGTTTTAGCATTGGAACAATAATATTTTTCAGAGTAGTTAAGCAGAAATTAACTCGTGGTAAATAAATATTTGGCCTACCTGGATGCCTGGACATCAGAATGTGCTGATCTCGTAAGTGGAAGGAACGATCCAAGGGGACGCATTCCATCGTTACTGTTACCCGGAGGTTGATAATAAAAACCCCGGTGAAACGTGGTGGAGACCGCACCCTGCGGAAGGACTTCGTAGTGCTTCGGCGATTCATTAGCACGATCGAAATAGTATCCATTCAGAAGTAGCCAAGAAGAATAAGAAGATTCGATTTAGAACAACCAGTACAAATTAGTTCAGCTATTGTCATAATAGCGTAGGTCAAAGTACACATCGCTGATGTATTCATTTCAAAGTCTTTGTTCTCCACTCGCCTCATGGCGCGAGATCGATCTTATGGTTATACAAGCATATATTTTTCATTATTAAAAAGTATTTACATGAAACAAACACTTCATTCCTAATAGAAACGTTTAGTAGTGATGGTAATATTCCTTGTGGCCGTGCATGAATAATACGTTGTTTTGTTTTCGGCTGGTCCGAGCAGGAGAACGTAATGGAAGGTCCGAACAGGAAGAGCCTCAGGAAGTAACGCCATCTATTGAGACCCTATACATCTCAAGTTAAATTTTCTTTCGGTTTTAAGAGAAATTTCCGATTATGAGACTAAGATAATAATTCATGTTCCAAATAGGAATTTAAAACAGGAATCCTCACTCCTCTAGAGTCAATTGATTATTGTTATTTAAGAAACAGTTTTAGAAAATTTTATTTCTTTCAAGATTTATACCAAGCTAAACAAACCCAGTCAACCCTTTTTCCTTGTGAATGGAACCTGTCTTAACTATTGTTCCCGGATTAGCGTTGAAGAGAGAATCTAACTTCCTCGAATAAAGAAATAAATAAAGAGCGATTTTATCAGAAATAGAAAATTTTACATGAATGATAAATCGAACAAGATTATACGATGTTTACATTTTATTCCAGACGATATATGAGCAATCGATGCACACTTAAGATATATGATACATCTTTTAAGTTGACATTTTGATTTTAGAGCTGATTCTTTTGTTAAATTATGGGTTAGCCTATCTACTCTCTAGCTTAATAGTAAGTAAACGTCACCCCCTTGCTCACTACAGATGACAAGACAGGATGGCGGGTGCTTAGCTATTAATGTGTTATTGTTGTACTTGAGCTATTGTCCAAGAGTTGTTTAAGAGCTCCGAACCCCCCCTTCCTCGACACAATACCGATTTTGCGCGCGAATACATTTATATGAAAACTAGAATTAGTAAAGATTACATGCACATATTAATCTATTTATTCATTGCTTTGAATAGAAATTTAGTATCGAACACATTTAAACCTTGAACAAAAATATATATGGGAATACAACATTTACTCCATTTATTCTCTATTCTTTTTCTATTCTTTAATAAAAAATTTTTTAAATTGGCCGAGACAATTGGAATGAGTTGGCTTTTAGGAAAACCTGACGAATCTCCTGAGTCAACCGACACCGCACGTCAACTGACGCTTGAGGACCACACCCTCAAGGTAGACGATGCCAGTGAAGGACGCCTGAGATTGTTCCTGATCCAGAAACCGGAGATCCAACGCGGAAGAGAAGAAACTTGAACTTTATGACTTTCCCTGTTCAGGAAGCAAGTTTGTGCCACAAATTATCGAGTACTTTGAAGTATTCCTTAAGTAATATTTTGCTTTGTGTTTTCTAACATAGTATTGAATTCCCGTATTCAGTGAATTCCAGTGAACTTTATGTTGTGTTTGAACTTTAGTGAACTGTGTATTGAGAAAGAACTATATAGCGTATTAAGAACTTTTGAACTGTGTGATAAGAGACTTCCAGTGTTGTGCACAAACCTTTGAAAAAGCCTATCAGACCATGATTATACCTTTAAGTAATCGTAGGTAGAAAGTTGAGTTATAATATTTTTGGTACCCTTTGCGTATATCTTTTATTATTGTGCTTTGGTTATTTAGTACTTAAAAAATTAACTCATACTAACCAAATTGATTAACTAAACCATTTCTTTTGTGTAAGATGATATTGGGTGACAAGTATATATTACATTATACTAAATGAATTTCTCTCAAGTTCCCTAGTTGCCATTTGAGATGTAGGCTTGCCGGCGTCGACTCGATCTGTCTCGCTTCATCATGGAAGATGCTGCGGAGAAGCAAGACCGCCTAGAGGATTTCAGGTAATGGTTTGAGGCTTTTCTTGCAGGGGGAGGTATTTGTAAGGGTTTGAGAATTAATTAGCTAGAATTTGAATATTCAGATTATTTATGCAAATGAGCTATTTTATTATTCGCGTTCAGGATTGTCTATTTAGAGTCAGAAGTTAAGAGTTTATATAAAGTTTAGAAGAGTTTTTATGCAGAGAAAGATTAAATAAAGTATTAATTGTTTTAAATATTTTTTATGCGTGGGTGAAAGGAGTTGTTAATAAGGAGGCAAGTTTTAAGGTTTGTCAGAAGGAGAAAGTAAGAGTCAGTTTACACAGCTTTGTTTTGATCATTAGAATCATATTCTAAGTCATTTCTTAATTACAAACTGTATTATTTTATTTGAATCTTAATTGGAGCTTGACCAAGTTGAAATTCATATCTTAAATTATCTTTATCATTTGCATTACCTTCCATACAATATTGTTTTATTTACATTTGTTGAACATTGAATAAACATTATATGTTAAATTGTTAAGTCAGTCTAAGTGCCTATTCTTTCCTCTAGGCCGGGCCTGTTTAAGCGGAGGTATCTTTATGTAAGTGGGATAAACCCTAAATTATCATAAACTTTGTGAATAGTATAATTCACTGGCGCAGTCTTTTACGTAACATAATTATAATAAATTATTCGACCATAAATCTACGAATATTATCCCCAGGAAGAGAAAGTGGGCCAGGCGTTGCAGTTTATTTGCTCCTGACTAACCTAAGCCCGCTCTAGAGGCGGACAACCTGGACATTTGACCGGGGCGGGAAATCTAAAAGGCGGCATTTTGGTTGTGAACGTGACAAAAAATTGATAAGTTAAATTACCCAATTAATCGAAATTTGTTGATTTATTTCTTTGGCTAAAATTACCATGCAATTTACGAAGGGCGCTCCGTGAACTTGTTTGAAACAGGAATGCCGGTAGGAAAGCATATCATGCTTTGAATTGAAGAAATATCATGCCTCATGTTACAAAGGGCCGCTCTTAGGGTGATTTCATTACATAAAAGCATTAATTTTGCTAATACGTCGGTGTTGATAACAAGTGCAAGATTTTATACAACCCCTGGAAAGAAAAAACTAATATGTATTCCAACTCATTGCGGTGCATCTAAACAAATTAATTAAAAACAAATTACTCGTAAAATCATTTGGAAAATAATTTTTTGGTAAAGAGCTATATTTGATTTTCATAACCCATTTTTTATGTAGACTTCTAATGGTTGGATTTTCATTAAAAATTACAGAAGTAACTCTTCTGTGGAAAATAAAAACTAATACGCATAATCTTGAGAAATAAGAAACTAATATGTGCCATTTCACTTGTAAATTGCATTTTATATTTCTTAATATTCACCTATCTCCCTTTTCTGTTAAATGAGCTTTTCTATGACAGCAATCAACACATTTTATTATTCATTTTAAAGTCGACCCCGATTAATAATGGCTCCAAAAAAAAACAGCTGTCCGATGATATGAAAACAAGAATAACTGAAAACTTGCAACGCGGCGACAAGCAAGATGTAGCCAAGTGCTTTGGATGCACACTAGGTGAAGTTTCCAACTTAGGGAAGAAATTCAAGACCACAGGATCCGTTAAGAGGCAAAAAATAAGTGGAAGACCAAAGGCAACAACTCCGAGACAAGATCGAGAATTGAGGAAGCTGTGCAAGAACATGAGAAAACAGACCTCCAAAGACATGAACAGTGAATGGGCTAAGTCAGGTGTGAAAGTGAATGACAAAAAACTAAGAAACAGATTACATGAACTGGGTTATCATTATCGGACAAAACCAGCTTTCACAACCAAACAAGAGAGCCCCGTACACGCATCCGCGTGCTCTTCGAACTATGCACAGACACTGCGCGCTGCACGGCATGGCGCATTGTCCTGCTGGAAGATGCCATCGTGCTGAGGAAACACAATCTGCAGGTAGGGGTGGACATGAAGAACAGATGCGTACTTCCATTGTCCATGGTGCCGCCCACAATGATGAGTGCACCCAGGGAATGCCATGAAAACATTCCCCAGACCATAACGCTGCCTCCTCCGGCCTGGACTCTTGCGGCACGTGTTGGAGGGTGTTTGTTTTCTGACGCTGAACGCCGTACACTCCATCGCCCATCTGTCCGATGGAACATAAACCATGATTCATCGGAAAAAAACATCTTTCGCCTGTTGCTTCCGGTGAACAGAATTGGTGCACGAACCACCCGTCTGCTGCGGAGCCCAACTGTCGTTGAGATACAGGTTGGTAGCTCCCTGGTTCATCTGGGAGGTCAGTTGGTCCACGGTTGCACGTCTGTTCGCTTGCACGCATCTCCGTAGCCGTCGTTCACCCCTGTCAACTATGGTCCATGGTGCCCCACACTTGGCACATCGCTGATTTTGGGTATTGCCATTCTGCTATGCACAGTACATTTTCACCACGGCGGCACGCGAGCAGTTCACAAAATAGCCGTTTCAGAAATGCTGCCTCCCTTGGCTCGGAAGCCAATGATCATGGAGGTCGGATAAATGGTGAAAGTTTCGCCATGACTCCAACAATTATAATGTTTTCTGCTTCCCTCTGACACCCTTCTTATACCCCCCCCAACTCTGATACTGGTATGTACCTTCTGGATGTAACCATTTTCCGCCGAAGTTGAACGTAGGGGATGGTCACATTAATCTGACTAGACTGTGTATTAAAAATGCATCTGAATAACAATTTGTAACCAGGTACAAGTACATTTTAATTTTTACTGTTTTGTGCTACTTGATTGTTAATCTTATTTTGAATGTTTCTTTCTAAATAAAATACGTTTTTATTATAATTTAAAACCAATTGATCTTTATTTAAAATAAAAGATATACAGGTGTCCCAACGGTACACATCCAAAATGGAAAATTGAGTAGAGGACCTCAATACCTATGAGAATCACCCCCAAGTAATTTATCTAAAATATTACTCTTATGATTTTATTAACGATATTAACAATTTTGTGATTTTGTCGGTAACCCTTCAAAGATATACATACACCGGCCAATGAATTAGAAACCTGCGTTCAATATGGTATTGACCCTCCTTTGGCTGTAATTACAGAACATACGCGGTTTGGCATGGACTCTACAAGGCGTTACAATGCAGATAAGGTAATCGCAGACCATGCATTCGTCAGAGAGACCTTCAGGTCCTGCAGAGTAGACAGAAGCGGATGCCTTCGACGAAAGTCTCTTTCCAACATGTCCCAAACATTCTCGATCGGATTCAAATCCGGACTTTGCGCTGGCCACGGCAGTTGTTGCAACTCGGAGTCCTGAACAATTCTTGCTCGATGGACAGTAGCATTGTCGTCCATGAAGAACCCGTCACCATTTGGGTACAAATGCACCATTGCAGGATGGACTTGATCTGCAACAATGTTCAGGTAGTCTTTGGCTTTCACCCGACTGTCAAGGAATATCAGGGGACCCTTGCCATACCAACAAAACATGGCCCATACCATGACGCCTCCTCCTGCAGCTTGAACTGTGTTCACAACACATAAGAGGTGTCCATCGCTTCATAGGGCTGCCGCCAAATTCTCTGTCGGCCATCGGTGCAAAACAATGTGTAACGTGACTCGTCCGACCACATCACCTTTTTCCAGTCGTCTACTGTCCAGTCATACCGTTCTTTACACCACTGCAGGCGAACTTTCCTGTGTGTTACTGACACCAGGGGCTTCCTCACTGGCATGCGACTTCCCATCCCTATTCGCTTCAACTCTCAGCGCATTGTTCTGGAAGAGATGGGTTGTGATGATCCTTCATTGAAGTCTGCCGTCAGTTGCTCCACAGTAGACCTTCGGTTTTGCCGCATAATCCGTCTCAGACGAGGTCGGGGTCCCTGTCTGTGTTGATTGTTTTTTGATCCACAATTCTGCCGTTTCGACAAGACTTGTGGAATCCATTTCCACGCAGTGAACACCTTGGAGACCTGACCTTTTGAGATACCGGTCAGTTGCACTGTCCTGGAAATAGTAGATCCAGCTAGACGGGCTCTCACAATAACTCCTTTTTGGAACTCAGATAGTTCTACTTTTTCCCCATTTTGCTCAACTTGAACAGCTGCAGCTTGTTCCTACCAGCGTTGCCAACCGTGTAATAATTATTACATTTGTGCATTGTTTAGCTTGTATTATAACAATATCCAACAATAAATATTCCCATCTAAAAACCGGTAAGTTGGCAACCCTGGTTCCTACCCTGTACCTGCAGCTTGGAATGAGCATGTACCTCACATGATTGCATTCATTTGCATATCACAATCGTTTCTGACCTGTGACTCCGCTTTACATATCAGTACAGTAATTCATCACGGGTTTCTAATTCATTGGCCAGTGTGTGTAGAAGTTGGTCGCAGACACTTCGAACAGTTATTGTAATGACATGTTTTCCAAATAATATGTGTAGGTTTTCAATAATCCACCTGTAGAAACCTTTAAGATGATTTAGCTGTTCCCAGAAGAAATATCAATTTTATTATGAAACTCCTATTTTTACCTTTAAAATTGCATGCTCTTTTTTTTTTACCTATTACATGTACTGTTTTTTTAACAGTCTATTAAATACCTATCAGTGCTCCTGACCTGATTTATTTTGTTTAGATTCGTCATCAAAGATTTCTGAAACTTCACAATAACTCAGAACTTCCTACTTTAACCTTGATTTGCAAAACATTATATGCATGCAGTTCGTCCATTTTCTGAAATTGAATATTACGTCGCCCAAAGAATATAATTCCATTGACCAAATTCCTCAAAATGACATAAATTCCCGAAAACACACATTTTAATGGAATAAGGTAAGGTTACTGACAAAATCACAAAATCGTTAATATCTCCATAATAATATTTCGGATACATACATGGGGATGATTCTCATAAGTACTGAGGTCCTTTACTCAGTTTTTCATTTTGGACGTGTACCGTTGGGACACCCTGTATATTTTTAAAAAGTATATATTTAAAGGGGGCAGTTTGTCTTTTTTGTCCGGAGCGCATATTACCTATCTTTATATTGCTAGAGTTCATAAAAATGAAATTTTGGATACTTTTTTCGATTAAAAAAAGGTTTCTTAAAAGCCTATTCACATGCATTGAACGAATAATAAACAGAAGGCGAAATTCATCAGTGCCGTTGAAGTAAAATCATGTTCGATACTTTTATTTTGCGATATAAAAAAATGAAGCAAATTTATTTTGCGATAAAAAACAGACATTTGTTTCAAAAAACGATTAAATTAAAGCTAAAAATATTATTAAGTCATACTGCGGATGACGTTTTCAACGCTAGTTATCACCGCTTCTGACATCATAGGAGAACACGTAAGAGTCCTAATGAACACTAGCAATGTAAAAGTCGGTAATATGCGTCCGGGGCGGCATGAAAGCTAGAGCGGGCTTTGATGGAGGATCCATTTATCCAATATTTTAACTCTTCCCTGTATGCGAAAATGATTATGCACAGTTCCCCTGTCACTGTGCTAATGCATGACAGGTTTGGCATGGATTAGCCGCAATAACTGCCTTCAGTGCATTTCCATCAATAGCAGGCGGTCGTCCAGAGCGGGTGTTATCTTCGACGGACTCATCTCCATTCAGGAAATTTGAAAACCAAAACTGAACTTTTCATGTTGACAAGGCATCCTATGCATATGCTTAACATACATTTCAGGATGTCTCAGTTGTATTGTGACAGTTTGAATTCAAAAAACAATGTTGCTCGAATTTTGACCTTTCATTTACCGCTTGTGACTATGATAAAGTAATTTTAATTAAGACTCTTCTCAAAAGAATAGGTATAAAGATGCAAATTTTTGTTAAGTGGTTCAGGCTGCTGAAATAAGCAAGAATTTATTAAATGACCTGGTATTTACCATTCTATTTGGAATTTCTTATCTTTAAGAATATCTCTGCATACATATCGATCCGTAATGTCATCTATTTGGTGTATGTTGTCATCTATCCAGCATAAGAAAATGCTCCCACACAATCAGTGCGATAAATGGTAATTATCTCGGTTGGCAATTGATGTGCAAGATTAAATCATTGACCATTAACACAGTCAGTTATTTCTTGTTCTATCACTGCCAAATAGTTGAAATTTGTTTTTATCAGAAAACAAGATTTTGTGCCAATTTTAGATGTCCACGACAAATGAGTATAGCAAATTCTAGTCTAGATTTACGACTTTTGGTGAAGATAAAAGGTTTCGTTACTCGAATTCCAGCATTATTCGAGCGGCGTGAAACACACTTTTCCAACTTTTCTAACACTACGTTCTTCATTAATTTCACATATTTCATGTTACTTTTACTTTCGCTCTATAATGCGGTGCAGTCTAGGAATTGTTTTGCGGGTCTGATACTTCTTGGCGAGTCTGCCCTTTCTGATAGATGGGCTTGTATTTTGCCAATTTAAAGTCATTTTGAAATGGTGTAGGCACTACAAATAATTATCCACACTTTGCATATATTTGCATGCGACATAATAGTAATTAGCTGATCATGTAAATGGAATAAGCCGCTAAAATGGGGAGGGGGGGGGGGGGATAGAAGTGATAGGTCTTAAACTTTTTCCCATCAAATACTGTTTTTAATTTTTTTTAAAGAAAGCAATGCTTGATAAATAAAAGAATTTATCAGCACCATTTTATTATTAAAATTTAGTTGTATAGTATCATATAATAATCCTGGACCTTTACTTCTTCTCATTATTTAATTACCTAACAAAAACCTCATTTTTTTTTGCCTTGACCAAGGATTCTATCCGAAACGTCAGCTTTTTTTTTTCAGGGTCTTTCTATTCTGTGTCCAATTTGCTTTTTATTCCAGGTTTTTTTTTATGTCTCGTCCTTTTTTTCTTTTACATCCATCATTAACAAAATCTCAATTTTTTGACATTTTTATGCACCACCATGAAAATACAGGTTATGGCGGTTAAAATGTTTATACCCGTACATTTTCAGTTTACAATGTATTATATTCATGTCATAAGTGCGCATTTTTTCAGTAGGAAATAATACTCCTTTAAATATAATTTTTATTTTTAAATAAACCATTTCTCAATTTTTAAAACAGTGTGCATATTTATACAGGATGACCTAAACTTATCCAACATAATTGTTTAGGAACATTGAATGGTTCAAATGGAACAAAAAATGTCCTATAAACATTATATCTAGTTTCGATCGTGTGTGAGATATCGACGTCTGTCTATTTTCTTTTATTTAGAGTCTTTTCCTAGAAAAAACGGTTTACCTATTTATTCTT
>JAHWFO010037247.1:0-41968 GCA_023313115.1 Rhysida immarginata
AGAGAGAGAGAGAGAGAGAGAGAGAGAGAGAGAGAGAGAGAGAGAGAAAGAGAGTGAGAGAGAGACAAAATTTTTTAAAATACAAACAACAAACTGAACAATCAGAATACAGAAATAACAGAGTAGATGAAAATTAAACGTTCGTAGTGAGAAACTGTATTTATAAAGTTTGCAATGTCAATTGCCAACTCTCTAATTCATCAGGTCTGCATTATCAGTAGCTTGGATTAGCGTAAATGCAGTTACTTGGGGGATCTACAGCACTGTTCATGCCAAATGCGATAGACAGCACCCAAGTAGCCGGTGACAACTACAAACAATTTTGTTAATAGGTATTCACTGCATACACCATTGCATATACTGTTGAAATAACAACAACAATGAAGATAAAAAACGTAAAATTCATACCAAAAGTAAAAAGAATAGTTGAATTGAAAAATTAACACCTGTTTTGAATTAATTTTGGGAAAGCACCCTTTTATCACTGCCAGTTAATCTGTTGCTGTCGAAATGCATAGACAATGTTAGTACATATGCACTCGCAATCGTTGGGAAACAGTGGACGGTCGTCAACGTATTTGATCATTTAGCAATGCTGAGAGCAAATGAGAGCAGCATAAGAAAACCAGTGAAACTAAAAGCATATTTGAATGTCAGCTCTGCCTACGTCATCCCCCTGAGCACTGTTGTTGTTGAGAAATCAGTGCAGAGAGAGAGAGACAGAGAGATGAAAATAAGGTTAACCATATCGAATTGAAGCAACAAAAAATGCAGCATTTTTAATGACCACAGCATTCATTTCAGTCATATATTAGTAAAGAGAAACATGCATAAACCTAGACAGTGTTGAAAAAGGAGAATTTGTAATTTTAAACTCACAATTTTTAACTTAAATTCATATCATACCAGCAACGATGTAAGAGGTAGGGCATGTGGCAATCAAGGAGCACATGAAAGACAATTTTTTTCAAACAGACTCACGCGTGCGAAAACGAAAGAATAACAAACAGCAAGTTGATGTCAGAGAGCTCGAAAAATTTGATTAAACAAAATTTTCATTCGAAAGAGTAACAAGTCCTAATCAAAATAAAACTGCAACTATCTACTACCGATGAATAGATAGTAATAGTAGTCAGCTAATAGTAAGTCTATCATTACATTACCACCTGTTACCATGCAGAGCCATGGCTGCTAAACTGACCTTCGAAGTTTGCAGCTGGTTGCTGGGAATGTTTGAGTTGGTTCATCATTCACTTGCCTCATCTGATGTGGGCAGAAATTAGGAAGAATATGTAATTGACTGAGCTTACCGGATATATATTCGGCCTATGAGGAACTAAATGCAAACCAAACCAGGAAGGAAAAGGCCCCAAACCCACCTAATTTACAATTTCGCGGCCCTGTCTACTTTACTCACAAAACCACCCATGTAACCCAAAAATAGAAATATAATGACGCCTGCTTTACAAGGTAACAATATTGTGCAATGCCCCGTAAAATGTGAACTTAGTAAAACAAAAAATAAATTAGTAATACCTTAAAAGTGAAATTTTCAATTAAACATTTATTATGCAATGCAGACTAACTTAGAAAATTTAACATTTACGTGAACTTAAATACATTAAAAATAAAGTTTGAAATTTTTTATTTTATTTTATTTTATTTCATTTTATTTTATTTTTTTAGAACGTCAGTTAAAATTATAGGTTATAAAAAACAATCAGTAAAATACAGGATGGCCCAGATTAATATATACAAATTTTAACAAGGCTGTATGCCTTAAGTATTTTAATATCTGCATGTAACTATGGTGGAATACATTGTCAAAGGATCGAAGAAGAAAGTCACACTCTGTTTTCCATGGAGTGGTCCACCATGCGGCCCTCCATGACGATGCAAGCTTCCAGTTGCAACTTCACATTGTCACAGGCCTTCTTGCACATGTCTAGGGTAATTTTGCGAAATTCCTACGTATTGCTTCCCGAAGCTCTGGAATGTTATGGATCCTATGGCAGTAGATCTTGTCCTTGAGATATCCCCATAACCAAAAATCGAGTGAATGTTATTGCCGGTCCACCGACCTGGAAATGTTTGATCCAATCAACTCCGCATAGTGAGAGCATAATGCGGTGGTGCCCCATCCTGCTGCCAGCACATGGAGTCAAAATCATCGTGTTGCGTCAATAGGGGATACACAGTGTTCACTGTCTCCTGTGACTGTGTCCTCAAAGAAAAACGGGCCGAGCAATCGCCATCATAACTTACGCCGGCCCACACCATGACACCAGGGCTCTGCTTGTCTACTTTCAATTCAATGTGTGAATTGGTTGCACGCCAATACACGCAGTTGTGGCGGTTCACATATCCTGAGACGTGAAATTTTGCCTCATCGCTCCATTCCACATGGTGTGCTAACTCAGGATCATCCTCCAGCATTGCAAGCCAAGTTTCGGCAAACTCCAATCGCCTGTCGGGATCATCTTCGAGCAATTGATTTGTTAAGCGAGGATGATATGGCCTCAGTTTCAGATCCTTCAGGATTCTTTGAATACTCGTACGAGAAATGTCTAACCTTTGCGACTTGTCCTTTTCTTGAGAACTGGCCACTGACTTATTTTGTAGGCGCACTTTGTTGGCGTTAGTAACAACGGTCTTGGGTCTACTGCGTTTATGCTCTTCAACGCTGCCAATTTCAACTAAGGTCCGAGTGTCCCAAACTTAGCTGCCATACGACGTTTCACTTCTGAGTAATTGTTGGTCGCTGAGAACAACCTCACACAATCTACCTTCTCTTCCAGACTCAATCGCTATGCTGCCATCTTGATATGGACGATCCTCATGATTCGCTCCTTTTTCCCTTGCTCACAAAATGCGTGCAATTTGAATCACACACGACGCTTTCAAAGATTTTATATATTAATCTGGGCCACCTTGTAATAACTAAAAATGAAAAACCTGTAAACTTTTCATCATCATTATTATTTGTAATTATTTTTATAAGAAATCAATGCAAAAGCAGTAAACAAAGGTACGGAAATGTGGAGATAAATTCACCAACGTTATGACTGGCTGCAAGAACTAGGAAACGAACAAGGCCTACCGCGCATGTGATACTGTTGTATTAAAATTGAAATACTGCATTTTGCATTAACAAAATGTGACAACTCCCTATGGTGTTCAAACAAACGTATTTCATGTTGAAGAGACGCTGGTTTTCAACTTAAAATAGCATGAACGTTACAGCCTGGAACGTTGAACACAGCAGCTGTCGCTGACACGCTAGGCTTCGCTTGGCCTATGTGATAAGAATTATATACACTTTTGTAAATAGGAAAGGCTTTAATTAGGTGAAAAATCAGTGAAACGAATGGGGGAACACCAATGCAACACAAGCAAACGTATTTCAAATATCCAGGATTGGAAAGACACCTTTAATTTTAGCTTTGATTAGCTTGAACGCTGAACGTAGTGACGAGCGTCGCTGTACATGCTGCGCGTGCGTGCACGCGTGTTAGGTTACGACTGAACACCTCGAAATCAACTGCGTGCAAATTTATTAGCCGGAGAGACTTTAATTAGGTAAATAAAACAGTCTCCGCAAACTGATTGGTCCAAGGTGGTAATGATGCGATGATTGAACGTTCATTTCCAAAAATTATTAGCAATGAGAATAAAATGGCAATGCAATGACAGCAAATAGATAAGGCAGTGTCTATCAAGGAGACCAAGGAGTTACAGGTGTCTCCCCTGAGCTCTCTAACAAAGGTCCAGATGACTGGTGAAATTTTTGTGTTTGGAAAGGAAAGAGAAAGAACGAGTATTTGTCAGAGAAACTTTGCAGCTAAAAGACAAAAAGCCATCTGGGCGTTGAAAACATCTGACCAACGAGAGCTTCGTCTAGACAGGAGGGTATAAGAACTTCTATGTCAAGGGTAAGAGAAGCTTCAAAGAAAAGATGGGTCTAAAGTATCCAGTGATGTTCCTGGTGGTAAAGATATCATTTTAATCCGAGGCATGTCAAATCTCAGGTTTAATAAAGTTCTGGGCAATGCCCGGTTATCTGCCAGTTTAAAAAAAATTGAATTTGTATCAGTGTATACGAAGTAACAGTGTGATTCAGGCTTTTCTTGGAATTTATAGTTCTTAGAGCTTAACATTTTCTTGAAAATCTTTAAAAAATAAGAAACTGAGCAAGTGGTGAATAATCCAGTGATCATCAAAGTTCCCAGGCATCCTTCGAGGATGCAAGCGTGTCAACAGAAGAAAGGAAGACTGCTAGACCATTGAAAGTGATGAATGGCCAAGCTTTGGTTCAAGACATCGAGAGCAGAATGCGAATTGCAACAACAGATTACCAAGTAGTGAATAACTCATTCTCTAGATTGTTGGGATTGCAGAGTAAACAGATATAGACGATCATGTACATGCACCACCACCAAAGAAAAGAACCATGACTGGTCAGTGATGATAAAAATTTATCAAGGTGCCTAAAACATCTGATCAACGGGAGCTTCGTCTACAGCAGGAAATTGTAGAATTACTGAAAACCCTTGGAGTTGTTATTATTTAACTCTTGGGGTTGTTCTGTTAACCTGCAAGGGTAATTATCATGGGCAATGCCGGATGCCTCTGTAGTCATATATATAAAGAAGAATGTTTGTTGTGTGTGGCTTTGTCTGTTTCTTATATGAGTCTACAGTTTTATGCCAATCTTGATAAATCTTTGATCACTTTATGTTCAAAGCAAGAGGAAGGTCACTGTCTACATTAGATTTCGAAAAAACGAGTGCATAATCATAAGAGATATCTCATGACCAACAATGGAAGTCAAAGTTTGTACAACAATAGGACCGTTGTGTTTGTATCAACAATAGTATCAACATTTAATTCACTAACAATATGCACCGACCAAAATATATATCTAATGACTGACAATGCAAGGCAAAGTTTGCGCTATGTAGGGTAAAATTCATTAAAGTTGATTAATTCATGTAGGCCTAATGAAGATTCCATCCCATCTCTGCGAATTATAAAACAAAAAAAATGAATTTGTAAAGGGCGTTTCACATTCAGCGACTTCGCGGCATGAAGCGTTTTTCCGAATCCAGGCGTTTTCTAGGCGCCACAAAGCCGCGCCTTAAAATGCGGAGGCATTTCACATTCAGCAGGAACGAAGCGGGGAGCTAGGTGAAATTCCTTCCTTCCTTTCAGCCTGCGACTCCCCCCCCCCCCCTCTCATCCTTCCCAGCTGGGCAAACTCCGCTCTGATTGGATGTTGGATGAGTCGTTCTTTCATCCAGTCTCTGTTGCTTTCTAGACATATATACAATGCCCAAATTGATATATAACTCAGCAACGAAATGAGATAGAAATATAAGGTTTGTTATACGAGGGGCGATTGATAAATAAGGTCTCCATGGCTGTAACTTTTTTATTTGTTAACCGATTTTCAAAATTCATTTTTATCTTATACTCACATTTGTCCTCTATGTAATACACTATTCACTTTTCGACATAGTCCCCATCCCTTTCCACGCATTGTACCAACGCGTGACCAGTTGGGTGAACCCGTCGGAAAGGAATTCTGGAGTTGTTGTCGACACCAGGATTGAATGACAGCGTTTACCTCGCCGTCAGAACCAACTCATGTCCCTTAAGGGACTCTTTCTTCTTTGGGAAGTGGTGAAATTCGCAATGTGCAAAGTCTTTCATTTTTGAACTGCAATTTTTTATCTTTGAACTGTAGGCGCTGCTGTGTGTGGTGACTCGTGTGCGGGCGGACGTTATCGTACTCCAGAAGAGGGTCCAAAGCTGCCATTCATTCAATCCTGGTGTCGACAACAACTCCGGAATTCCTCTCCGACGGGTTCACCCAACTGGTCACGCGTTGGTACAATGCGTGAAAAGGGATGGAGACTATGTCGAAAAGTGAATAGTGCATTACATAGAGGACAAATGTGAGTATAAGATACAAAAAGAATTTCTAAAATCGGTTAACAAATAAAAAAGTTACAGCCATGGAGACCTTATTTATCAATCGCCCGTCGTATTTTATTTCATAAACTTCCTTAAGCCCAGCTATAACGTTTCAAAGAGTGCATATGTGGTAGCCATCTGGTTTATTTAGCTCTTCAATTAACGGTCTAGCCCTTTAACTAAACGGCGCCATTCAATCAATGGCCTAAATAACGTTCAGGCAACATGTTTAATACAACATTTAACGAACCAGCTGCCCAACATTTAGCCACGCACAGAATAAGATGAAGAACAAAAATGTTTTTGAGAGATCTTTATTGTAAACATCTGAAAAGTAATATAGTTTAAAGAAATTAATATCACAAGATATAGGAATTCATGATACATTCAAAAGTCTTCAAAAGTGTTAAACATCGTGGTGAGATATTTATCTCAAGATTACATAAAATTATCACTTAGATCTAACATACTTGAGTTGTAGTTTTGGTTCGGAACAAAATTATTTGGTAAAAAAAAAGAGATCCAATTAAATACTTAACATAATAAACTGTATGACCTAAACAACATTTAACATTAATTAAAGATTAACATAAAATTATTTATTAACGCAAGTTAAACTTCCGTGGCACTTAGAGCCACATAGGACTTTGTTTTTGAAACAAGCACACCTATTATTGCGACACTGGTTTGCAGCAGGCTTACAGGTACACTTCTGGAATCCCTGGCCACTAAAAAAAGACTGGCTTGTCACAGCTTCTCTCAAAGAGATAGAAGTATCTGAAATTACGTCATCATAGTTTGTGGCTGAGTATTGCAAATCCTGCCGCGGAAACCACTTTTTTATAGTACCAGTTTTAGTTCCCACTTTATAAGCTCCATTTCAGATGTCCACAATTTTTCCCTTAATATTCTTCGTGTCTAGTGTACCTTAATCCACTTTAGGTACACTAATGAAAACGCTGTTGTCGATATCTAAATTAAGCATTTTTTAATGGAGGTGTCAATCATCTTTTTGGCTGCACGTTTTACTCCTTTGTGCGCTTCATTCCTCTCAAACTGTATGTCCTGTTCACTCTTACATATAAAACATAATACTCTGCACCCGTTGTCCTTATTTTCAACTAATCCGCATTTTGCATGGATAATGTTTTTGCAGGACTTGCATTTATGCACGCCAGTTGCTTCGTTTTGACATACTACACATGTAATATTTTGTGCTATATTTTCCACATCCACAATATTTGCAGCATTTAAACTTATATTTTCATTTTCCAAATTATAATAAATTGGAAAATGAATTTTTCCTGAGTGGATGCCCCCTTACCGTGGGTCAGGGGTTTGGGTGCTTCAGGGATTCTGTGAGCTATGCTGGTTGTAGCACTGCTACTTCAGGGTCACCCTTACCAGAAAGGTCATGGTTGAGAAGTGAGACGAAGAGTATCCAAATAAACATATATCTGATGATGTCGACGAATGAGAGAATTCATACTGCATCGGGCGTGGCGCATGTTAAAGTCACCCGCGTTCAGGAGTTAGGCAGAGGCTCTCGTTCGAAAAATAGTCGACAGTCTCCCGGCTGTTATCTCGGAGCAATGCCTCCGAGAAGCCCCACCAGTGCACTCGCTATGCGCTTGGGGAAACGGTCGGGGGCAGCGCATGCCTTTACCCAGGAGAAGAAACGGGTAAAGCGACAACGGGATCGGGTGCTGTCAATCGGCACTTGGAACGCATTCTCCATGACAGGAAAGGAATCAAGAGTTAGTGGAGGAAGCCAAACGGTATCGACTGGATATCATAGTTATTACCTCTACGAAATAACTATGATAACTATGATAAGCGGGTTCTGGAACTGTGGACTTAGAAGGAGGGTGGAAGCTTTTCTACTCTGGTGTCGACCCTAACATGACT
The DNA here is from genome assembly GCA_023313115.1 of Rhysida immarginata. NCBI lineage: Eukaryota > Metazoa > Arthropoda > Chilopoda > Scolopendromorpha > Scolopendridae > Rhysida > Rhysida immarginata. The sequence continues at coordinate 7,885 of JAHWFO010037247.1, forward strand.
GCCCAGGCGGGAGTGGGGATACTGTCAAGTCCCCGGCTGGCAGATTATGTTGCAGATTGGACCCCTTTAGGTGGAAGGCTATGTCTCCTGAGGCTTCAGATAGGGAAACGGTCTCTCTCTCTCTCTATATTCGTTGCATATGCTCCGAATGCAGTCACAGAGTACCCACTTTTTCTAGATGAAGTTGATGCTGCTCTTAGCAGGAGAGGGAGTGCAGATTCTGTCATCCTGATGGGCGACTTCAATGCACACGTAGGGGCTGATGACCAAACGTGGAAAGGAGTGATTGGAAAGCGATTTAAATGCGAATGGGAGGTGCTTGTTGGATCTCTGTTGCAACAATGGACTTTCCATCACAAACACCTTCTTCCAGCACAGAGATGTCCATAAGTGTACCTGGTACAGGAATGCAATGGACCAGAAGTCACCTGATTTTGTAGTCGTTTCAGCCGACCTATTCCGATCAGTGTTGGATTCTCGTGTGAGAAGAGGGGCAGAGCTATCAACTGATCACCACCTTGTTGTCTGCACTTTGTGGTTCCCTGAATCCATGCCAACCAAGCGAAGAACTAGGTTCAGACAAACTTGGCGCATCAAATGGGAGGCATTGGAGGATAGAGCTATAAGGAAGACCTTTGCAGATAACATATCTTCAAGTTTCAAAGAACTATCCAGTGATCGTGGTACTGTTGAAGAGGAGTGGCAATTGTTTAAAACTGCTGTGATTACTTCGGCTGCATTGTGATGTGGTCGTAAGTGGTGGGTGTGGCGCAGGGCGGTGAGAAAAGGACTGCATGGCGGAACGGTGAAGTCCAAGAAGCTGTCAAGGCAAAGAAGGAAGCCTATTTGCTATGGCTTGCAAATAAGTCAATTTCGAGTCAAGTGCGGTACACTGAGGCGCGAAAAGCAGCAGCAAAGACAGTATCAACAGCTAAAGCCAAGGCCTGGGGGAGAAGTTCGGGAAGAAATTGGAGGCAGACTAAGGTTCGGCAAACACGGTGTTCTGGCAGACCGTGCGCCGCCTCCGTGGAAAGAAGTCTCTTTCATCACAAACTATTAAGAGTTCAGATGGGAGGCTTCTGAAAACGGAGGAGAGCGTATTGCATAGGTGGAAGGAATACTTTGCATCTCTTAATCTGGTGATAGCAACAACTGGGGCACATGAGGTGCAACTTGGAGCGGAGAATAGTCACGGTAGTATCACTGAAGCAGAAGTCAGATGGGCAATTAAGTCCCTGAAGACTGGCAAAGCTGCAGGTGATGATGAAATCCAGTCCGAGATGTTAAAGGCCTTAAATCAGGATGGTATCCTGTGGCTGACTCGAGTGTGTCAGGTTGCTTGGACATCTGGACAGGCCCCTAAGCATTGGCAGACAGGAATTGTGAACCCTATCTTCAAAAAGGGAGATCAGAGAGATTGCAACAACTATCGAGGCATCTCTTTGCTCAGCATTCCAGGGAAAGTGTACGCTAAGTGTCTGGAGAAGAGAAGTTGGGAAATAGTCGACTCCAAACTGTTGGGGGAGCAGTGTGGTTGCCGACCTGGCCGAAGCACGACGGATCACATCTTTGCTCTAAGGCAAATCTTTGAGAAATCCTGGGAGTATGCAAAAGAGGTCTACGCTTGCTTTGTGGACCTCGAAAAAGCATATGACAGAGTTCCTCGGGAGAAGCTCTGGCAAGTGTTGCAAGAGTATGGAGTGGATGGGCAATTACTGGTTGCTATCATGTCTCTGTACGAAAGCTCTGAGATGTGTGTCCGGATAAATGGCATTAAGTCAAGACCGTTCACCGTGGGTGCTGGACTCTGCCAAGGGTGCGTACTGTCGCCCCTCTTGTTCATTATCTTTATGGACTGGATAGACAGGGACAGCCGAGGCGATGAGCATATTTGTGTGGGCGACTGCCTGGTGGAGAGGTTGCTCTTTGCTGACGACCTTGTCCTCCTTGGGTCTTCTCGCACGAACCTTCAGCATGCACTAGACCGGTTTGCAGCCAAATGTGAAGAAGCTGGGATGAAGATCAGTGTGGCTAAAACCGAGGTTCTGGTCCTTTCAAGACAGCCTTCTCAGTGCACTCTCCATGTTAGGGGAGCCTCATTGACACAGGTGGAGAAATTCAGGTATCTCGGGATTGCATTCACGAGTGATGGACGGCAGGAGAAAGAATTGAATGCTCGGATCGGTGCAGTAAGCTGTGTCAGACGTGAACTGTGGCGATCCGTGGTAACGAAACGCGAGCTGGGTAACAAAGCCAAGCTCTCCATCTTCAAATCTATCTTTGTCCCCATTCTCACCTATGGTCATGAGGCTTGGGTAATGACCGAAAGAGTGCGATCGCGGGTAGAATTAGCTGAAATGAGATTTCTGTTACCCTACTAGATAGAGTGTACAGCAGCACAATAAGGGAATCTTTGGGTGTTGAGTCGCTACTTCTCCGCATTGAGAGATCTCAGTTGCGCTGGTATGGCCACGTGATACGGATGCCACAAACTAGTCTTCCTAAGCAGTTGTTATTTTCCAAGCCGGTAGGTAAGAGACCAAGGGGTCGGCTTAGAACCAGGTTGCTAGACTACATGGAGAATCTGGGTTCGAGTCGCTTGGATATTACCAGGGAGGAGATGTGCCTGATGGCGGAAGATCGCGATCGCTGGAGATCCTCTATAGGGCTGCTGCCCCCGTGACCCTAACAGATAAGCGGGTTTGAAAAGTAAGTAAGTATAATAGATTTTTTATTGGGTTCATCATCAGTAGGTTTTCAACTCTTCTTCGGATTCTATAGATGAAAGTAAAGAGGTTGGGATACCAGACGCATTTAAACCAGCTTTGTGTTCATACCCAAATAATGCTTTGTATGGAGATATTCCCTTTACACGATGGAATGAGCCGTTTTTTATAATATTGCACAAAGAAGCAGACGACAGGCCACTTGGTAGAGTTGTTTTCTTTCATCCATGATCGCAACATAGTTTCTACATCCTGATTAATTCGCTCGACGCTGCCTTGTGTTTGTGAGCGACGTGGACTTCCATGCACAATTTTTGCAATCAGGCCACATCGCAGCTAATTCTTCTATAACCTTTGCTGTAAACGCACGTCCATTGTCTGACTGCATATGGATGGTGCCCCGAATATTAAAAAAATCTTCATCAGTTCATATGCAACTTCAACAGCCCTTTTTGTTTTAAGCGGACGAAGGCTTAAATATTTGGTGGCATTATCTTGATAATTAAGGAGCCACTTGCAATTGCCATCTGGGCAAGATTGAAAATCAATTAAATCGACTTGTCCTCTGATATTAAAATCCTGCGGTACAATAGGGCGCGTTACAATGCTTTTTTTTTTTGGAACTTTTTTTTTTGTTTCACAAATCGGGCAAAGAGAAACAAAAAAGTCTACAGTTTTCTTCGGAATGTAGTACCTACTTTTTATTTCATATAATATTTTATCTCGCCCGCCATGCCTGCAAGATCGATGTATTTCTGATAAAATATCAAAATAGTACTCTCTAGGTATAATATGCACTACTGGCTCGGACGAGGTCAGCCTTTTGAAAATTAAATACTCTTCCGTAGCAGTGCTCATATCGTACTTTCCCATCCATGGCATTTCGTCGCTGCCCAGAATTCATAGTCACTTTAGCATTATTTATTTCACTTATAACATCAAACATTCTTTCTTGTGTCCAAGGTTTTCGTTGAAATCCTAAAAAGAATATTAAGAGAAATTAATTATCATACTATTTTACGTAAATTACTTATTAAGAAACATGAGACAAATATTAGAATGTAAACAAATAATAAACAAAATTGTCTTAATGTTATTGGTGATACTCTGCTTTATGACGCCACATTGGCTTTTGGCTCCCTCGATGGCTGAAAACAGAACTTAATTTAAATGACCACTGCCTACTTGATACTAACTGCCTGTCCACTGAGGCAGAAAACAGAATCATTTGCAAGTCTGATGAGAGAAAGTCTGTCCATTTGCTACATCAGCATGGCTCCAAAAATCAATAGCCGCTTTTCCCCCTATACTTGTGTCATTGAGATGCATTACATTTGCAGTGACATTCATAAAATTAAAATTTCGGACAGCACAAATCACATTACATGAAGAAAAAAAACATTGTCTCGAAAATTATTGAAAATACCAAATTTTAATATGTAAAAAAAATTTATTAAAATGAATGGTTACTCCTTATAAATGCAAAAGAGAAAATAATAAATGACAATAAATAAGATGCTGAAGTTCACCAATGAATAAGGATGAGAGTTTTTAATTAACATTTACTACTCCATTAATTAAAATTTGTTTGTTATTATTAATTAATAAATTTTATATTTAAATAATTTTAGTAATATCATATAAGTTGATTTATGATTGTGAACTTACTAATAAAAACACTTTTCCATATAAGGTTAACACAAATGTCCTATAGACAATTTGCTGCCAATCGCTTTTGCCGCCTAGCGGTGCTGTCTCTGCTGCTCTGTCCGCCATTACAGTCATTTGACTTTTGTGTATAAATTTACTATATATCTGTGGTATTCAGTGGCTCACGTCAGTGCAAGGTTTTAGTTTTTGACAGCTTGTAAGTTTTGTTTGATTGGATGGAATATCTGGTAAAAATGGCGGTCGCGCAGCGCATCTAGCTGCTCTTTGTTCCGATCGCGCTAATTTTTTCTCAGTTAATAGAAGTAAAGTCTTTTTGCTAGAAATCTGATCTGTTATTTAACAGTATTCTTGATATCTAAAGATTATTAAAAAAAAAAAAAAGAAAATAGAGCTCTCGTCTTCCTACCTTCTTTTTTCTTTGCTCCTGCCTCTTTGCTGCTGTTCGATTGCGTGCCGATGCCACTGGGGCTTTTTGTGCAGCCGTTGCCAGGATGGGGGACCCTTTGGACCCCCTCCACGGTCGACGATCGCTCTCCGTAGATAGGGCGGAGAGAAGTAAAAAACTCAAAATCGACTTCTCCTAGTCAGGGAAGCATGACGAAAGTATGGCTAGGTATTATGGCTCAGCTGGGAGCTCCGCTGAAGACCTTTCTTTCTCTCTTCATTCTACAAAAAAGCACAAGAGAAGAAACAAGAAAAATAATATAAACAAAAAAAGTTCATCAAATGATGTTTCCACTCAAGAATGTGTTTCAGGAAATGTTAGTCACCTGTCAAAATCTGAATCTGCTGGATCTCCTATATCTCCTGGCCCCATGCCAGATCAACAAAGGGTGCTGAGCTCATCTAAGGACATCCAGCCCATGCAAACCTCTCAAGATCAAGAATCCCTTCGGAGTGAGCTCCAGTCCCAGCTTGCGTTGGCTGCTCGCCCGTGGTTAATTGTGTCAGTTTTTTGCTCTAGTGGAAAGATGCTCTCTTCGGATCTGCTGCTGTGTTCCGGGGAATCTAGTAATGGCTCTAGCGAATCCATTTCTCCGGGCCTCTTTCGCAGAACTCTTGCTTCTGTTATTGGCTCCTCCCCTAATGTGTCCAAATTAAGCTCGGGAAAATTTCTCGTTAAGCTTTCCTCCAAGGCCCAAGCCCTCTTTTGCCTAAAATTTTCCGACATTGGCCTTTTTAACTTGGACTTTGAAGTCCCGAAGTTCTTAACTTCTGTGGGTTTTGTCTTTGGGATTCGGCAGTTAGTTACCTTGGAAGACCTCCAAGCCCAAGCTGACAAAGGTGACATCATCACTTACATTAAGCACTTTGGCCCCCCCTTATGACGGTGCACGTTATGGAAAGATTCTCCTCTATTTTAACTCCCCCAGTCCGCCTGAAAGAATTAAGTTTGAACATGAGTCATTCCCTGTTTCTCGTCCTCCTTCCAAGCCTATACAATGCATAGTCTGCCATAAGCTGGGTCATACGAAGGCTAGATGCAATGGCTCCCCATCCTGTTCTAAGTGCTTATCACCAGATCATAGCAGGAACGACTGCACTTCCACCTCATTTCTCTGTGCCAACTGTAGTAGCAGTCATTCTTCCTACTATACGGGGTGTAGTAAATTCAGATATGAGGCTTTGATCCGTACTAAAATGATCGATTTATATGTTTCCTACTATGGAGCGAAGCAACTTACAGACATGGAATTAGGCTGTGATGCCCCAAATCACAGGTCCTACGCTGCTGTGTCCAATATGAACCCGATCTCAACAAGCTTCAATCCCCCGCCCCATCAGTGTTCCCAAGCTGGATCTCGCCCTTCGCAGTCTCCAAACGCGGCCGACCTCTAGCTCTAAACAATGATATGATCAATTGCAATCACCTCTCAGTCATTACCTGTTCGACATGTGGTCGAGATAGCCTCTCGCCAATTTTCTCGTACCACTTTCCAATTCTTCCTTCTCCATCGTTCAGTGATCCTCTGTCTCAAAATGTCCCGTCTCAGAATGCTCAAAACGTCTCGTCTCAGAATGTTCAAATCATCTCGTCTCAGAACACTCTTTCACCTCGCTATGACTACTTTCTCTTCCAGATACCCTGGTCCCAGTTGTCCCCATTCCCAGAGGGGTCCCAGGGAGGTAGAGACTCTCTTCATGTTAATAATGACTCTCTAACTAGTGACAGTAACAAGCCGACTGGTCTACGCAACCATACGGTGGACCAGCTTGTAGGCAATTGCCTGAAGCTATTTATCTCGACGCTTGTAGATCTTCCTGCTGCTCAGGAGAGCCTCAAATGTGTCGGGGATGTGTTGCAAATCATGGCTTCGCACTCGTCCCACACTTCCAAATGGTTAACTGATGTCACCGACTGATGGAGTGGTATTCTCTCCCCCCTACCTCATGATGGCGTCATCACCCAGTAAGCACCTTGATGTCCTCCACTGGAACGTCAGGGGTCTGATGGCCAATTGGGAGGACGCCATTCTGCTTAGACAATAAACCCAAATACTTACTCTATGTGAAACTTTTTTGCACCCGGACAGGACTATTAGTTTTCCCCGATCTCAAACATATGTAAATAGTAGAGAAAAATACGGAGGAGGCAATTTAGTCTCCGTTGGTCACCGAATTCCTCACTTGTAATCGAGTCATTGCTTAGGGAGGAGAGGAAAGTCCTGAGCTCTTGCTTAAGAGCCACCCGCTCTTCTCCCTATCCGGTGTTGTATTTAGAGGTAAATATCCCCCCCTCCCCTACTTAGATGGGAAGCTAAAGCTGTCATCCAGCTCTACCCCTTTTGCCAAGCATCCCTGCGGTTTGATGGTGGTCTCCCTTTTCAAGCAAACTGTGTCGCCCTTCTGCGGTCTAGCAGCCTGCGAGACTTGGCCTCCAATTTACAGGATAAATTTTGCTGTGTCAATATGCATACGTGTGAGATTACTCTTCTTGAATACGTCTGGCCTTCTGCGCCTAGCAATCTCGTCTGTTTCTCCCCCGAATGGATCAGCCAAGCCCCATCTCCGTCTATGCACAATGACCTCTTTGATTCATTCCAAGAGAGTACCTTTCCGGGATACCCAAGATTTTTTACGGACGCCTCATTGGCGCCATCCGATCCTATCGGAGAAATTGGTGTCTTTAGGAGAGGAGTAATTATTGCACAAAAAATCTCCCCAGCTACCAGCTCTTTTCAGCTCGAGCTTATCTCTAATCATAAAGCTCTTGTGGTGATTTCTTCCCTGCCTCCTGCAAATTATTTAGTCATATCGGATTCTAGAAGTGCCCTCTCTTCCATCCAAGGTGCCTTCAATAAGAACAAATGGTTCTTCAGAGGCCTACTCGGCTATCTGATAGCCCTAATCCAAGAACTGTTCTCGAATGGTTTCTGCATAAGTCTCCTTTGGGTCCCTAGCCACAAAGATATATATGGAAACGACCTTGCTGATAAATTAGCTAACTGGGCCAGGTTAGGGAAAAGTCCCATAAAGCCAGCGCGGGTCGACCCTACTTCTCTTCTTTCCCTCGTTCGACTGAGGTCTGCGGTGCTTTGGAACGAGCTTTGGGGACGTGAAAAAAGCAACTCCTAAATGGTTATCGTCTCTCCAAAGGACTGTGTTATTCCGTCTTAGAAGTGGGCATGTACCTTTTAATCTGTTTCTCCACAAGATAAATATCTCTGCGTCCGATTTGTGTCCGTGCGGCGCCCGTGAAGCAGTGGAACATGTGCTTTTGGATTGTTCTCGTTTTCAACGCCAGAGGGCGCTTCTTACTCAGGGCCTCCCTAGCCAGAACTCTTTTGCTGGCTTCGCCTATGAGTCATTCCCAAAAGCGCGCCATTATCAGACTTCTAATGTGTTTTTGTGCGGTTCTGGCTTACTAGGAATAATCCTCGGATCCCTGCGCTCTCGATAGTTATAGCTACTAACTAATCTGTCCTCCCTGGGATATCCATCAGCTAGCCTCCGTATCTCTAGGAGTTGCAGGCTGTGAAGAAGATGAGTTTTGTTTTCTGCTCAAATGCATTTTCAAAAGAGTCCAGGCAATATATGTGCGGTAGTAAGTTGTCAACATTGTTATCGGAATTTCTATGTAAGGAAAAATTGAAGAATGACTGAATCCCGGGTGGCGTTAAAACCGTAAATGTTTTGCTTAGCCTCCTTCATGGTTTGGTTTGTTTGTTATTAACGTCCTTTTCAAGTTCTATGGTCATTTCAGGACGGCGTTATAGGGGCCGCAAATTTTGCCTCTCAAGGTTTCATTAACGTGCAGCCGGCAAACGACTACGAGGGACCAATGGCTTTACTTCCCTTCCGAAGAAAGTGCGTGATCTCAGGATTTCCCCCTGAAAAATCCTCGTCGTCCTCGGCCGGGATCGAACCCGCGTACTCGGGCATCAGAGGCGATCACGCAACCGCTGAGCCACCGAGTCCGATTCTCCTTCATGCTTCAAACATTTCCGATGTGGATAAAAATATAATTTGCAAAAACATTTTGTTTAAGTTTTTCAAAACTCACTATATTCATCATTCATATTTAAAATTCCTTGATGAAAATCTGCTACAATACATGGTAACATACATTTCAAATAAAATTACCTTAAACGACTAACATGTTTATCGATGTACTCATTATCATATTGTCTGCAGACAGTTTTCATTTTGTCATTTGTCAATTCAAGAAAATTGCAAAGTTCTCGTTTCGTGCAATAAAGTTTTAATTGAGATTGCAAGTGCTGTAGGAATCATGCGGTCCATTTTTTCATTCTAAATGCGATTTCATTTGTTTATGGTGTTCAAATTTGAGAGGCAAGGAATTGTTGCTCGAAGTAGCTGCTTAATTTTGTGGGAGCTTCTGTTATCTAGAATCTGTGGATTTGTTTATGCGTCTTTTAGTTTATTTGGTAGAACAAGATGTTTAGTGCCCATATTCCATTTCTCTGCTATATCTGTACAAGCGGCACCAAAGATAGTTGTGTCTTTTCTTTCAGTATATTCAACTTTAAAAAGATTGCAAGATCTTCCGATGGCTACAAGTTCTTCCCAGACCAGCCATACAGCTGGACCCGATACAAAGAATCTTACTTCCATCTATCTTAACACAAGTCTATGCTTGATGAGACAATGTGTTAAGTGACGACGAAATCGTATTGTAAAATTTATTATTTTAACATAAATTAAAATTATTATTTGATTGCCAGCCTCCGTGTGGAATTTAATGTGAACAAGAGTGAATTTTTACATACTTTGATTTCCTGAGTTAACAGCTGATTTGTAATTCTGATTACTTTCAGCTGTTTACTGTATTGTACTAAAAATACTTACTAGAATAATTACTCCATGTTTCAGTAAAAGTACGGAAAATTCCCTCTTATTCACATTAATTTGGACACTATCATACATATCTGTATAATTCCTTCTATATTTAATTAAATACGAAGACCACGGCGAATAAAACACGGAGAAAGATCTTTGAATGAGCATGCGAATAGTTTTGGTTTGGTTTGTTTGTTATTAACGTCCTTTTCAACTGCCATGGTCATTTCAGGACGGCGTTATAGGGGCCGCAAATTTTGCCTCGCAAGGGTTCTTTAATGTGCAGCCGGCAAACGACTACACGGAACCAACGGCTTTACTTCCCTTCCGAAGGAAGTGCGTGATCTCAGGATTTTCCCCCTGAAAAAAAGCATGCGAATAGAGGTAAGCAGATCAGTGTTTCTTTCAAAATTCATCTGCTTATAATGACTGTAATGGCGTCTTACTACTAGCGCCAATAAGCGGATATATACATGAACTACTCGCAGCACATTGTCTATTGACCGTTTCGATAACAAAACACATCGTCACAGGAAATCACGTGACCGATCCTACGAGAGCCCTTACTAATTTCCGTTTCAGAAAGCATCAAAGAATTAGTGCAGTATAACTACAGTGTAGTTTAAATTACAAGTGTTTATACAATTATTAGGCGCTTTTTCTGTTTAAATTATGTCAAGCATATATTTTAAAAGTTTGAATGGCGTAGCCAGCGAATGATATAAGCAGAAATTAATGTTTGAAGAGCACGATTTGCTAGATTCCATGGGTGATATGTTAGAAACGTTTTTCAAGAACGACTGAATTCGTGGCCTACAGTAACATCACTCGATCTGTACGATTTCTTTGTGAAACGAATATGTTTCTACGCCAAGGAACAAATGAAGTACTAATCTTCATTAGATGATTATAATTATCTTGTAAGTGGTAAAGTAAAAGAAATCCTCGTGCATCGTGTCGAGGAGCTACAGGTGAGTGAATGATATAAGACTATTAATTTATCGTGCTAACTTTAATACACTTTTTACAAATTGGGTTCATACAGTTTTCCATGAATTTCATACATTTCTAAATAAATTTAATACAATTTTAAATGAATTTGATAGGATAAAATGAATTATATTTTAAGAAATTTATGTGGAATAAAATAATGAAAGTTCCGTGATGGTGTACGTTGAATGATGTGCGGCCAGGCCGACATGAATGACCATCCGTTAGCTGAAGTTCATCGTCACGGAACTTTCGTGATTTTTTTTTTTCGGATAAATTTCTTAAAATATAATTCATTTAATCCTATTAAATTCATTTAAAATTGTATTAAATCTATTTATAAATGTATGAAATTTATGTAAAACTATATGAACCCAATTTGTAAAACCTGTATTAAAGTTAGCACGATAATTCAATATGCTTAAATCGTTCACTCACTTGTAGCTCCTTTGACACAATACACGAGGATTTCTTTTACTTTTCCAAAAAGGTAATTATAATCATCTAATGAAGAGTATATAATTATAATCATCTGTTTATAGTTCTTCATTTGTTGAATGATGAGCGGCCAGGCCAACATGAATGACCGCCCGTTAGCTGAAGTTCATCGTCACGAAACTTTCGTGATTCTTCCCTGCATAAATTTCTTAAAATATAATTTCGATAATAAGATAAATCATTTACATATTAATTAGGTATGTTACAATAATAAATTCAGAGCATAAACACGACGGGGCTGATCGATGTCAGCCGAGAAAATTAGGGGACGCTACACGGGACTTTTACCGATTTAAATAAATATAATGCGTGTTTTAGTTCAGTGTAAACGGAGTTTAATTATTAAATTAAGTAAAAAAAAATATTTTTATTGTAACCTTGTTTTAGTCAATTTACTGTAAAAATTTTTATTATTTTAATTCATTTGCAGAAAACAAGCTTGTAACATAAACAAATAACACAAACGTAAAAAGAGTAATCCTTTAACCACTGTGTAATTAAACTAAAATAAATACAGTAATACTAAAAATATTTATTCTTCCGTATTTCTGTACTGAGGGGGTAAAATTGTATGAAATTCATGTAAAAATGTATTAAATCTATTTGATACAACACAACACTTCACCACATAGTATTAGCATGGAAAAATGGCGACGCCGGAAATGTGGCTGGGCTCCAGGCCAAGGGATGTTGGTGTCGCCACCAGCATAGAGCTTTCCTCGAAAGGGTCAATAGATGTCAAATTTTTATTTTTGTATAACCGCGAGTTGTTAAATTCAACATTTGCTCAGCGCTGCACAAAGTGCTGCAGCAATAGAGTGGTTAAAAGCCTTGTTGAGCTCTGCTGAAGGATTAGACATGTGCAGCAGAGCACTGGTTCGAGATTACAATTTGCAGCAACCCTTTGCGTTGCTTGTCCTGTTGCATGAGCTTTCTTAGAAATGGCGGTAATCATGAGTGAAGACCATTTTGTGTAAGAAAATATACAATTTTCGTTACAATTAGATACTGACACGACCAAAAAGGTTGTATAAGGTGTATTAATGATTTTGAAAAGATTTCTTATCGAGATGTTTAATAATAGGCAAACGTGTTGATAAAAAAAACCTGCGACATGACGTGGGATCGTTTTCCTGTGCGAACGAGGCGATCGTGGCAGACAGCTTGTACAGACGGCTTGTTTGCAACAGAGAGCCAACAAAAGCGTGGTTTTAATACCGTGCAACACAGTGCTGCATGATATCATTTCTCATGCTTTAGCGCTGAAGAACTGCTGAATTTAACAACTCGCGGTAAATATAAAATGTATACAGACTGCTAAATATAAAAGTCGCATTCACATCCTTTCACTTAAGGGAAAGTGACTTTGTCTTTGCTTTTGAAAAGCAAAGAAAATAGGCTTTTACTGTGAATGAAACCGGAAGTGAAAAGATCACTTTTGCTGCTTTTGTTACTTTGTGATGTGTTGTTTGCTATGCAACAATGAGTGGTATTATTAGGGTTTCACAGTTAATGATATTGCCCAAACACACTCCATCACAGCAAAAAAAAAAAAACAATCATTGAATACTTAACAAGATAGCAGTTACAAAAGCTTAGCCTAATTTCTCTTATGAAGATTACCTATGAAGATATTCTAAGTCTAAGTTCCTTTCCCTGAGGCAAAGTTCATTAACAATCCCACCCAGGTAATAGACTTACCTTTCTCAATTTTCTCAGATTTATTTTTTTTATGTGTTGTGCCCGCAATAATCTTTCTTACTTATTCTTAACCTGTACTAAATTAATTTCTGAATCATCAAAGTCTCTTTATGATCAGCTTTAACAATAAATGACACAACTTAACTCAAAGACTGGAATTAATCATTTAAAGGAAGAAAGCAATCTTTAATGATGATTTAAATCAGACTGTTTTATTTATTCAAATATTCAAATTAGTAAATTTAGAATGTTAGTCAAATATATATGAAGATAACATGTAAACAATTCGCAATACTTTTGAGTTTCTAAGAATTGAATTTCTTATGATAATTGACTAGACTTATTAAAAGCTTTCCCAAGATTATCAATTAAACGCGCAATTGCAATAGTTCAATTTAAGTTTCATGTTCTCTCTCTTATAGAATCGAAGTGAGCTCATTTTTAATTGTAAATTGGAAATATATGTTCACTTATCACTTATCTGTGTATTATGCTGTCACACATCTATACAGTATGTTGAGGGACCTGATGAACTTGTTCAATGTTAATGACGCTCGTTGGGGCCCGTCTGTGATGAATTGCTGTTCACCCTCTCTTGTTGTTGCACTGCTTTCGTCAACCGATGAGATCTTGATCCGATCCGCTTCTTTTTTCATAGACCTTGGCCGTCGCTGCTCCTCCACCCCACGGCTACCACCACCGTTATCTCGTGGATCCAACAGCTCACTCTCAGCTTAGTCACTCGCAAGAGACCTGTTGATCCTTGCATTATGTCGTGGATATATGTCACCCGGTTGATCTGCTTTCATTTGCATTTGATCAATGTTTTTGAAACCTGGTTGATATTCCTCGCTTGATTTTCAATGTCATCAAGGCTCCAATGCCTTGGTTTCGGTTTCGCCATTCAACAGCAACAGTTTTATGCGTGCGTCGTTTTAAGTGAAATGTTCACGTCGAATCATTCGATATTCAGTTGCTCATCATAGATAATTGAACAATCAAATATGCTACTTTGCATTGGAATCATTATTGAAAGAGCACATTTGACATAGGAATCATAGTGACAGGACTCAGTTGAGAGACCTCCCACGAAGGAGTGCACACGTGCAAGAGAGATGAGAATAAAAGCACAGAGAGAGGGAGGGGGGGGGATCCGCTTTTTTCTTTTATAAACAACGCTCGCTGCGCAGGAAAGCTTCAAACCGACCAATCATTGCCCTCCACCGCACACTAAGAGTAAGAAAAGTTCGCTCGAGAGAAACTTTCATTTCTACAGATCGAGGCAAGTAATGTTTCATTAATTTTCGTTGATGCCTAGCAACACGCTTTCTTAACTTTTGTTTCTTTCTTTTGCACACGATTCAAGAGACGCTCTGAAACTTGGTGGGTCGGAACAATGAGAGATAGGCTTAATTTAAAGACTAAATGAATTCAAAATGTAAACAAGAGAAAAGTATAATAAAGTTGTATATAAGACAATTATTAAAAGAATAAAATTGACAAGGAGCTGTTCATAAAGTTGAGTTCAAAACGAATTCAAATGAATAAATTTGCATTTGTATTCATGTGACATATCAGATATATCACAACTTTTGCATCTAAAACTGCGTCAGCCATAAACAGCATGATGAACATGTTGAGATTGTTTGAAACATAGTAGGTCGCATATTGATTGTGAAAAATGTTTTTTATTGTTCTCCATGGTTTTATTATTCTTTAATTTATAACCAAAAAAATTTACAACGTAAAATACGTTACTTACGCTTTTAAATTACAAGTTTTATTGGTGGCCAATCATCGAAACGAGGGAAGCGGCGATTCAATATGGCTACCAATAAACCGGAGATAGTAGCTGTAAAGCCAGAAAAGCAAGGAAAGCAGAGGGGAAAGTGGGTACTGATTCACTTTCAGAAAAGTCATTTTTGAGACTTCGCTTTCCTGAAAATGATGTCACTGAAAGTGATTTAAGCAAAATAAGTGAGAAAAGTTAAGAGGTTCTGAACGCGACTATTCTCTTTTGTTATTCGCTATTAGTTTCCCTTCTTGCTGAAAAGGTGAAAAATTCTATTCTCGAACTTGCTATCAGCTGATCAAATAATCACATTTATTATAAAAATTAAAACGTTAATTTGCTTCTTTTTTTAACCTCCTTTATCTAATACACAAATAAAAGCTTGGTAGGCTAACCAGCATTAGCCATCTTTACATTTCTTCTTAATAAGCTGAAAAGTTTTTTAAACTGTACCTCTGCTAATTCAATCATTGAGAAAAACATGGCCGACGGCCCGAGTTGTGGCCATTCTCCTTAGGGGTCGTCCACAAATTACGTCATCCATCCAAGGGGGGGGATCGCCGATTGCTGACGGAGAATGACGAGGGGGGGGGGGCCTGCCCAAAACGACAGTAACCCCTAATCAATTTTAACTAATTTAAACACATAAATCAATGTAAATTTACAATTAACTTGAGGAAATTTTGAGATGCAACTACTCCAATTTCAAACGGGAAGTGCAGGGAATTAATTACACGAGTAGATGAGACGGTTTTACCTCAGATGAAAGATATATTGTTCCATGCTGCACAATGAATTAAGAACAGTGGTATCCAGGTTCAAATTTTCATCAAACTAGATTTTTATTTTTAATATGCTTTTAGTTTTAAACTATCTTCAGTTAAAAATTACAAGATTTAAAATGTGAGCAATTTATAGTCCCTTGTTAATTGCGCCCATATAGGCACTCTTTCATCCCCAGTCAATCATGGGAGAAATTGAGATGGATGGAAATAAAATTTCTAACAACGAAGTAAATGGAGAAATGTTCGAACAAATATATAAGAGAATATAGTTATAATTCTATAACATCCATTTTACAATACAATGATTTATTAATACAGGGTGATTACAAAAGAACTTCACACTTTTAGAAATTTATTACATCAAAGCTATTCAGAAATCACAACGGTGGATTGGTCGAGCAAACAACAACCTGGAACTTGCAAAGTTGCCACCGCAGAGCTCCGACCTCACACCTTGTGATTTCTTAGAACGCATTATGGTAGCAATACATGGGATTAATGGAGACATGTTAATGCGGGTTTGGGACTGATTCGACTACCGCATTGATGTATGCTGTGTCACGACAGGGGGGCATATTGAACATCTTTAACTGTGTCACAATAAACTTCAAGAGTTTTTTTTTTAAGAATCCGTATGTGGTGTGTCTATATTCTGAATAGCTTTGAAGTAATAAATTTTTTAAAGTGTGAAGTTCTTTTGTAATCACCCTGTTTATTTAGATATAATCAATTTTCACCCTTTCGGACATCATCAGTATCTCCAGTTGAAATGTTTAAATTTCTTACAATGGGATTCTTTTTAAATTTTGAACAATACTTCTTCTGTGCATTGTTTTTTGGTTGTATTGTTGTCATTATTTGGTTATAGTATTATTAGTATTTATCTTATTTATATATTGTAGTTTTATTAATAAAAATATAGTATTATCTTATCTTATAAATACATGTTTAATTACATAGTTCTTGTATTCTTTTGTTTTTGTTTAATAGTTCTTTTATTTTCTCCTCTTCAGTATTTGGTTGAATAATAAATTATATTAATAAATCATTGTATTGTAAAATGGACGTTATAGAAATATAACTATATACACCATACGTAAAATAATGAATCTTACATAAGAGAATGTTATAAACACATAATTAGCAAACAAACTGAATAATTAATGCCCTTAAATAACAAGTAGTTAATCAATCAATAATAAGCCATGTTAACAAACCCCTACGCAAGAGCAGAAGAGGTGTTGATCGGGTCATGAAGGAATGTGGAGGGGGTGATTTCTCAAAAGATCAAAGGATGCCGACACTTTTTCTTTTGTTCTCAGCCTGCTCTGGAATGCGCTAAGGTCCTCTGGGACCCTGTCCCTCGATTTGTGTCCCCTGACCTGTTGCTATTTGGCAGGGAGTGTCTCTGCTTTTCTATGACATTACCTTTTTTGGTCTTACTCTGGCCTTCTGGTGTGGATTTTTGGGTTGGTCCTTTTGGGTGTGGTCCTTGTTTTGGGTGTTGTCCTCTTTTGGGTGTGGTTTTATTTACCTTTGATTTCAAGGTTCCTATTTGATTACGTTTTGATCAGGTTTCCAATTGAGGGTGGGATCACACAGCTGGTTGATGATCTTTTCTTGATTAATCATGTGATGGCAGCCATGTTCAAGTGGCCTAAGGCTGAAAATAAAATTAATTTCATAATTCTTGGTCGTGCCACTGTGTGACAGGCAAGGGAGGTCCTGATGCACAGTCACCAAAACCCACTTACGGCCGGTTGCAACAACGTCAGTTAAAACGACCCTAACTTTCGGTTAATTAACGATCGGTTAAGTCCTTTAACCGGGAAATGTTGCACCAAGCCTAGTTAAGTCTCAGTTAGCTAACTGGATGGAATATGAGTAACGAGGACTGTGATTGGTTCGTTTTGCTCCAATTAAACTTCCGGTCAACATGGTTGATTGTTTTCAATGAGCTGTTTGATAACTAGATTATCCAAATAGTGTATCAATTTAGCTGTTTGATAATTAGCTTATCCAACGAGTTATCCAAATAACATATCCATTTAACTTTTCCAATTAGCTGTTTGACAATATTAACTTATCCGTTTAGCTGTTCGATAATTAGCATATCCTGATTGCTGTTTGAAAACCAGCTTATCTATCTAGCTTACCCAATTAGCTTATCAAACTAGCTTATCCAGGAGCTTATCCAAATAGCTGTTTGATAATTAGCTTATCCTAATTGCTATTCAAATCGCTTATCCATTTAGCTTATCCAATTAGCTTATTCATTTAGCTTATCCCATTAGCTATCCAAACAGCATATCCAAAGAGCTTATCCAAATAGCTGTTTGATAATTAGTTTATCCAAAGTGCTATTCAAATCGCTTATCCATTTGGTTTATCCAATTAGCTTATCCAAATAGCTAATTCAAATTGCTATTCAAGTCGCTTATCCATTTAGCTTATCCAATTAGCTTATCCAAATAGCTTATTCATTTAGCTTATCCAAATAGCTTATCCAAATAGCTTATCCAGTTAGCTTATCCAATTAGCTTATCCATTTAGCATATCCAATTAGCTTATCCAAATAGTTTATCCATTTAGCTTATCCAATTAGCTTATCCAATTAGCTTATCCATTTAGCTTATCCAATTAGCTTATCCATTTAGCATATCCACTTAGCTTATCCAAATCGTTTATACAATTATCTTATCCATTTAGCTTATCCAAACAACTGCTTGATAATTAGTTATCCAAATGGCCTATTCAAAAAGTTTATCCAAATTTATTTTATATTAAATATTTCAAGTACATTAACTTATCCAAATGACTTATCCAAATAGCTTCCAATTAACTTATCCAAATAGCTTATCCATTTAGTTTATCCAAATAATTTGCACAAATAGCTTATCCATTTATCTGTTTGATAATTAGTTTATCCAATTAGTTTAAAATATATTTCTGTTTCGGAATGCCATTTTGCTTCACTAACCATGGACTTAAACCGTGGTCATCGAGCGTTTAAGTTAAACCGCCACTTAACGTCTGGTTAAGCCCTAATCTCTCTTGATGCAACGCAAAAAATTTTAAACGGGACTTTAACGAAGAGTTAGTTTTAACTGACGTTGTTGCAACCGGCCGTTAGGTGACTTTATCTCACAATATATACACCTCCAGCACGAGCTTATAAACCACATATGGAGAGGTATGGTTGTCGTACTGGCACCTCAATTTGATTGCCTAATTACTAATTAACTATATATTAATCAAGATAAATAAAACTCCTTTAATTAAAAGAAAACAAATAAATTAAAATAAATATTAGAAAGAATGAAAAAAGTCACCCAATTGTTTATTTTAATTTCTTTGTTTTCTTTTAATTAAAGGAGTTTTATTTATCTTAATTAATATATATTTTATCACAACTCCTACGTTTATATACTAATTAACTATTGTTTCTTGAGCCACCAAATTTTTTCCAAGCCCTTTACATTTTCTTCTAAATAAAACTACTTCTGTTTCAAGGTGTATTGTTTGTTTTTTAATTTTCAGCTAATTGCTACATTGTTTCTATTGACAAGTGTGTATCTGAGTAGTGACTAATGCTGACTAAAAGGGCGGGACAGAAATCACATATACAGGTTTATAAATTATTGATTTAAGGAGTTTAAATGATTAATTTAAATTTAAATGAGTTCAGTCTCCTATTTAATGGGGAAAAAATCGTAAAATTAAAATTAATGGATCACCCTCTTCAAAATTTCTTCTGTACAGTGGTACCTCGACATACGAGCTTAATTCGTTCCGTAACCTTGCTCGTATGTCAAATTGCTCGTATCTCAAAGCAATTTTTCCCATTGAAATTAATTGAAATGCTATTGATCCGTTCCAGCTCCCAAAACACCACCTCAATTGTTTTTGTTACGTGTTTTTGACGTGCTACGTCCGTACATCTTCGCCAAGTCAATTACTCGCACACCTTGCTCATGTTTTTCTATGATTTCACGCTTAATTTCAATAGACATCATCATCCTCTTTGGACCCATGGTTATAAAAATAAATGTGATAATGTTTTGTAAATGTACAAAAAGCAAAAAACGTGAACCCAACTTATCAAAAATGCTTCGTCTGAGGCGGGAGAAACTGTTAGACGCTGCGCACGACACCAACATGCGTCCCGTTATTAATGGGGTCGTGTGCAGACGAGGCGGTCATTACATTAATGGCACTACATGGACAATGTTGGCTATCGCCATCTGGTGAGGATTGATGAAAACAGCCCAGCATTAATGGTCCATTTTGGTTTTGGCTCCCTTAACCTGTGTTCCATTGAGTTAGGATTAGATTTCCAGGTTAGGTGAGGTTCCTCGCATCTCAAATCTTGCTAGTTTTCCGATATATCCTCCTCAAGCCCAGAACATGAGGAAATCATCTCTGAGCCTTCTGGTGGAGCTTCTTCCCCTAGGGCAGTGTTTCCCAAACTTTTTTGACTCTTGAGCTGCTTTCACAAAGATCTGAGTTGTGCGAACTACTAAACACTCGTGAATTTCAACGAGGCCGAATTTTTCACGGATTCGTAGCGTTGAACTGCCATTTTCAACTGAGTTAAGTATAGTCAGGCCTCGGACATTCGCGCTTCGGATGCCGCAAACTGGTCTTCCTAGGCAGTTGTTATTTTACAAGCCGATGGGTAAGAGACCAAAGGGTCGACCTAGAACCAGGTGGCTAGACTACATGGAGAATCTGGGTTCAAGTCGCTTGGGTATTACCGCATCTCAAAGCAAAATATCGCTCGCTCAGCGGCTCGTATCTCAAAACACTCGTATGTTAGGGCACTCGTATGTCGAGGTACCACTGTATTTCAAAACCAACACTTCCTTCAAGATTATCGTTTTCCCCTATCTACATTATCTTCACAAGACTTCATCTACATCCTCAATAGACTGGTTTTATTTCTACTATCAACAACATCTGCAATAGACTACATCCTTTGAGTTTTCTTCCATCTCACAAGTTCCTTCATCGTTTTTCAAGATTGGTGACTTTATTTATTATTAATTTTTTTGTTTTTATGAATTTTACGATTTTCCCCCCATTAAATAGGAGACTGAACTCATTTAAATTTAAATACAGGTTTATAAATAAATAAATACAGATGTGCTCTTTACACTGCTTAATTTAAATTTGGGGCATGGATGAACCATTTTCTGACCCGGCTAATGCAGCTGGATTTGGTGGTGTGAAAGGCTTACCTAAACAAACAAATCATTCTGAAAAAGAAACACGTGAATGAGAGGGGTTAAGGGGTGTGAGAGCTTATTACCTGCCTAATCGCATGCGTGTATATGCTCCATTTGAGCAATTTCAAGTGGACTTGATCGATCTAACCAGTCAGTCAAAACAGAATGACGGATATAAATTTCTACTTACCTGCATCGATGTTTTCTCACGCTATGCATGGGTCGTTCCCCTAAAAACTAAGTCGGGACTCGAACTTCCTAAGACCTTTCAAAAAATTTTCGCAGATGCCAGAGTTCCTGTAAAAGTGAACAGCGATAAAGGGAAGGAGTTTTTAAACAAGCACGGTCAAGACTATTTTAAAGAACTCAACATCGATTTTCTTGCCACAGAATCAAATTTGAAAGATGTTGCGGTCAAACGATTCAACCGTACGTTAAAAACGAGGATGTTTAAATTTTTTACATTCACCAACAAACACAGGTACATGACGTCTTACCAGACCTCATGTTAAGCTACAACAACCCCAATCACAGAGCCTTGGGTATGGTGCCAGCTGATGTCAATGAACGAAATGCCCCAGCTCTATGGCTGAAACAACAGAGTTATTATACGAGGCATGTTTTTTAAGTAAGTACCGTTTTGGAATTAAAAAAAGACGTGCAAAGATATCGCAATAATTTTATTTTTACATGAAAGCCTGTACCTTAATCTACTTTTCTACATAATTTCCGTGAATATTGAGGCACTTGTCATAACGTGGCACCAGTTTTTGAATACCCTCCTCATAAAATTCTGCCGCTTGACTTGTTAACCACTGTATCACAAATGTTTTGACTTCGTTATCGTCTTGAAGACGCTGACCACCCAGGTGTTTCTTCAAGTGCAGGAACAAATGGTAGTCGCTGGACGCCAGATCAGGGCTGTATGGAGGATGATCTAGAGTTTCCCATTTAAAAGATTTGATGAGATCTTTGGTCCGATTAGCCACATGTGGACGGGCATTGTCATGCAGCAAAACGATACCCTTACTCAACTTGCCACGTCTTTTGTTCTGGATTGCACGACGCAGATTGTTCAATGTCTCACAATAAGACGCTGCATTGATTGTCTCATTACGAGGCAGAAACTCCACTAGCAATACTCCTTTTCTGTCCCAAAAAACTGTGCACATGATTTTCCGGGCAGAAATTGTTTGCTTAAACTTCACTTTTTTGGGTGATGATGAATGTCGCCATTCCATGGATTGTTGTTTCGATTCTGGTGTGACGTAGGCCACCCATGTTTCGTCACCAGTAACAATTTGGTCTAAAAAATCTTCACCTTCATTGTGGTACCGCTCAAGGAAAGTCAATGCACTGCCTAAACGTTGGGTTTTGTGCAAATCCGTCAACATTTTTGGAACCCAACGTGAACACAATTTCCGGTAATTCAAGTTCTCGGTCACAATGCGATACAAAACACTACGAGAATATTGAGGAAAGCAGTCGCACAATGATGAAATTGTAAAGCGTCTGTTTTCTCTCACCTTTTCGTCCACTTTCTGCACCAAATCTTCATTAACGACCGAAGGACGCCCACTCCGTTCTTCATCATGCACATTTGTGCGGCCATCTTTAACTGCTCTCACCCATTTCCTTACCATTCCATCACTCATAATGTTTTGTCCGTACACTTCACAGATCTCACGATGAATATCGATCGGTTTTACGCCTTTAGCACTAAGAAATCGTATAACAGCCCGTACTTCACAATCGGCGGGACTCACGATTGTCGGAGGCATCTTAAACACTCAGTAAACAACGTATACAATGAAGAATCAGACTGTAATGGCGTCAGTGCGTAGACAAGAGATGTAGTTAACCAGCGCGCATGCGCAGAACGCCGACCGTAGCGCTGCGGCGGCGGAATCGCAAAACGGTACTTACTTAAAAAACATGCCTCGTACATCAGCACCACAAACAAATCCAAGGTTACAAATTAGAGATTATGTACGTATTTCGAAAGTGAAAAACATATTTGATAAAGGCTATCTTCCGAACTGGACTGAGGAGGTGTTTGAGGTTTCAAAAATCATTTATAAAAAAACCTGTTGTGTATAAAATTAAAGATTATGATGGCAGTGAGATCTCAGGTGTGTTCTACGATCAGGAGTTATAAAAGGTGAAAAAGCCTGAAGTGTTTAACATTGAACAGATTACTCACTGGTGCACGAGGCGCGGTGTTCGCGAAGCTTTTGTTCGAAATAGGTTTTAAGGATGATCTCATAGATGAACAAGTCGATTTCAACATTGTTTCACCGGTAAGAATTCCGACACTCCAATCTTTCATAATCGAAGTTGAATTGGTCTTACAAGCCTATTTGAAAGATGTTCTCTTTTACCATAACACTTCTTTAGACCAAAATATCACCATGTAGGGAGTCGATTTAAAATTCCCGAATTCTGTAAGGTGTTCCATGTTTCACCAAATACATTCTACAAGGAACGTTTCTCTCTAACTCCGGATTACAACTTGCCATTTAAGTGGGTGTCCGGTTTTTCTGTTACGTTAAGGTATCCCATGTCGGCACCCCTTTATCAAAAAATTGTTGAATTTAAAAGTACCAAATTGGAAAGTAGGGTAGCAGCTATTGATTTTCTAAAAGAATTTTAGAACAGCAGGTATCGAGACAAAGATGGTTAATGATTTTGTATTGTTTACGGGGTCCCCAACACGGTTCACTTAATTCCCAGCATCTGTCAACATTGGATTTATACCTGATAAGTTTCAGAACAAGAAATTGAAAACACCTATTACTATGCCTTTAAATGACACAGATGACGGGATTAACGGGTGTGTTATTTTTGATCCGCCCGACACTCCAGAATAGTGCATCTTAAAATTTTCAAAGGGTATTATGATAGTCGTACTGATGTTGTTGATGCGCTCGTTAAGTTGATTCCATTGAAAGAACAGCCATTTTACAAATTCAATCTCACAACTAACAAATGTTTTCATTTCAAATGCACAGAAGGGCGTTATATTAGTTTTAGCAAGGGTCTATGTTACACATTGGGTTTACAAGCTGAGCTTTCCGACTTGGAACTCGTTATTGGTGAGGGTTCAACCCCAATAGATCTTACACAAGGCATACATGGTTATTATCTGTATACAGACATCATACAACTGCAAGTTGTGGGTAACACATTCGCGCCGCGCCCACGAATTATTCCAGTTTCACATGCCAGGCGAGAAGTGATTTATCAGGCTTTTCATTCACCTGACTACTTTCGCTTAAGTAAAAACGTCATAGACACGATTGAAATCGCAGTTCATTCAGACCATGGGGATTTGCTCTCGTTTTTAACAGGCAAAACCGTAGTGAAATTACATTTTCGTAAGAAACAACTGTAGTGCGAGGTGATTTCTTTTCTCTCCTCCTCAATTACTTCAAGATGCATATCCCCTATCATCCGAACCAAGAAGTAAGTTCGCGTTACTATTTAAACCAGAGAGTGAATGGCTTACCAGTGTTTAGAGGGTCGGTTTTCCAGAGGGGCAACGGGATCGGTTCAGTATTTTCAAATCTGTTTCGCTTTGCAACACCTTTACTCAAATCCATTTTTAATGATGCAACACCTTTACTCAACACTAAAGGGTGGTGTTTCCGTTTTTAATGATGAGATACATGGTTAAAATCTCAAACAGTCGTTGTCATCACGAATGAAAGAGGCTGGAGGTAGTGCCCTACAGGAAATGGGTGCTAGAGTTCAGAGCGGCAGAGGCCGTGTTAAAAGACGAAATACGACATTTCCTACTCATTCACATGTAAAAAGACCCAAAGGCAACAGCTTGGAGTCTTTTCTAGCGAGTGAATACAAACGAAGAGGCCGAGTGCAGCGTTCAAAAAAGTTGTAAAACAAGCAGAAGAAACAGAAGAAAAAGAGGAAGATACAGAAGAAGTCAACAAAAAGACCTACAAAATAATGTTCTAAGCCCGTTTTAAACATACGACCTTTATCATCAGTTTTCGCCTAATACATATATAATCATGGCATCAATGATACACCAGATGAGTACTGAATGTCTCAACAGCGATCTCAACATTTTTTCTATTCCCCACACGAGCGGTCAACAGGAAAAACGCACGTCACAGGATATCAACCAACAGCCATCATCAGCCAAGACGGACCTATTGAATTCTACGTACCTGGTTTGGCAGATTTTTACACGGATCTTGATCAAACTACATTAAGCTTAGAAGTCGTTGTCAACAAAGGAGATGGACAGTTACCAGCTGGTGATAAAACAGGTCCTGTGAAACTTTTCTTACATTCGCTATTCTCACAAGTCGACTGCTATATCTGTGATACGTTAGTTAGTCTTAGTAATAACTTATATCCATACACAGCTTGTTTTGAAACTCTTTTGAACTGTGGTCAGACTTCTAAACAAAGTCAACTCACAACAGCTGGGTATTGTAAAGACACGAGCAGTAAAATGGACAATGCCGACGATACAAACAACGGGTTTAAATTACGTAAAAAAACTTGCACGAAATGGAGTTTACTACATGTAAGGACCTCTCCATTTAGACATCTTTCGTCATTGTCGTTTGCTACTAAACTGTACGGATTTTCGTCTGAGAATTTACAGAAGTAAACCCTCCTTTGCTCGGATGTCTGATGTAGCTAATCCAAATTACCAGATTACAATCCGAAAAGAAACGCTTAATGTTGAGAGAGTTAAAGTTAACACAGCTACACTATTAGCACATGCAAAGACTCTGCAAACCACTAACGCGTTTTACCCTATCGGGCGTGTTGAAATGAGATCAGTGAACATTGCTACTGGAACTAGAAATCACGTCATACAGAACTTAATTACTAGTCAGATTCCTTCCTACTTGATTTTTGCATTTACAACGAGTGAAGCCCAGAATGGTTCTTTTATTTCGAACCCATTCATCTTTCAACATTTCAATCTATCTTTCTTCTCCCTCTCATTGGATACTCATGCAATTCCTCTAAACCCTCTGACACCGAATTTTTCTCCTGGGGCATACCTGAGAGAGTTTGTTCATTCCATGAAGGCACTCGGGATTTGGAAAGAAGACAGAGATGTAAACATCAGCCAATTCGATTATGGTTCCGGTTACACATTTCTGGCCTTTGATCTTTCGTGGGACAGGAATTATTATACAGATAGATATAACCTTATATTTAACGGTACGTTAAGCGTCAAAGTTCAGTTTTCCGAGCCTTTAGCTAATTCGGTGAACCGGATTGCTTATTGTCAATATCAGAAACTCCTGGAAATCAATAAAGACAGAACCGTGAGCTTCGATTTCACGAATTAAGGTCGATGGATACGCAAGAGTTATGGAGGGCCCTCGAGAGAGATCCATTCACGTGTACTATGGCAAGAGGTGTTTTCTTAGCAGATTTGGTACTGCAGCTCAAACCTATTCACCCATCTTTACTCATTGCTAATACGGATGATTCCAGTAATCCAGGCTCACACTGGGTGGGTTTTTTTTATACCATCCAGCAAACAAGCATACATCTTTGATTCTTTTGGAATGTTTCCTCAACCACAATTTCAACCTTTCATGTTTATTCACGCGGAAAAATGGATCTACAACACGAGAATAGTGTAACATCAGATGTCTGACACTTGCGGTCATCACTGTCTACATTACCTGAAATTAGCAGCCAGGGGTTATTCTATGGCAGACATCTTGAACAACACTTATACAAATGAACTGATTTTAAATGACTTACTCGTGAGATGTGAAATCATTCAAGACGAATATACTAGCAACTCTGAATTTAATACCTGTCAAAAGTCCAAGTGAAACCAATATTGCAAACTTTTAAATTACTCTGTTTAATTATTCTAATTATTATTTTTTGTTTTATTCAATTTCTGTATATTCATTTGTTCTAATAAATTTTTCTAATTCAGATTGAATTTGTGTTTGTTTGTGGTTACTTTTAATCTCTAATAAATAAACAAATAAATAAATCAATAACTAAATAAATAAATTACACAATCAACGGTTTTCATGTATTTAATTGCATTTTTATTCAAATTTTACAAACACTGAAATAAATTTTATCATTGCAATACTAACTAATTTTTTACGTTAAATTGTTATTTATCATAATGCAGCCATGCTAGCTTTGATGTGTCAGACGCGACCAAAAGCCGGTACACAAGATTCACGATTAATTCCTCAGGGATTTTGATATGATGTATCACGTTGGTAAACAGAACTAGCCCGGGTAGAGGTTTCTTCAGGTCGGGGATGGGTGATACTACGTCTTATATTAAAATGACGTTCAATGTCTTTAAACCCTTGTTTTATCCGCATAGACCACGATAGGTTATTCGTGGGGAAAAATCTTACTATGCAATCTCAGAACATCAGGGCAACTCTGAGTTAAATCAAGTAGTAAAAACTATGGGGCTCCTGAGTGGCATCTTTTAAGGCCTCGATGAATAAACGACCATAACCTGTTTGCGATGCCAAAGGTGCGAATCTGTCCTACGTCTCTAGGTGACTTTAGCAGAAAGATGAACTGAGTATTTAGACTTATTGTATGGATGATTTTTGAATGAGCAAAGAGGTTCTGGGTTAATAACAACACAGAGAAGTTGAGATAATGACTGTATCGCGTGTAGATTTTCTCAATATATTCGTTATTTTTCACTTCATTTAATAAATCGTCTAAAATGAGTAAAGCCTGTTCAGGTACACGTTCGTGTATCAACTTTTCATCAGGCACCCCTGCATGAAACGTAATGATAGGTAGGTTCAGATTTTTAACAACCGGCGGGATTAAAGCTCCATAGCAGTAAATTATTTCCGTAGGTGGTGGGTCCATCACTTCATCTCTATACTTTAACATTTGAGCTACTAATGTAGACTTTCTGCTTCCCAAACAACTATGTTTGGAAACACTAAGGCGGACTTCAGTTAATGACGCATGAAAATGCCCATTATTTATTTATTTTATTATTGAATTTTTATTCATTATGAGTTTATCATAATTCCGGTAATAATAGACATTTTTAATAACTACGTTATAATAACGTTATATATCACCAGTTATTAACGAATTAAATCTACAAGAAAAACATTATTGGTTATACGACGTTAGTTTAGACGTCTAGATGATGAGACATAAAAACGATATTATGACGTCTGAACTCACGTTACAGTAACGTCATAGGTGACCAAGCAATCACGTTACAATAACGTTCTCTGCTACCTGGGGAGTGGTAAAAATACATAAAGAAGGAAACCCTATTAGAATCATAACTTCAACAAAACTTAGAAATTGGCAAAATTCTTAGATGAATACTTAAAAATTTTTTTCAAATTTAATTACACAGTAAAAAATTCAATATTGGCTAAACAAACATTAGAAAAAACGAAACTTGATAATAATGACAAAATTTTCACAATAGACAAAATATTAAAAATCATCCAGGCCATAAATTTATGTTTTACAAATAACCAATTCAAATTTAATGACAAAATATATTCCCAAATAGATGGATTACCAATGGGCAGCCCATTATCACCCATACTTGCCAACATATATTTAAATCACATAGAACACATATTACTTAACACTTCACAACATAAACAATACATAAAAATTTGGATGAGATACGTTGATGGTATCTTAATTATCACAAATAGGCCAATAGAAATATTAACACAATTATTAGAAGAAAGATATCCACTGAAATTCACCTATAATTGAATGTCAAACAACCAAATCACATTTCTAGATTTAAATATTATAAGAGAAATAAATACACTGAATTTTGAAATATATGAAAAACCTACAAAAGGCAATAACATACCACATTATTTATCACAACAACCCACACACCAAAAAATTAACACAATTAAACAATACATACAAAGAATAAAAAATCTCACATCTCCAAAATATATCCCACTAAAATTAAAAAATCTGAAAATAAACCTAACAAAAAACAAATATCCTATAGAACTAATTGATAAAATTTATATAGAAACATTCACCAACACAACAAAAAATAACACAACTCAATACAAACAATACAGAAGATATTCAATACAATACAGTAATAAAACCTTTCACAAACAGAAAAAAATACTAGAACAGATACCAAACATTAAAATCATACCAAAAATAACAAATAACATAACCAAAACATTAATAACAACCACCAATATAAAAACAACAAAAAATCAAAACAATAACACAATATCTAATTTCAAAGACATTTGCCAAAATAATCAAGAAAAACGGAACATCACTAACATAATATATCAAATTCCATGCGCCAATTGTCAACACATTTACACAGGTCAGACAAAAAGACAATTAATAACAAGAATAAAAGAACATGAAAGAGCACTTAGAAACAAAGATAAAAACAATCATTTAGTAAACCACTGCATTAACCAAAATCATAATCCGGATTGGAACAAAATCAAAATTATTAGTAAAGAAATAAATTATAAAAAAAGACTAATAAAAGAAACCATCAACATTATTTCGAATGGAAAAAAATTTAGCCAAACCATCAATAGAAATTAATAATAAATGGAAATTACTACTAAAAATATAATATCACTTCCCTTGCACTCAACAATCCTGATCACAACAATCAAAATAATCATAATATCACACATTGTATTAGACTACATTGTTTTGTTTTTTATTATTATTAATATATCTTCCATTCATTCAAAAAACTTTAATACTGAGGATGGGAAAAAAATCCCGAAAACGTTATTCAAGTTAGTCATTTACGTATTACGAATCATCGAACTTCCATCATAGACCCTCTTCATCTGTAACCTGTGTACCTCACTGTGTTCGTGTAACGCTTCTTCGCTGGATCTTCGTCTCTTCTGTGTGTCTTCTGTGTTTCTTCACAAGTCCTGTGTTTCATTTATATTTCGTCCTTAAACTTTTACTTGGGTGAATTTTTTCATTGTTTTTTTATTATTTATTTAAATTTTGTCTTCTTTTAATTAAAGGAGTGCTATTCATCTTAATTATATATAATTAAAGGAACACTGAAAACACTAGTCCAAATGATAATTTTTATTGACTCAGATGTACATTTCGGAAACCAAATTTCCTTCGTCAGTGAGTCAAAGGAACACTGAACTCACTGATGATTGGTTTGGTATGGTTTATTTGGTATTAACGTCCTTTTCAACTGCTATGGCCATTTCAGGACGACGTTATAGAGCCCGCAATTTTTGCCTTGGAAGGGTTCTTTAACGTACAGCCTGCAAACGACTACACGGGACCAACGGCTTTACTTCCCTTCCGAAGGAAGTGCGTGATCTCAGGATTTTCCCCCTGGAAAAATCCTCGTCGTCCTCGGCCGGGATCGAACCCGCGTCCTCGGGCATCAGAGAACTCACTGATGAAGGAAATTTGATTTCCGAAATGTACATCTGAGTCAATAAAAATTATCATGTGGATTAGTGTCTTCAGTTTCTTTTAATTAGTATACTGGTGTCCACAGTTTCTGGCTTTTATTGTTTAAATGCGACTGATAAATTATCTCACATTTTTTAATGAATATGGAAGACTTATTTCCAGGTACTACTAGATTATGAAATTCTGATTCATTGTCATATGCTTTAAAACTTCAGAAAAATTTATCTTCACCATCGAATGTGGGTTCATCGTTTCTTAATTCATCACATTCCTTACAGCTGTGTTTTGCACGAAGCCTCTTCAGCAGACACCCGCAGACATTATAAAATGATGTATCATTTGTTGCAGTATTTATTTCTTAAATTCAATTTTCTCATCTATTGTAATCACTGTAGGAGCTGCAGCAGATCGAACTTGAACTTTTTCACACAGCTCTTTAAATGTGAAAATAAAATTATCTGAATCCAAATTACAATTTGTTCCAGGACTTGGCTTCAGTAAATGATTGACACAAGTTAATTTAAACAACTTTTGGAATTGAGATAGAGAAGGGTTATCATTAAAGCCGCCTCTCCTACGAATTGAGCTGAAGAAATTCTCTAAAGAATCTTGATTTATTCGGTTAGTAATTAAAAAAGATAAGTTAAAGTTTTTATGAAGAGTGTTCCATAAATGGACTGTCTCCACCCCTCAAAATACTTCACCTTTATGTTCACTTTTTTCTTATCGTATTTATTCGGAAGTTTGAGAGAAAGTATTGCGTTTTTTATACGTTCTAGAAATGAATGGCACATAGTCGACAATTGGTATATAGATATCTGATGTTTTGTTTAAAAAGTCTTCCCGTCTTGTATTGATGATCCAGCATTTACATCTACTTATAAATTAAAAAAATATTGATTTTAAATACATATTTTTTTGAAATAACTAGTAATTTTAAGTTGATTATCGTAAACATACTTTTCTTCTTCTTTTAGGAACCTAAAAATGATAAATTTCTGCATGTCCCTTGATTATTATAACAATTTAAAGCAGAACAATGTGCTGATCGCTTTATCGATTATTTAAATAGATTGACAATCAAATAAAAATATTAAACTTCAGAAATATTTTAATAGTTCTCAACGGTATAAATTATTAAACGGCGAAGAATATTAAAATTAATGAAATGTTGATGTTGATTCTAACCAGGAATGACTCTTGCTTGGAAAGAACATAGCCAAAGAATAAATAAAGCCGTAGTGTAGGTCACCTGCCGTTAGGGAATTTAGCGCATGCGCAGGAGAGAAAAGGCAACACTTGAAAGCGAGACTTAAAAGACTTTTCATTCTTAGACTATGATCCCACCCCCGTAATTCCGACCCCAGTGTACCAATTAACTAGTACCAATCAATACCAAACTAAATAGTGCAGATGAACATGCCCATAGGAAGCTAAATTCCGAATTTCAACCTTCTACTTTAAAAAATGTAGAAATTATGAAGGGGTACACAGTTAAGACAATGGGTGTGTCTAAAAAGTCTGATCGGTCGTGACCGTTCAAAGCCCGTCACAAAGCTCATTTTGGAGCCAACAGTGACTGACTCGAAATTTTGACTACGTCCGATCGACGCGGGAACGATGCAGGCATAGTCCAAAGTCGGTCACGATTAGCGCGACCGGTCGCGTTATGAATCGAGTGTCGTCCGAATCGGGAGAAAATTTAAAATGAATAAAGCCAACTACGTATGCCTGCATCGTTCCCGCGTCGATCGGACATAGTCAAAATTTCGAGTCAGTCACTGTTGGCTCCAAAATGAGCTTTGTGACGAGCTTTGAACGGTCGGACTTTTTAGACACACCCATTATAAAACCAATAAGTAGCTCCATTCTTTCGCTACTGAATAATATAGATTATGAGCACTTGAGTAATGGTGCGTCGACAAAGCGATTTAACGTGCGCGCGCCGATGTCAGTATCTATCGCTTTGTGAAGCACGCATGTGCAGAGTGACGTCACGAGGGCGATTCTGTGCAACACCATCTAAAGACAAGGCCTGGGTGCTGAAATTTCATTGCATTGTTACATCATCTCAGTAGGGAAAATTCAGAGCTTATTATTGGTGGAAATATGGTTAACAATTCCCTACTGAGGTGATGTAACAATGTAATGACGTTTCAGCGCCCAGGCATTATCTTTAAGTGGTGTTGTTCTGTGGCGCATCTGAGCAACGCCTCCTATAAAGAAAGCCTCAGCACTGAAACGTCATACATTGTTACATCATCATAAGTCGACCAAATTTAGAGCTTATTATTGGTAGAAATACGGTTAACAAAGGACGAAGTATGATGATGCAACAATGAATGACGTTTCAGTGCGGTGGCTTTCTTTATAGGAGGCGTTGATCTGAGGCGATAGAAAAGCTCTGCATGCCAGAGCTTTTTGATCGCGCGACTCTATCGCACCCAATCAGAAAACAGTTTCGAATCACGTGTACATGCAATCATGGCAGCACCTATTTCGAGATGGTCGGATATCGCTATGGAAAATAAATAACTCATTCTCATCCATGTCGATTTTGGAAGCACGAAATCTTGAAGTGGGAAGCGAAATGATCGCGTAGATAGCGCATGCGCATTCCGTCACGCGGCCGTCGCGCCAAGTGGACACCGAGAAGCGAATTGATCGCCTGCCGTTTGTTGCGCATGTGACTCAAAAGCGATAGAATCGCGCGACCGTCGCGCTAAGTGGGCACCCAGCATGATGCTTAAAAGATGAAGAGAAAGTAACAATGTATTCCTTCTTGATAAATCGATTGTTATACGACATGCCATTAGCTTGATATTCTTTACACTGTTTTAGCACGTGAATTCGACTTGAAGGGGTCCAGGAAAAATTCTGAAAAGTTGATAC
This sequence comes from Rhysida immarginata, assembly GCA_023313115.1. Classification (NCBI taxonomy): domain Eukaryota; kingdom Metazoa; phylum Arthropoda; class Chilopoda; order Scolopendromorpha; family Scolopendridae; genus Rhysida; species Rhysida immarginata. The sequence goes on from JAHWFO010037247.1 coordinate 40,916, forward strand.
GGCCGAGCTAAGACTTTGATGAAAATATAATTAGAAAAAGTTAATCCGTTTTCAAGTTATCGCGCAAACGGCGGACAGATAAACGTACAGATCAAGGGCGCATTCTTAGAAGTAGCTTTTATGCTAAAGCTCCTAATAATAGTAGATAATAGCATGGCCATTATACTCCTTTATAATACAGTATAAGGACCATGATAATAGCGCTGTCCTCCACTTTCGCCCCTTAAATTTTTGCTCGTTCCACTTTCGCCCCTTAAATTTTTGCTCGTTCCACTTTCGCCCCTAAAATCTTTGCTCGTTCCACTTTCACCCCGGCGCCATTATATGGTAATTTTATCGCCAAAATATTTTATCGAGGCCCTGAGGAGAGGCTAAGGCTATACGCAAGTAACTTGAATACAACATAGCCAGGGTTTCAAACTGTGATGGTACTTCAAGCAATGTTTTTCACGAATAATCACCCAGTTGTTTTAAGTGGTAGGCGATTCCCTGAAAAATTGAATCGTTTAATAATCAATTAATTTTTATGCAATTTATTTTTGCATAGTAACGATTAATCGATTCCTGGAATAGCGCCACATGGCTATTCGCAGTCAACTGCAAATAACACCACATCGCTATTCGCAGTCAACTGCAAATAGTACCACATCGCTATTCGCAGTCTATTCGCCCTATGGCTATTTACAGTTCACTAAACCATAATGCCACATTTAATCGAATATAGGGGATTTTTTTTCTACCACTCTACCAAACCTCCAGAATAGTTGTTATATATCGATTGGTCGTTGTTTACAAAGGGTTGATATTAAAAAATCGGTTATTAAAAAAATATTTAAAAATTTTTTAACATCGACTATTGTTTTTTTTTTTTGTTGTTGTTAATTTATTGTAAGTTAAACAATATCAACAACATCCAAAAACAGAATAATTGAACTTTTAAATATTTTTTTTTTAAATAAAATTTTTATTTGAATTTTTTAATTGGATCTGAATTATTTTATTTCAGTTCACAATAAAATCTGATATGTGGAGATACTTAATAAAATTGATAAT
>JAHWFO010037250.1:0-37540 GCA_023313115.1 Rhysida immarginata
GGTGTCATTGGTCCTCCCGCCCTTGGCATCTACAAAAGTGAACTCTTATCGGCTTTGCTTCTACGCCAAGTACGGTGGCATCACTCCCATGAAATTTTCGCGAAGCTGCTTTGAATTTTTGTGTACATTAGTTACCGTCCTTGTCTAAGATTAGAATGCTTGTAATGTCTAGCTAAGCACCCTGCCGTGATCTAGAGTATAGCAGCGGAATATGGGAATCTATGAAAATGAGATGCATGGATAGTTAGTATTACTGACTTGGCGTTCTCGTGCAATAAAACACCCACGAACTTCGTCAGAGCTCCAGGCTTGCCACTGGCTGTCATGACTAGAACCTCCGTGCTTGCCACGAGGGATCTCTGCACCTCCCTCCTGGATGCGCACGACGCTTGTGAGCGTAAATTCATAGAGAATATTTGATTCCGGAGCACGGGAGAGTTCATAGTCATTTCAGTTAAGCTAATGCTCTCCCTCCCTCGTTTTCAAAAGCATAAATTCCCTCCTGCTACTTTGAGAATAGAACACGGGCAGGAGTGCCGGTATCCGTGTGCATAAGCACCGTCTTTATATATGTAAAATTATATATTAGTATAGCGTATTGCAGGATAACCATAGGGGCCCCTAGATTAATAGCTTATTGAAATTTTAGTTATAAGGTATCTTGTAATAGACCTTGTGAAATATTGCGCAGGAATAAACTAAATGTACTTTAACCGAATATCACAGTGTCAGGCTGTACCTCATTTTAATTTTGGGTCTCGAACCTTAGCGTCCTTTCATCTCGAACCTTAGCGTCCCTATCGCTAGATGCGGGGTGATTCTAGCATTTATTGCGGGGGTGGGGGGGATCGCATCAGTGTACAGGTCCATAGTCCAGACATTTTGCCGGTTCCTCAAGAAGTCAATATGCAGAATTGGATGCCTTATTTCATTAGCTGGGGAATAGGGAGTCTGCTTTTCTAGTAGAGGAGTCTGTGAATTGAGGAGTGACTTATTATTTGACTTCAGCACAGCTTGATATTCCTGTTTCTTTTGTGTTGAGAAGGTGTTTTTATGTGGATTTTAAAGTTAGTATTTTGCAGCAGGTGGAAGAGACTGTGTGACTGTTAGACTTGAGAACTGCAGCGTGAGTGTATAACCTGTGAGCACATCGACTGTTTTGTTCAATACACAGTTTAGTCGGCTGTAGCGAGGGGGCTAGCAGAAACATTCGCTGAGCTACGTTGATTGAAGTTGTCTGCTTTTATGTATTTTTCGCCTTTTTTGCTCTCAGTTCTCAGTAAAATAGCATTTTGTGCTTTGTTTGTTTGTTTGACAAGATCCCCAATGATTTTTCCCTGCAGAAATATGAAGGAAGAGTCCTCCCCCATTGATTTGCATATGTGGTTTTAAGCAGCTTTGACTATCATTGATTCCAGATAGTTGAGTGAGTCTGTGATTACATTGCAATGTCCCCTAACTAATTTAATTGCTTAGTTGATTAAGTGATACTGGCCCTGGTACTTACTCACTGATGGTGTGTATGGAGAGTGATGATAATATAATATAAAATATACATCTTGATTTATTTGGACTAAATAAAATTCGCCTAATGTGTGTTAAAATTGAATCGGTCATTTCAAAAACCTCTTAAGTCACATTTTTTTCCAACATGCTTTTTTTGCTGAAAATAGTTTCTTAAAGGGAACTGCGTATTCTGGGTAAAAAGCACGTAAGTCAATACATTCCTTCCTCTTCAAATAATACCGTGTGAAAGACGTTCATTGCATAAACAGCATTAGTCAGTGACTTAAGAGGTTTTTGCATGCACTACTAGATAGCGGGAGTAGTTTTATGACTGAGTTTGACGTTTTAAATTTGCTTTGTTCCATGGCCGTACCCGGGAGGGGGGGGGGGCTGAGGGGGCTGCAGCTGTACACAAATATGGCGTTAAAGGAGCCAACGAGGTTTGCTCAATGTTGATGCATTAGATAAAAAATAATATTGGACCAGATATTAAGTATTTATATCTATTTTCCGACGGCTGCCCCGGTCAAAATAAAAATAATACATTGTTGAGATTTATATTGGCTTTGACTGACTCTAAAAGATTTGAAAAAGTTTATCAGTATTTTCCCATACGTGGTCATTCGTTTTTACCAAATGACCGTGATTTTGGAGTCATAAAAAAAAAATGTTCGAAAGCATGATCGTATTTACGTCCCAGGAGAATACATTGATTTGGTTTCGAACTCCAGCTCAACATTTACAGTCATAGAGCTAAAAACTGAAGATGTTTTGGAATTTAAGAAATGGTGGCCAAATTTGTACAAAAAACATGTTTGTCAATTGAATCTTATGGGAAAAAGTACCAAAAGAACAGAAAAAATCATTCGCACCTTCGACATACATGAGTTTTCAGTATGATTCAGATAGAAAAGGTACTATCATAGCCGAGGAATATATTGATGGATTGATTAAACATTCATTCTTATTAATAAAAAACTTACAACTTCTGTTTCGCTTCCATCAGCCAAGGCTTATGATTTAAAACTGCCCATCAATAAAAAAAAATTAGATGATTTAAAGCAAGTTCAGGATAGCATTCTGGAAGAGCATATGCCATTTTATAACAACATTTTTAGCTGGCCAACTGCAAATGTTGAAGATAATCCAGATGAGAATGATGGAGAATATGACTATGTACCTTAAAGATATTAAAAAATGACAAATTAATACATGTAAAATGTTAATAAGGTTATTTTTAGTGTAATATTCAATAATAAGCGATAAAAATATGATTACTACGATTGTTTTTCATAAATTATATATCAATAACCTTATTTCTTGCTAAAACAACTTAAGTCAAGAACAGTTTTTCAGGTTTTTTTCATTATTTTTATTAATAAACTGTGAAGGTTATTCACTATTTAAATTTTTTACCACTCAAATACTAAATTAAGCATAAAAAAGTTCTTTAAAACTCATTTGTTTGTGCGTGAAACAGTTTTTATTGATTCCTGAAAAATTGTAATTGAGTGACTTATGAGGTTTTTGAAATGACCGATTCAATTATATGAGAGAAAAGATTTCCTAAGAGCCTGAAGCAATCTACAATTGTACCGTTATATAAATCGGGGAGTCACGAAGAAATTACAAACTTCAGGCCGATAATTGAATTATCTCCTATAACAAAAATAGTGGAGAAATTAATATTTTCTGATTTGATTGATTACTTTGGCGAAAAATACCTCCACAACAATTTGGGAGTCGTCCTTAACGAAAGGCACAGTGGATACCAATTATACTATATATTAATGCGATTGACTCTTTGGATCTTGGCCAGTGTTTTATGATTGCCCAGACTGATATATCGAAAGCATTTGATACCATTTCGAGAGCACAATTACAAGAGGACTTGGGAGTAACCTACTCCTATATAGATCTGATCAAAGATTTTTTCAATAACGGTACTAATCGAATATAGTCGTCGCCGCCGATAATAAAAGATTCATTGCGAGGTATTGTACAAGGGTCTGGATTGGGCCCGCTTATATATGCTGTTGCAACGACATCTGTTTATAACCACAGATTTAATTTACAGATTGTAAGCTATGTCGACGATAATAATTTTTTATATGATTCTTATTACAGCCAAGATATATATATTGAACAAGATATAAGTTATCTAGAAACCTGGTATAGCAGCAGAGTTTATTGCCTATAGGAAAAGCCCAACCCAAGACACCATTAAGGTTTTGGGAATAACGTTTGATACCAGGATGAACTTTGGTAACTTAAGTCTTGTTAATTTGCATCGAAAAACATACTTGATAAAGCGCATTCGCCCATATCTTTCTTATTATGAAATGGCTAGACTAATCCATGCTGTTATAAGGCCAATATTACATTACAGTGTTATCTTTTGGGGAAGCTAAAAAAAAATGAATTTATAACGAATTACAGTTGCTTATAATAAGATCATCCGAACAGCTATTGGACTAACTAAGTATGAATCGATAACAAGAAGTTGGTCAATGTATAAAATACCGATTATAGAGACAATCCGGAGAAGTGGCATGGTCGCAGAATAGGCAGATTCGATGCGTAGTGAAAATTACTCCGCTGCGTTTATACGATCGTGGCTGTGTTTTACAGAAAAACATCGTAAGAATATGGATGGGGAAAATTCTGGTACCGCATGTGACATCAAATTTTCGTGACCAGCATTTCCCTTACAATGCTATCAAATATTGGAATGATCTCCCGTTCGATTTGCGTTGTCTTGGTCTTGACTGTAAAGCTGTCGCATGTACAATACCGTGTTAGCATTTTAGAAAACAACTAATTTGGTTTTACACTGACGCCAACAATTGAGCATATTTTCTGGTAAACTCGTTGTTGTTTATTGATTTTTATCATACAATTTTATTTATACACTTTTGGTGTGCTGACAATAATAATAATAATAATACTATTGTATATCAGGTGGTCCTTAGACGCCTCTGATCCCAACAGACCGAGGTCCAAACCGGGAAAGAATAAATAAAAAAGAAGACAATTAAAAATATTTAACTAAAGAGACGAATAGGCTTATCATAGAAAAAGTCTTATTTAAAATATCTATTAGTTTAAAAGCAGGATCCAAATTAATTAAATTAGTACGCCGTTTTCCAGTAAATAGCAAGGTCTGTTTTGTTTTTTTTGAGCTTGGGATGCGAACCCAAATTTGTCCATCATTAATTTTAATTAGAGTGTTAAATATGTTTATGATTTGATGAAGGTTAAAAGAAGAAGTTTCTAACGATATTGTTAAAATTACGATTTATAAAAGAACTAAAATTCCGTAGTTTGGTCTCCAAACACTCAAATAATTGGTTATTATAGGAGTACCAAATACAGGAAGCATATAGAAATTTTGGTATTATTATTATTATTATAGAGAAGTAAGAAAGTTTTCTTATTTGCGAGTCGTTTCATTATCCCTATTCTCCTATTAATTTCCATTATTACATTTTCAAGGTGATTAGGAAAATTTAATTTTTTGTTAAAAGTTACTCCTAAATCTTTCATCATATCTGACGTTGAATTTGGTTATCGTTTATTCTGTATTTAAATTCAAAATTTGTTACTTTACGAGAATAGGTTACATAGCAAGATTTTACGGGATTTAACAAGAATCCGTTTTTCGCCGACCAAGAAGAAATACCGTCTATAGCTTACGATAATTTCCGACAATCTTCCCAATAAAGTTTCAGATGATCGGCATAAAGAAAATAGTTAACTTGCCAAATTCTCTTATGATAAAATATATCCGCCATAAATAAGTTGAAAAGGACAGGGCCGAGAGGGACTCCACTACGTATTGTACCTTTAACGTACTATCCGTTCTTATTCATAATTGTAAAAGTTCTGTCTAGCAATAGGGAAGCGAACCAGTTAATTAGATTATTCGCAAAACCAACTAATTTAATTTTGTGCAACTATCAAAAGCCTTACTGAAGTCCAGGTAAATAACGTCTACTTGGTTACGCTTTTCCATTTGATTTACTAAATAATGCATCAGACAAGCCAAATTGGTAATCGACGATCTGTATTTTCTAAAGCCATGTTGTTCTTCCGGTAAGTATGGGTCTAGAGATGCTGCTAAATACCTAGCAACAGAAGATTCTAACATTTTTGCGGGGTAACTAAGATCTCTAGGTGAAAGTGGAATTATATTGACCGATTTCCATTCGGCGGGATAAACCCCTGATTGAAGTGATAGATTGAATAATTTTTGTATCGAAAGTAAAATTGCTGGTAAGCATCCCTTTAAAATGTAATCTGGAATTCCATTAGGGTGAACAAATTTTGACAATCTGCTTTGTTAAGTTGATAATTTCCGCCTTAGAGATTGGAGGTAGAAATAATTTCTCATGAATTTGATTACAAAAGGATTTTGGACTATGATCTGGATTTGGTAAAAACGAATCATTACTCATGGTAGATTCGAAATGGGATACCAGTTCATCTATTTTAATGTGGTTTGCCCAGCTATTTCGTGAAGCACTCGTCCCTAATAATTTTTTCGTCACTTCCCAAAACGTGCTCGTCTTAAAATTAACATCTTTCTCTAATGAATTATAATACTCATCATTATTTCGACTATATGCAAATTTGAAAATTTTTCTTGCGATTTTAAATTCATTAAAGTCTTCAATAAAAAAAAAGGTACTTACCACATTGTATAGGTTAACCTGCAGTTGGTTACCCATTTGTTGCGGGGTCTCCTTAGTTCATGAATTCTTTTTTAGCTTTCTTGACGTCATTCTTACAGCAGCGAGGCCAACGAGAGACAAGCCAGGACACTCAAAAGTCACTTGACCATCGGGGTCCGGACAACAAGTCAGCCTTCATTGTCTCCATCTTGGATTTTAACAATGAGTGTTTTTTCGTTTGTTGGAAACAATGATGGATGGATGTTGACCGGACCCCTATGGTCAGGTAAATTTTGAGTGCCCTGGCCTGTCTTTCTTGTATAGCTTGCGAAGGCTACTAACACTGAAAAGTCACCTGACCAAGATTGGTCTAACAACGATCGAATCTTCATTGTTTTCAACAAACGAAAAATCACTCATTGTTAAAATCCAACATGAGAACAATGAAGTTTACATTGTTGCTAGACCTAAATTGGTCAGGTGACTTTTTGGTGCAGAAACCGGTCTTTCCAATACCGCGTAGAGAGAAAGCCTGCTCACGAAAAAATCATACATTGTTACATCTCCTACGGGCTTATTATTGGTAGAAATATGATTAACAATACGCTATCGTTGGTGATGTAGCAACGTAGCCCACGAGAAAGACAGTCCGAGAAACAATGTAACCTTTATTGTTTCCATCTTGGATTTTAACAATCGAAATTTTTTTGTTTGTTGGAAACAATGAAAGTTGGATTGTTGGCCGGACTACTATGATCTGGTGACTTTTCCTCGCCGGGGCAACATCACCTAGACAGAAGGCCTGCGCACAGAAACGTCATATATTGTTACATCACACAAACGCGGCTATTGTTAATCGTATTTCTACCAATAATAAGCCCTGAATTTGGCCGTTTAATGATGAAGTAACAATGTATGACATTTCTGTGCACAGGCCTTCTGTCTAGGTGGTGTTGGCCGGGACCTGTCGTTCTCGTGAGCAACATGTAGCAATGTATGAGGTTTCGTGCTCAGGCGAAGCCGACATGATATAATCAAGCCGTGGCACTGATTTTGTGACATCATGCAAACAGATGGATTTTGTGACGTCTTGCAAAAATAAGTTTAAGAACAAATAAAGGAAATTTAAAATTTAAAGTAAATGACTCATGTTTGGCATTAGTGCATTTTATTCTACTCTATTTACTTAGTTATCTAAAATACAAAATTCATATTTAAAATACGTCACGAAAATCGATGGGATTTCAACAATGCCAAGTAACGTAGTGCCATGGCTTTGTATAGATCGCGTCGGCTTCGGCTCAGGCTTTAAGTAGAAGTAGTGTTGGTCTTTCTCCTTTGTCTCGTATAGCAGGCGAGGCCAACGAGATAACAGGGCCTAGCAGCGAAAAAGGCATCTGACCGACTGGGTGCTAGCAACAATTCAACATTAATTGTTTTCAACAAACACCTTCTTCCAGCACAGGGATGTCCATAAGTATACCTGGTACAGGGATGCAATGGACCAGAAGTCACTGATTGATTTTGTAATTGTTTCAGCTGACTTATTCCGATCAGTGTTGGATACTCGTGTGAGAAGAGGGGCAGAACTATCAACTGATCACCACCAACCAAGCAAAATACTAGGTTCAGACAAACTTGGCGCATCAAATGGGAGGCACTGGAGGATAGAGCTGTGAGGAAGACCTTTGCAGATAGCATATCTTCAAGTTTCAAAGAACTACCCAGTGATCGTGGTACTGTTGAAGAGGAGTGGCAGTTGTTTAAAACTGCTGTGATTACTTCGGCTGCATTATGCTGCGGTCGTAAGCGGCTGAGTGTGGCGCAGGGCGGAACGGTGAAGTCCAAGAAGCTGTCAAACTAAAGAAGGAAGCCTATTTGCTATGGCTTGCAAATAAGTCAACTTCGAGTCGAATGCGTTACACTGAGGCGCGAAAAGCAGCAGCAAAAACAGTATCAACAGCTAAAGCCCAGGCCTGGGAGAAGTTCGGGGAGAAATTGGAGGCAGGCTATGGTTCGGCAAACAAGGTGTTCTGGCAGACCGTGCGCCGCCTTCGTGGAAAGAAGTCTCTTTCATCACAAACTATTAAGAGTTCAGATGGGAGGCTTCTGAAAACGGAGGAGAGCGTATTGCATAGGTGGAAGAATTACTATACATCTCTTCTTAATCCGGTGACAATAACAACTGAGGCATACGAGGTGCACCTTGGAGAGGAGAATAGTCACGGTAGTATCACTGAAACAGAAGTCAGATGGGCAATTAAGTCCCTGAAGACTGGCAAAGCTGCAGGTGATGATGAAATCCGGTCCGAGATGTTAAAGGCCTTAAATCAGGATGGTATCCTGTGGCTGACTCGAGTGTGTCAGGTTGCTTGGATATCTGGACAGGCCCCTAAGCAATGGCAGACAGGAATTGTGATCCCTATCTTCAAAAAGGGAGATCAGAGAGATTGCAACAACTATCGAGGCATCTCTTTGCTCAGCATTCCTGGGAAAGTGTACGCTAAGTGTCTGGAGAAGAGAAGTCGGGAAATAGTCGACTCCAAACTGTCGGGGGAGCAGTGTGGTTTCCGACCTGGCCGAAGCACGACGGATCACATCTTTGCTCTAAGGACAATCTTAGAGAAATCCTGGGAGTATGCAAAAGAGGTCCACGCTTGCATTGTGGACCTCGAAAAAGCATATGACAGAGTTCCTCGGGAGAAGCTCTGGCAAGTGTTGCAAGAGTATGGGGTGGATGGGCAATTACTGGTTGCTATCATGTCTCTGTACGAAAGCTCTGAGATGTGTGTCCGGATAAATGGCATTAAGTCAAGACCGTTCACCGTGGGTGTTGGACTCCGCCAAGGGTGCGTACTGTCGCCCATCTTGTTGATTATCTTTATGGACTGGATAGACAGGGGCAGCCGAGGCGATGAGCGTGTTTGTGTGGGCGACTGCCTGGTGGAGAGGTTGCTTTTTGCGGACGACCTTGTTGCATGCACTAGACCGGTTTGCAGCCAAATGTGAAGAAGCTGAGATGAAGATCAGTGTGGCTAAAACCGAGGTTCTGGTCCTATCAAGACAGCCTGCTCAGTGCGCTCTCCATGTTAGGGGAGCCTCATTGAGACAGGTGGAGAAATTCAAGTATCTCGGGATTGCATTCACGAGTGATGGACGGCAGGAGAAAGAATTGGATGCTCGGATCAGTGCAGCAAGCTGTGTCAGACGTGAACTGTGGCGATCCGTGGTAACCAAACGAGAGCTGGGTAACAAAGCCAAGCTCTCCGTCTTCAAATCTATCTTTGTCCCCATTCTCAACTATGGTCATGAGGCTTGGGTAATGACCGAAAGAGTGCGATCGCGGGTACAAGCGGCCAAAATGAGATTCCTGAGACGTGTGGCAGGTTTTACCCTACTAGATAGAGTGTACAGCAGCACAATAAGGGAATCTTTAGGTGTTGAGCCGCTACTTCTCCGCATTGAGAGATCTCAGTTGCGCTGGTATGGCCACGTGATACGGATGCCGCAAACTAGTCTTCCTAGGCAGTTGTTATTTTCCAAGCCGGTGGGTAAGAGACCAAAGGGTCGGCCCAGAACCAGGTAGCTAGACTACATGGAGAATCTGGGTTCGAGTCGCTTGGATATTACCAGGGAGGACATGCGCCTGATGGCGGAAGATCGCGATCGCTGGAGATCCTCCATAGGGCTGCTGCCCCTGCGACCCTAACGGATAAGCGGGTTTGAAAAGTAAGTAAGTAAGTATTGTTTTCAACAAACGGAAAAACTCTGATTGTTAACATCCAAGATGGAGACAGTGAAAGTTAAATTGCTGCTAGCAACGCGATGGCAGGTGACGTTTTTGCTTCTAGGCCTTGTTGTCTCGTAGGCCTTGTATAGCAGGTAGCCCACGATAAAGACAGGCCTCGGCCAACACAAACAAGGCATAAGGCCTGATAACGGAGATGCCATATATTGTTACATCATCGTTAGTCGACCATTCTTAATCATATTTCTACCAATAAGAAGCCCTAGACGTTTCCGTTACGAGGCTTTATGTATAGGTGTTGCCTCGGCGCGAAAAAGTCATCTGATCATAGAAGTCCGGCCAACAATCCAACCTTCACTGTTTCCAACAAGCGAAAAAATATCGATTGCTAAAATCCAAGATGGAAACAATGAAGGTTGGATTATTACTCGAACTGGTATGGTAAGGTGATTTTGCCGCGCAGGGGCCTACCTTTCTCGTCGGCTACGTAGAGCAGCCATTCCACATATTTTCCAATCGTACCGGACTTTACTCCTTTATCTTTTAAACCGGGCCCTTGCTGCACTGCCCTGTTACCCGACCTCGTAAACGATGAACTGGTTTGCTGGATCCCAACGGACGAACCAGAGCAAAGTTCCTCATCATGCCTGCTGGAAGATTCTGTGCTAGAAAGCTGACATATGAATTGGATCAGACTGATTTTAATATATTAATGCATAGACTGACTGAAGAAAGATGGGTCTGCTCGAGTTCTTGTCCCTTTCGGATTCAGGAAACCAGTTCCGTCTTCCATAGAGATCGGGGAAACTGGACATGATTTGTGGAAGGAGGAATAAGATCCAGGGCCAAGGACATAGACTTTGTGGTGAAGGATGGAGGGAGGAGTAAAAAGTTTGTTTGACAAAACAATTCTGGTGCTTGTTGCTTTGATGGATTATTTTGTATGGGAGTTTTTTAAGGGGGAGTTGTTTGTTTCTTAATTGGGAGATAGAGGAGAATAGGGATTTTGTTGGGGAGCGATCTCTCTCTCTCTGCTGCAGTAGTAACATTTTTCCAGTGTACAAGTGATTTTTGCTTTTAGCATATAAACTCGTGTTTGTAAAAATTGCAACACCAAGAAGGAATCATGAGAATTAAACGAAATTTATTACACAAACGCCTTGTATTGGTACCAATAAATGATTGTAGTTTCAAAGGAAAAAAACAATGTTGAGTGTCCCAAATGAGTATTTGGTTGTATGCGCTGCAGTAAGTGCTGCTATACGACGTGGCATGGAATCAAACAGATTTTGAATGTCTGCCTTGGGAAGAGCATTCCATATTGTTTGTATGCTCACTCAAACTTCTTCGATAGAATCTGTAGGACGACGGTCACGTGCGAGAAGCCGACCAACGAAATCCTACACATATTCGATAGGCTACATATCCGACGAATAAGCAGGTTAAGGAAGAAGCTGTATGTCTTCTGCTGCAAAGAAGTCTTGAACATTCCTTACAATATGTGGGCGGGTATTGTCCTGTTGAAAGATCTCTCCAGGAATGCCTTGAAGGAAAGGAACGAGTTCGGGCTTAATCACTTAACTGATGTACCGATTAATGCTAACATTACCCACAGTTCGTAGCCGCTGAGATCGTTCCCGATACGCAATCACAGCCCAGACCATAACTCCGGGTGCTCGTCCACTATGATGTTTGGTAATGCACTCCGGAAGGTAGTGTTCACCGGTATGGCGTCTAATACGAATGCGGCCATCATAGTACCACAGATTAAAGCGGGATTCATCAGAAAAAACACTTGCCAATCAGCATGCCAGTCTCGATGTTCGTCAGCCCATTGCACCCGCAAGCGTCGATGGTGCTGGGTCTGGGGGATCCTGTGTAAAGGAGTTCTTGCGTGCAGCCGACGATGCAGCAGACGTCAACGAATCGACGAAGCAGACAGGGATGCACCAGTATCAGTGGACAATTTGCTACTAACGGTCTAGAGGAAGCTGTACGATCCGTCAACGCTGTACGGACCAGATGTCTATCATCGCGTGTCCACGCCCGAAATTCCGAGTCGTCCGATTCTAATCGGTCTACTGCTTCCAAACTCGCATCACTGTGCTGCTGTTACGCTGCACACGAGCTGCTATTTCACGATAGGAAAAGCCTCCTTCACGAACGCCGATGATTCTCTCCTGTTCAAAATGCATAAGTTGTTGAATGTCACCCTCTTTCGTCGAAGAGATATCTTTACGTCTCACCTAACGTTTACCACTAGCACATAACCATAGCACATAATTTCAACGTCCTGATACAGCCCACCTCCGTTTATACTGTTTCAGCAGCAGTTCAGAGGGCGCTGGTGAGCCATGCGTGCGTGGCGACTGTGAAATTTTAATCATTTGCATAACACACAAAAATTTGCATTAGCTGAAAATTGCAGCTTAGTCGCGTCATTCCTTCATAGTGTTTTTCTTTAATTGATTCATTAAAGCAAAATCCATTTTTTTATTTAGGGTGTATCAAACAAATACATATTACAAACGTTTTTGAGGGAAGGGTCGTCGTCACGTGAAAATTCTTGGTTTGTGTTGAGGTTTTTTTTAATCAAAGTTTAAAAACGAATACTTAACCTCAAAAACTCAGTAAGAAATTGTTGAAAATGTCCTGCGTGTGCATTCTTTTCGGATCATTGTCTCATCTCTTGCAATATGCAATGAAATTGCCCCACCAACAAGGAGATATACCTTATCCATATTTAGTGGAGGGGTTCGTCTACCTCCGACTAATAAACGATTAGATACATGCTCACGGGACATGACCATTTGGGTTGATACAGGGTGTCCGGGACGCACGGACGGTAGGCCAATGTTGGAGGCAATGGCGAGACGAAGGAACACCTGCGAGGACACCAGGCTCTGGGACCCGGAGAAGCACGTCAGCTCGCACTGATAGGCGGATATTGCGAACAGCGCTAGCGGACAGAACCATCAACCTGCGGCAACTGCGCGACAACATCACTTTTCCCGGTACTTCTCCGGTTTCAATAGCGATAATAGCACGCCGGTTACACGCCGCGACAATGTCTGCCAGGCGTCCATTGTTGTGTTATCCTTTGACAACTGAGCACCACGCGATACGACCGCAATGGTGTCCTGAACGATTGGGCTCGCGAATAGAATGACGCCCTATGGTCTTCAGCGACGAATCCAGCTATTGCTGGGACACCGACGACAGACGCGGACGTGTGTGGCGCAGACTATTGGAACATGCCAATGAACAATGCATCTGGTATCGCCATCGTGGACCAACACCTGAGATCATGGTCTGGGGTGCCATTTGCTCCGATACCTGATGGTGACCATCCAAGGCACACTGACAGCTGCACGGTACGTCACAGAGATTCTGCAGCCGGTATTACTACTGTTTTTGCACACCATAACCGGCGCTGTCTTTCAGCACGATAACGCCAGACCGCACACGGCAAACATGAACATGGCATGTCTCCATGAAGTCAACTGCCTGCCATGGCCCACGAGGTGCCCAGACCTATCACCAATTGAGCATGTGTGGGACATGGTGGGACGTCGTTTACGATCACCACGCAATCTCCATGACCTGACACAGCAGGTTCACAGGCCTGGACAGACGTTCCCCAAGATGACATTCGCTAACTGCATGATCACCTACACCTGTGGCTGGAAAAATGCATCGCTGCTAGAGGTGGTGCCACAAACTACTGATGCCTCTTTTCGTTGGGACACCCTGTACAAACAAACGAGCGCACGTCTTGGCTCCATAACTTAATAAAGGTGTGCTCAGATGTATCTCTTGCTGTATACCTACTTTTGGCTCATTAGTAAAACCCCTTTTGGGTGGGGCAATTTCATTGCAAAGCAGTGTATTTGAAGACGGGGTGCCGAATGGTTTCTCGCAGTATACCATGAGGAAGGGCGGCTGCATGACCAAATTGTTTTGTACGTGGCCCACAGATAAAAAGAAAATTCCGAAGGATTGAGGTCGGGGCAAGGTGCAGGCCATGGTACTAACTCTTCTTGGAATAATGAGACGAAAATGTATCTACACATCCTGTACAAGTCTTGGAAAGAAGGGTTGAGTGTCTTTTGAAGATAATCTATGTCGCGACACCGCATCTAACAATTATTGTCCAATTACTTTTGGGTAAATTTACTCACTCACCAAAAGTTAAGGCACACCACTCCAATAAGATTCCCTGTTGCTAATGAGACAGATCCCGCTGCTTCCGTTCTGGGAATAAAGGTGCACAGGACTACTTGATATCACACAATTATTGTATGCAAATCCAGGTGCAGAAACGGCAGCACACCGAAAACTATTCGCATTTGAACGGGCGATGATTGTTGGTGCCAGACGGATGGGGGCCTCAATTTCACATGTAGCTAACACCCTGCAAATTTTCCACCAACTGTTGCAAGGGTCTATCGAGAAAACACCCAACGAGGGGTTACAGCCGACGGGCCTCCTACGCTTGATTAATGCCAGAAGTGTTCGCCTGGTCACCTGGTTTGCAAATGCTGACCGAAGGGCGACAGCGGGCCAGAACTCCATGCGGTACAACTAGGGACGTTCCTCAACTGTGTCCGTGACGACAATTTGGCGAACCCTGGCACTTGCAGGGATTAAGAGGCCACGACGGGTGCCAATCTTGACAGCTGCAAATCGTCGACAACGTCTAGCCGGGGCCATCCAACATAGACATTGGACCGCTGACGACTGGCGAAGGTTTGCCTGGTCCGACGAGTCACGGTTTCAGCTGCAACGGGCCGATGGTCGTGTCTTGTCAGGCCACATGCAGCCATGGACCGCGCTTGTCAGGTGGGGTCCAGTCGGGCAGGAGGAGGCTCCATATGGTCTGGGTGTTTTTTCATGGCATGCGATGGGTCCATTAGTGCATCTGTCATGCTGTCTACGTGCGATTTCATACCTTCGATCTGCTTGGGACCACCTGTACCCCTTCATGAACTGTTTTTACTCCGCGGGCGAGTTCATCTTCCAGAAATGTAATGCGGCTCCACACTCAGCCTATCTGGTACGGCAATGGTTCGAGGAACATGCTACCAAATTCACGACAATGATTTGGCCTCCACATTCCCCAGGGTGCATTCCCATTGAACATTTGCGGGACGTCATCGAACGATCTGTGAGGTCGTTATCAACACAACTGGTAAATGCAGCTTCGTAATGGAGTGCAGTGGAGGCGGCATGACTTGCAGTGCCTGTGGTTGTGTTCCGGGGACTGGTAGACTCGTTCACGACGGATTGCCGCCGTTATCCGGGCCAGCTGAGACGCAACACGTTATTAGGCAGATATGCCATGACTTTTGGTGAGTGAGTGTACTGTCCACAGAATATTTATTCATAATCTCTTCGGATATTTTTTAATGGACTGTGCAAACAACTAAGACAGATGCAGTCTAAATTGAGATGCACAATCTCTCCAGTATGTACATTTACAATCCGTGTATTCCATCTAGTTCCTGCCACACAGTCCCTGTCGTCGACACCCGCGAATGCGTGTAGATTCTGTCTCTCAGTTATACCATAGAACGTGCACGTTACAGGACTTGTCTCACCTGCTCGATTGTTTCACCCTATGCTTCTAATGGTGTCATTCAATTTTCTTGAATGAAAAGCCTTTGTGGTGTTTTTAGTCGTGTGCATCAGAGTGTGACATTGTCTTCTTTTCCACCAGTGAGCAATTTTTGTAGACACGCCTTATGACTCGTCGTGGCAAAATTCAACACCGCAACGGTCCCCCACACCACCCTGACCTGGCCCTCTGAGACTTCTATCTCTTCCCTAAAATGGATAGCGACGTTTTGACACCATTGAAGATATCGAAGTGGAATCGCAACTGGTTTTTAAACACCATGCCATAGTGCTCAAGAAATAGGAAAATCACTAGGTCGTGACATACGTGCCGGAGGAAATTACGTTGTATGGTACGCTTTCTGCTTTTTACAAGAAAATTCTCGGGAATTTTGGGTGTCCCTTCCACTCATCGAATGCTCGTTTTTTTGATATTCTTTGTACACACAGTCCAGTGATATTAATGTGACCACCTGTCAGTAGCCAGAATAAACACCTTTCGCGGGGCGGACAGCTGCGCGACGGACAGGAAGAGTCAGTAAGATTCTGGAAGGTATTGAGAGGGATGTGAAGCCATGCCAACTCCAGTTCTGTGGCGAGCCGCCGTAGGGTGCGCAGTGGCGGATCTATCAGGATGGTCCCATAGATACTCTATAGGGTTTAATTCCGGAGAGTTTGAGGGCCAGGGGAATACCGTAAACGCATGTGCCGTGCTCTGTATCGCAGTCGCATTGTTCTGCTGGAAGTTGCCATCGTGTTGAGGAAACACAATCTGCATGTAGATGGGCATGGTCGGAAAGGACAGATGAATACTTTCATTGATCCATGGTCCCATCCTCGATGATGAGTGCACAAGGGAATGCCGTGAGAGCATTCCCCAGACCGTAAAGCTGCCTCCTCCGGCCTGGATCTTTGCACCTGTTGCAGGCCGTTTGTTTTCTGATGCTGAAAGCCGTACACGCCATTGCCCATCTGTCCTATTGAGCATAAACCGTGATTCATGGCAAAAAGCTACCTTTGCCCATTCTGTTGCTGTCCATTTGCGGTACTGGCGTGCAAATGTCAGTCTTTGTCGCCAGCGAACAGTCGTTAGCATCGGTGCACGCACCAGCCCTCTGCTGCGGAGTCCCATATGAGTAACGTTCGCTGAAGTGTCGTTCAGGATACACGTTTGATAGCCTCATGGCTCATCTGGGAGGTGATTTGGCCCACTGTTGCACGTTTGTTCGCTAGCACGCATCTCCGTAACCGTCATCTATGGCCCATGGTGCCCCACACTTGGCACATCGCTGATTTTGGGTATTGCCATTCTGCCATGCACAGTACACTTTCACCACGGCGACACGCGAACAGTTCACAAAACTATCCGTTTCGGAAATACTGCAATCCTTGTCTCGGAGCCCATGATCATGCCTTTTTGGAAGTCGGATAAATCGCTACGTTTCGCCATGACTCCATCAATTGCAATGTTTTTTGCTTCATTTTGACACCCTTCCTATACCTCCTTCCACCTCTGATATCGGTACGTACCTTCTGGACATAAACATTTTCCGCTGGTATTGAACGAACGTAAAGGATGGTCACAATAATGTGATTGGAATGTGTATTGCAGGATAGCTTTCCTCCTGCTCTGTAATACGTTGCTTTGCAATGGAATTGCCCCACCCAAAAGGAGTTTTACTAATGAGCCAAAAGTAGGTATACAGCAAGAGATACATCTGAACACACTTTTATTATGTTATGAAGCCAAGAAGTGCACTCGTTTGCACAGGGTGCCCCAACGGAAAGAGGCATCAGTAGTTGTGGCAACACCTCTAGCGGCGATGCATTGTTCCAGCCGCAGGTGTAGGTGATCATATAGGTGGCGAATATCATCTTGGGGTACATCTGCCCAGGCCTGTGAACCTGCTGTGTCAGGTCATGTAGATTGCGTCCCATCATGTCCCGCACGTGCCCAATTGGCGATAGGTCTGCGGATCTCGCGGGTAATAGTAGGCTGTTTACATTTTGTGGAAATTTCTAAAAAAATTAAAATTGGGAATCAATCAAGGCCTTACCCAGGGGAGGGCTACAGCACCCCCCCCCCCAAAAAAAAAATTTCCACTTTATCAACTATAATTCTGTTGCTTGGGGATCCATCCCCTCCGCTAGAAGAATAGAGCCAGCCCCCTCTCCTTCCCCCCGAAATAAAATTCAGGGTACGGCCCTGGGATCAATGCACTGTTTCAATCTTTGTATAATTACAGTCCACACTTCTTATTGTACTTAATTAGTTTACTTCAGAGTCTATTTTATTGTACTAATAATTCATTGTTATAAGATAATTTGACCAGTGAATGGCCATTTAAGCAAATTCCAACTTTGACAATTTTTTAAAATGATTATCTTTTCTTTTTTTTCATGTTCATTTGCTTATTGGCAAACCTTACAATATTTTTCAAAGCTATATGCAGTGTCCTCGCAGTCCGTTCGCCAAATCGCCAGTTCAGTTAATCTGATGAATAAACTATTACATTTGGTTAAATTATTTGGACAATTTTTATATGTAAAAACAGTTATTAAATTTAGATTCAAAAACTCCCATATAAGATAATAAACACCATATATTTGTCGCTTCGATAATATGCCATGTTTGATTATTTTAAATTTGGCTAAAAACCGTGCAATCCTGCAAACAATTTTTCTTATTTTTGTATTATAATAATTCTTTGTATTCTCTTATTTGATACTAGCAAAGGTACCCGGCGTTGCCCGGGATAATTATACTTGGATGTAAACCGAACAATCTCAAAAAATTAAATTAAATTTTGCAATATCTTAAAAATAAACACATGAAAATGCTTAGAATTAATACAGTAAAAATTCTTAATGAAAATTCGAAAAAAATCTTTTTAAAGGCTCACAATGGCTGGACCTCTCCAAGGATGCCACTGCTAGTCTAAATAATTTCTTACTCACGTAATCTTACCTCAGATGTATACTTAGTGTTGTTGCAATTTTCACTCTTCTCTCGATGTGTTGAAGCAAAACTTGGCCATTCATCACTTTGTGCAGTCTAGCAGTCGCCAATTCTTCTATTTACTTGCTTCACATTTGCTCAATACATCACGGAGCTAAAGGAGTGCTTCCTCTGTCGTCTTTCCACTCTTTCTCAATAGTCTGCTAACTCTCCATTATCTCCAGTTACTGATCATTTTTAAAGATTATCAAGAAATTGTTAAGTACTAAGAACTCTCTTTTCTAAGAAAAGCCTGAATAACAGGAATTCTATGCATTGTTACAAATTGAAACTTATCCATATTACATCATCATTTTATGTTCATTGTTATAATTCTTGGAAAGATTGCTTTAACATTACATCATCATTCTGTGCTCATTGTTATTGGTGAATTGCGCGTTGATACCATTGTTGATGCGAACACAATGGGCCTATTGTTGCACAAACTTTGCCTTGCATTGTTGGTCATGAGATATATATTGTTGGTTCATGCAGTGCGTTTTTGAATTTCGTGCTGATACCATTGTTGATACCTATTGTTGTACAAACTTTGCCTTGCATTGTTGGTCATGAGATATTTCTCATAAATATGCCTTGGAATACGCTCCAAAAGCAGTTCTTAAATATTTTTATTAAAACTCCGTAGACCCAATAGTGTTTCGCCCTTTTTTTTTCATATATATATTTTTTATTTTTCCCTATGGGGCATTCTGACCATTTGCCAATCATCACTTAAACCTGTCCTCCTCGTTACCTATTACACGGGGCAACAATTTTTTATGATAATCATGTACCCAAAACGAAAGTGATCTTTTTATACTAATTCTGTATTGCTGAAAACGAATATCATAACAAAAATTCTGAGTTGGCTACAAATATTTGGAAAATGTCATACCGAAAATCACGCTTTTTGAATGTCATAGCATGCATTATACTTGCCTACAGGTGATGTCTCTTCATCTTTCTCTTGTACTGAAGGTCAGGCGCATCTCTACTGACTGCCCAGCAGTAGTCCGCCAACATACTTGCTGACCATTTGTCCAGATACCGCTTTCCATGGTTGATATTGACTGGTGAAACCGTTCACCGTGCTCATCGATGACGGCACCACAGTTTTCGGGAAAGAAGTCGAGAAGAGAGCTGAGGAAATGTATCTTCAGAGACATGTTGCATCCAAGTTTGTGAAACTGAGATAGCATGTTATCAACATGCTGAACTTAGTCGACAAATCTCACATTACTCAGAAAGTTCAATGACACAAGGCGGAACGCATCCCAGGTGGCTTTCTCATTTGTTACTGAGATATGAGTATATAATATCATTGCAAATATATAATATTTATGCAAGTGATAACAATCACTGATTTTTCTATATGTGCATTATATATAAAAGGTTGAATAAGTCATACCATATAGCAGTCGTACCTCAAAAACTATAGCCAAAAAATAAATTTGGTTTTCATAATTGTGGTCAGGACACCTTTTTAGTCCGAATTTGGCTATTTTTAATTAAAGTACATTTTCACTGTTGACCAGTGTTATTTCTCATAATAATTTTCCTTCTTATTCAACTCGTTCCTCTAGTTCAATTACGCTTTCTTTAGTAAGTAATAATTTTCAACGGAGGTTGTCTCTTCTTATTGGCGTCAAAAGGTGGTGATAAAAACCTGAAAATGTTCGTAACCTCTCCTGCAATTTGTTTACAAAGAAGCTGAAACTTCTACTTTTGTCTAACATCCTAAATCTTAATAGTTATTAGTTTTAAATGTTCATGAATAGTTATTAGTTTTAATGTGTTCTTGTTTTATGTTTAATTTTCGTTTTTTTTTTGTTTCTTTTCATTATTCTTTCCCCCCTCCCTTTGTATACTTTGTATACTTTTAATTTATGTTGTGCATATTATATTATCCTTTCCCGGGTGGATCTAACTCGTCAGTCGTTCGGCCATATTGGGCCCTGTTGACCTACTAAATAAATAAATTAAAAAAAAATAGATTAAAAATAAAAAAAATAAAATTACACAGGAAATGCAATTATTACAGAACTTGATTTTGTTGTATCATTGCGGCTTTTTACTGAAGAATGTGATGTCGGAGTGATACGGTAGAAATATTTAATGTGCTTTACGTGTTCCAGTATTACACCATCTTCGGAGGCTGATATAGCTATAGAAAGTGTGCTGGCCATGCCAGAATTTATACAGAAGGTAAGGATAATGAATGAATTTGATGAATAATTTGGTTTGGTTTGGTTTGTTTGGTATTAACGTCCTTTACTCCAATACAACCCTGGTTATTTCAGGACGGCGTTATAGGGGCCGCAAATTTTGCCTCGCAAGGGTTCTTTAACGTGCAGCCGGCAAACAACTACACGGGACCAACGGTTTTACTTCCCTTCCGAAGGAAGTGGCATCAAGAATTTAAACATCTGAGGTTTGGCGTGTAAAATTCCTCTTAAGATCATTCAATTATTACTCTTCAACGAATATTACGCCGGTAAGAAAGATAGTCCCAGCCTGCGAACTGGTACTGCTCCAACCAGCCCTAACCTAAAGACATGTATATAGCGTTAAAGCTTCCATGTCCGTAGTGGCGCGTCTGCACGATGAGCAGAAGGTTTCTGGTTCAAATCCAGGCTGTGGAATTTACTTTCCTACTTTCATGAATAATGTTAAAATTGCCCCAAGCCAAAATGACTTGAAAGCTTTGCACAATGATTCCGACACAAAAAAATATTTTTTAGATATAGCTTCCCCACCCCGGTCCCAGAAATGAAAAAAACGCTGTTTTTACGTTTTATTTATTCATTTTTGATACGTTTGTGCGCTTTCAATTGTAATATAAAAAATATGTTATGGAAGGATACTTGTTTTCTTCATTTGAAATTTTTTACATTTTGGCCTGAAATATAAACTTGAAAAAATTTATTTTTGACAAAACTGATCTTAAGAAATTTGCAATGTCATTTCTAAAATAGCTGTAACCTTGAAAGAATTCCTAATTGTAGAGAATTTTATAGAGTACAAGGCTCGATTTATTTCAAAACTTGTAACTGTACATTAAATATAACAATAGCATAAATGTTTTCAGTTTAAATCTGAAACCGTAATAAAGTATTTTAAATATCCAATGATACGTGTAATCAGTGCTTATGATATTATACAGAATGCTTGCAATATGATAACTTTTATTTTCAACACAATTTTTAAGAATTTTCCGCCACCTAGTTAAGCCCGAAAAAAGTTAAAGAGCAACTGAACTGTATACAAGGAATGAACCACTTATTGACAGCACTCAACAGTACTTTGGCCAACCAATTTTAGTGAATGATCTGCACAGGGCATATACAGGGTGTCTCACATAAACTGAACCAATAGCTAACTTCTAAAATGCAAATCTGACAGAGTAATTTCTAAAAAAAGTTCCAAAAAAAACGACGCCATTTTCGAATATGGAAGTCAACTTTGAGATAGAGGCACTGAAAGTGTTGAACTTTTAAAGTTTTGAACTCAGTTTTATCGATGAAAACAAAGAGATAGAGGATGGGTATTAGAGACATTCCTATTCTACTTTTGATGGTCTTTAAGAATTCGAAGTCAGAATTTCAAAAATATAAATTTATTTAGTACACAGGCACAGGCTCTGTTTAAAATTCCACACTCTGAATGCCTTTGTCTCCTAAACGTTTGGATCAATTTAAAAACACCAAGAATAAAACATTTTTCAAATATTGTGTACAATCTGAAAATAGCATTATACTAGGGGTTTCCACTGCACATTTCAAAGTTGATTTCCATATTCGAAAATGGCGTTGGTTTTTTTGAAAATGGGATACACATAAAAACCCGCCACATAAAAGTACACATACTGTATATAAACAATTTCTTACCTGCAACACTCTCACCAAACTCAGGTCCGCCAGTCGACGAAAGAGATCAGGGCTCTTGAGTGAAGGCGTTGTGCTCTTGGACGACATCGCAAAACCACACACAGTAAAGCTCACGCAAGATCAGATAGCCTCGGGCACGCCTACTCTTTCTTCAAACCGATTTATTTATTTATTTATTTATTTATTTATTTATGTTTATTCAAATTACACGGGAATACCCTTTTACATGATCAATATAAAGAGTAACAATGAAGTTTTCAATAAGATAAAAAAGAAAGAAAGAAGTAAAATCTGACAGGTACAACGTAATATCAAAAGCTGATCACTCGCTACGACAGATGTCTCGATGTCGGTGGCGACTACGTTGATTAATAGCGGAAGGTGTAGAGTTCATGATGCCATGGTGTATTTTTTGGCGCTCATTTCATTATACAGGAGTGCTTATAAATTAAAGGATTCTTTATATATTCGAATATATAGAGAACTACTACTCTCTCCATTTAGCTTTTCAGGTAGTTTCATTCATTTTGAGCTTCACATTTCTGTTAGAAATGCGCCTTGCTACAAGCTTCTTTAACAACCTTATCTAACCCTAACAACGAAAGGCTTCTTTAAAAAACAAATGCTTTTCTTTTTATCCTCGAATACCTTAAAATCGTATCGGTCCTGGGCATTTCGGCTGCCTGACTTGTTATACCCACGAAATATTATTAAGTAGCGGAAGAATGCAGCTCCTTCTAGTTTTCATAACGTCCGTCTGTCTGTTCGTCCGTCCTCTTCATAATTTCCGCATTTTTTGAGGTAGAAGGTTGAAATTCGCAATGTAGCTTGATATAAGCATGTCTACCTTTACTATTTAGTTTAGTTTTGATTGTCCCACCGGGGTCGGAGTTTCGGGGGCGGAAATAAGAAGAGACCAAAAGGTCTACGCGTATTTATGCATATAAAGGAGTGAAATTCGGTATGCAGATTCCTCTAAGCAAGATCTAATCAACATTACTGTAAAGTTTGTGCCAAATTGTCCTAATAGGGTCGGAGTTGTGGGGGTGGCAGTCACTTGCTCTTTAGAACTATGGCAACATATGACATTTGATATATTATTCGAACGGAAATGATGAGAAACGAATGAAGATAGAGCTCTTTTTCATTTTCTAAATGCTACGTTCGAGAAAATTCATTTTCGATTAAAAAATGGGGGGGGGGGGGGGGTTAAGAAGTGCAGATAAAATGGTAAAAATAGATGACCTCAGCGCTTCCGCTACTTTCCTATACATTCCAGGGAAGGATTAATTTCTTGTTATTCATAAGCTTATTGGTGTGGAGTGTTTAGATAAAAAAAATTAGAATGGTGGCAGTTGAGAATTGCTCTTTCTTTTGTATCAAGCTGGCTGATTGGGCATATTCTACGCGGTAAACGACAACATTATTGTATTTTATTTACAAAGCTTACTGTGAAAACAGCTCTAATCCATAATTGTCCAATATTCTAGAGAATTTAGTAATTTTTTTACAAATTGATGAATGGCTTAAAACAAAATAACTAGAAGTTTTCAAAATGTATATACAATGCCAATTATATTTTTAAATAAATTTATAGAAATATTGAGCATCAAATTTAGAATCGTTCGAAACTGAAAGTCAATGCGTTTCCATGCTGAATAAGCAACAGCCATGACAGCCAGCAAAGCGGAGGCGGATGGAACGAGTGCGCATGCGCCGCCATTGTTTAGCGAGAAGGAGAAAGGCAGATGAAATCGCCATGTTCGCTCTTCGGAAAGAAAATCGAAAGCTTTGTCATTTAAACAAATTGAAATGACTTGAGAGTAGGGAAACTTCGTAGAGGAGTTGCTTAGGCGCTCCAGTAGAATAAGAAGCTAGGATCAGTAAATAAACGAGGTAAATAGTGAAACTTTAAAGAAATACCGTTTCTCTCTAAATTCACGTCTGTTCCTTCTTAGCCGCCATTGGTGTTCTTTGTTGTTGCCTGCATAGCGTTGTTGTAGGGCGGGGAAGTCCAGTTGGTCGGGTATTTTGGAATAATTTCTGACTATGGAAGGGGACGGTTGTTGTTGTAAATTCGAGAACATAAATTAATCTTGGAATAATTAAAAATAAAGATCAATAAATATTTGTTTTAAGTTTCAATTGGAGATATGGCTACGTAGAGCTATCACGATTACCAAACTCATCCGGGTGAGAGAAGGCAGCGTGAATTTAAAGTGTTGGACTGTGTTAGAATAAGGTGGTTTACGAATTAGTAATTCATTAGATGTGTCCGTAGAGCAGATTACTTTATTGATAATCTTTGTGTTGATTACTTTATATTGATAGCAAGCATGTGATAAAAAAGAGAGTTAATTTTTGATCATTTAGCATTTGTCCTCTGCTTTTCTCTTTAGCAGATTCTGATCTTCAATTGGAATGTTCATGCCTGCCCCCTGCACACACAACTGGAAAGGATCGTTCATCTACCTAGCAATACAGAAGATGCTTGGAGATAGCTGGCTCATGGAATCATGACAAGCAATGACCTCCACGTGGATTGTGAGGTGCCTGTAATACTGACTAAGATCCTGTTGAAGACAAAGTAAACACGTGCACCTCATTTGCATTTTTTTTGTAAAAATTAACTTTAATTATTTACTCTGTTGAGTGTCATTTTGGTGTCACATCCTTATTGATTTGAATGGTTTACAGTAGAGATTCTTTTGGGATCTCTGAACTGTAATCGATCGACGTATACCAGTTCACCGTTAAACGTATGGTTAGTCTGTACCAGATTGCTGTTGTTCTTTAGCACATGAGATTCGTATATGCTATGTGGCGTTTATGTGACTGCATATAAATGTAAACGGGTGAAACGGTTATTTTTGTATGTTTTTTGATTGGTCACAGGTTTTTGATGTCACTTGAAATGTTCGTTTCATTTCTTTCCATAGATGCTAGCTTTTTTTAAAAGCACTTCAACAGAACATAGTCTAAGGAAGTTCCTTAGACTATGAACAGAACTTGAATTGTTGTCTCAATTTTTTATTAATTCTGTCACCTAAATTCAGTTCGTTTGTTTTCTACTTGTTTAATTTTTTATACTTTTAATTATTGAACGAGATGATTTTCATATTATGAACTTTGCCGTCGATATATGCTATGTGATCAAAAGTTTAGGGACACCAGCATTTGTGCGTCGCAGGCTTCAGATAAGAGGAATTAAAATCGGGAACCCGAGAGATGACCATTTCGAAGGGGAGGTGTGAGGATGTAACCATTCTAAAATAAGGGAGGGAAGAGTATTGCTCCTCTTCCCCTACCCCCACCCCAAAAACTAATTTAGATCAGAAGGGTTAGACAGTAAGAAAGCACAGTAAATAATATCAAAAGATTAACCCTGACTATAATCCCCCTACCCCAACCTGTTTTCTTTGAAGGCTAAGAAAATCTTTGTAGGCTAAAAGCACTTTAAATCTGATTTTCAACTCGTTTTTATTTTTTTTTTATACAAAATTTTTTAATTACTATTCGTATGGAATAATCTATGGTTTAATAAATCTGTATTTGTTTATGTATTCTTAATGTGGAAAAAAATTCATACACAAGAAAACATCCATTCAACCAAATAGCAATCACAAAAGTTAATTAAAAGTAAACAAAAAGTTAATTACAGTTAAAAAATAAAATTAAAAATGACGATAAGATGACATTTTGCTGGATAGAGATATTGTTGATTTTGACTTTGCATTTATACCGGGTGTTTCAAAAATGACCGGTATATTTGAAATATATAAACGGGCAGCGATAGAAATACACCGTGAACTAATTTCAAAAGTTTGTCTGCCTGAGAATTTACTGTTGTCCCAAGCATATTGCAACAAACGGTGTATTTTTATCGCTGCCCGTTTCGTTCTTATTGATTGTTCAAATATACCGATATACCGGTCATTTTTGAAATACCCGGTATATATATGCAAAAAAAAAAAAAGTCGGTTGGCTTTGATGTATCAGTAGTCTATGATGAATCCTTTGAAATTACCGTATCCCCCCCCCCCCCCCGCGGCGCCCCCCCCGAACCTCTTGAATTCTTTGTTGTTTTTTTTTGTTTGGAATTATAAGTAGATTGTTTCTTAACTTTAATAAACTTTCGAAATTGCTATTTGGTTGAATGGATGTTTTCATGTGTATGAATTTTTTTCCACATTAGGAATACATAAAAAATATAGATTTAGTAAATCATTAAAGACATAGTGAAGATTATGTGGTTAGTAGATATGTTAAACTTAATGATAAATAAATACTCTTTAACCACAACAAAGATGAAGTTGAAATAATACAACCTGGTAAATCTGGAAGCGCTTTTCGAATGCCCTGCATTCATCATTCAGCAGTCTGAAGTCGATACTCGAAGAAGCCTACAGCGAACTCGAGGAGGTCTGAAAGATCTGACTTTAGAATGGACAATCGACAATCGAACAGTGCAGGTAAGACGAAACGAGTGGTCCGAAATCAACACTTTCACTGCCATACTCGTCCAGAAAGTAATCACGGGAAGTACACTGAACTAGGCAAGAAGCCAGATGAAACCTAGTTAAGTCATCCAGAGGATAAGATGGAGTCCTTTCCTATCAGGACGATAGTGTTGATTCTTGATTGACGAAGGACAAGGGACACGAGGAGCTAGGAGGTCCAATAATCGGGAAATATGGTCTTTTGGATGTCGTCGAAATTGATGTTCAGGATGTGACGCGGCCTGGGATGTCTAAGAAGACTTCTGAAGGTAAGCGGGTGCTCAAGAATACCTGCAACCAGAAGATTGGGATGGTCCTTCATTTTCAGAAGCAGATTTTTCATCAATTCCTGGACGTGATTCCCAATGGGAGGTATCTCAAAATCGTCGGCAATAGAAGTATTTGTTGTAACTCTCCTGTCATGTTGAGCAATGGTCCTCAAGGTAACGTTTTGGAGGTCCTTCCATCTGGACTTACATATTGTAGCCCATGCAGGTATACCATAAAGCAAGATGGTTCGTATTACCGTCCTATAGAGCAATAGTTTGCAGTCCAATCCAAGCGCGCTGTTTCCCCCCAGAAGAGCTACCAGACTGAACTTTGCCTTCTTTGCCTTGTTGATGGTCGCCCCAATTTAGCTTGGCATCTATTACCACTCCGAGTAATTTGTAATGTTTTACTCATTCGAGCTCTTTACCCGAAAGGTAGAGAGGACTCGGGGGTTTCCGAAGTTTCTTTGTAATGAACATTGCCTTGCATTTGTCAACATTTAGATTCAGTGTCCACTTAGCAAACCATTTCTCGCACTTATGTAAGGCATTCTGTAATCGAGATAGGACATGAGCGGGAACGCGAGCAGTGGTCATGATGGACGCGTCGTCCGCGAACAGATACAGCTTGCATTTTGTAAATGTTGGGAAGTCATGGATGAAAAAGTTGAAGACTGCAGGGCCAAGAACAGAACCCTGGGGAACACCAGCTTTGACGTCACACGGGTTTGAAATAGAGCAGCTAATCTTTACACGAAATATCCTGTTCGACAGAAAGGATCTAATCAAGGCAATAAGATCGTCCGGAAATCTACAAGTAATCATTTTGTGTATCAGGCCTTCGTGCCAAACCTGATAAAAAGCTTTTCGGACACCCAAAAACACAAGACCACCATATTTAGCGCAGTTAAGAGGAGTGTTTAAATCTGCAACAAGCCTCCAGATCTGGAGTTGGCAGGAGTGACCTGGTCGAAAGCCGAATTGCTCTTCACGAACAAAATTGTTAGCCACACAGAAGTCGTTAAATCTCTTAAGAATGACGCGTTCAAACACTTTTGATAGCACAGGTAACAAGCTTATAGGACTATAGCTGATAGGGAAAGCAGGGTTTAGACCAGGCTTCGGTATGGTAACGATAACAGACTCTTTTCACTTGACAGGAAAGTAACCATGTCTGCAGCAGTCATTCATGGCCCTGGTAATAGTCGCAACAACATTAGGAGGTAAGTTCTTGAGAGTGCTATTTGTGATGGAATCGATACCTGCTGCTTTCCTGCTTTTAAGATGCTTGATGACATCGGAGAGTGATTTTTCAATTGAAAAATGGAAGGAAAAATTCTGCGACCCGGATTCGAACCAGGAACCTCGACTATCATGGCCGATGCCTCTACCAATTGCCGCCGTAACCACTGGAACGGGCCCAGAGAGCAGCTCATCAAGCTCGCACGGTCCAAGCTTGTGCCTAGGTGAATTATACAGAGTGGTGAATTTAATTTCACCTGTGTCGGCGTCATTTATTATCACGGAAACAGCTTCCATTCCTACACAATTCGGAGTGACAGTCTCACGAGGATCAATGCCATCTTTGACAATGATAGCTGCTCCACCAAATGCTTGACTGGCGTTGTTACCCAGAGGTCGATCCTTTCGATAAACATGATAACCCGGCAAGTTAAAAGCTTGGGTTAATTTCAGGTGTGTCTCACACACGAAAGCTATATCAATATTCCAATTTATGGATGGCATCCATATTCCTTAAGAATATCTTTGTAGAGTTTCCAGTCTTGATGATGTATCAGTTCCTCTCGGAAATTTATGTCGACATTGTCAAAGTTCAACGCCACAGGCTTGTGGTCAGAAGAAAGGTCATCAATCGTTAAGAAATTGGATGATAAGAAGAGGTAATAATAGCGCCTTTATACAGAATTGTGAGCATAACAATTGTTGTGATTGGATAGGATTACAATTATCTGAGGCTATTGTACAGGAAAATGAACATAAGAAATTTCTGTGATTGGGTGAGATTATACAAACTAATATATAAGAATATAACACAATTCTGTGATTTGCTAAGTTCTAACAATTATATAAATTTTATGGAACAGAGTTCATTACAATAGATTTATTAAAATATTGTCAAAAGGTACAAATAATTTTTTCACATTTAATATTAAATTTTTTTTTCAATAGATCTTATAAACGCTAAGTAAGAATTTAGTTGTCAATAATTGAAGGTTTGCCCGGAAGAACGTGACTTGTTACATACATGCATTTGTAACAAGTCACGTTCTTCCGGGCAAGCCTTCAATTACTTTCTATGTAAATATAACATTCTATTAAAAATATTACTTCTTATTATTTTTAGATTTTATACGTTTTAGTATAAAATTATTAATATTGTTGTTCAATGTTGTTCACATTAAAATAAAACTTTAAGGTTAACGTTTAACAATACTACCTTTCATTAACAACTATTTAGACTCTAAATGAAAGTGCGTCGTCTAGTATCGCCATCTAGGGACATCATTTGAAAACAAACGTCTATTCAATTTAACGATAAAATTGGAAAACTAAGAATAAGTTAAAAAAAATTGATTAAAAAATCAGTCACTTCAGGCAAAGTGACTTTAAAGTTTCGTATACATGAAAAGTTTCGTAGAGATTCGGGAGTATTTTCTGTGTTATCATAAGACTAACAAACCAATGCACACTCAGCTTTATAAGTTGTTGGGTGTTTCAGAAACAGGCTACTTTTAAAAGGTTTTAGGGGAGGTAGTATGGGTGATTCGAAGCAAAAAAGTTCATATGAGATATGAACAGCAATAAAAATGATGCCACCAAGATCAACAAGTTATTAATTCAGCTTCTGTAACGCCTAGAATAATAAATTTTGGAGAAGTTATAGGATACATAAAGCTGTGTACACCGTTAAAATTTGATCGTATTCCAACAAGTACTTTCCGAGTTACGCATTCAAAATGTAGCAGTGCTCACATGCGAATACTAACCAGCACGTTTTACGATGTTGAGTGCGTAACTCGGAAACGACTCGTTGGAATTCAATCAAATTTTAACGGTGTACACAGTTTTATGTACTCTATTAGTCCGCCAAATTTTTATCATCCTAGATATTATACAACCTGAGTTATTAACTTATTGATCTTAGTGGCGGGATTTTTATTTCAGTGTTCAAATTCGGACACATGTTCATAGGAACTTTTTTGCTAAGAATCACGCATACTACCTCCCCGAAAAATATGTAAAAGTATTATAAGCACCTAGTATATAAGGATTGAATTATTGAGCCTCGAACAAAGCGAGTTCACATGTGGGTTCCCATGTCAATAATGCTTAAAAGATGATGAGAAAGTAACAATGTATTCATTCTTGACGAGTCGAACGTTATATGACATGTCATTATTTTGGTATTCTTTACAGTCACTGTTTTAGCGCGTGAATTCGACTTGAAGGGGTTCACGAAAAAGCCGGTAAAATTGATACAGCCGAGCTAACGCCTTGATATTTTTCAAAACAGAATTAAAAAATATTAATCCGTTTTCAAGGTATCGTGCAAACGGCGGACGGACGGACGGATAAACGTATAGACCAAGCGTGCATTCTTATATGTAGCTTTCTGCTAAAGCTCGTAGTAAAAGAAAACGATTAGCGTCATTTTGAACTTATTACTGAACAATTTAAGATGAATCTAAAATTTACCGAAAATTTTATTCTGTTAAGCTTTTGAAGTAACGAATTTTGAATTATGAGTTGATTATTGAAAAGAAATGAAATAATATGTAGATACCGAACTGCCAAGTGTTAACTTGTTTCGTTCATACTTACTTTTGCGGACGACAAGAAGTGAATGTTACTCGATATGATTTGATGGAACCCTGCACTGAAGCTCCGAGCCTCTATCCGCCTGCAAGTGGACCTCCAGCAGAAGAGGATCGCCTCGTACCTACCACAGTCTTTGGACCTTGTCAAGCTAAAATAGAAAACCCCGTTGGAACGACTGCTTCAGCCTGATCCACCCTAAGATTTACAACCGTAGAGAATACGACGTTAGTGACCGCCTAGGACAATAACCGGATGATAAAAGTCAATCTCAATGTGGAAATATTTACCTGAATAATCATGGTCATTTGGATTTAAGGTAAAAAGTATCGTATATTTCCTTTTTGTCTGGGCCTTTGTCTTGAAAGGTAAAACAACCGCAAGACTGTGTGATTCAACAGAATTGTTGAAATATTTCGTCTAATCGTTAAAGACCCCTCTTTCCTGGAAAACGTTAACAAATTGCCTTCTATTTGTACTTGCCTTGCAAATCAGGCAAGATACAGAAAAGATACAGAGCAGATCCTATATTCCGCCAATCACAATACGTACCCACGGTCAGCCAATCAAGCAAATCCTGGGCGAGATTCAAAAGCATGTGGCGATTAACCAAATTACTATTAAATTACCTGGCTATTGTGTGTACCGTAAGGATCGAATGGCTTCAAATGCTGCAAGATGTGCGTCTGGGGGCGCTGCGATCATCATTAAGAGGGGAATTCAACACCAAGAATTAGTATCCAAGTCTTATGCAGGTATGGAATCAGCCTCCATCATTATCAATGACGTCTCCTGTGGTGAAGTGAAGTTCGTAGCGCTCTACAATTCACCTAAACATTATCTTGACATTTGCGAGCTTGATGAACTCTTCAGTGGTGACACTCCAGTCGTCCTGGCTGGTGACCTAAATGCCAAGCATCCAAGCTGGAACTCCAGAACGCAGAATTACAACGGCATGATTCTCTATAGGTACATACAAGGTAGAGATGATATCATCGCTGCTGGACCTGTGGAGGACACCTACTACTGCGACCACTCCCCTAGTAGTGACGTTTTGGACATCTCGCTCTTGAAGGGTTTCTTCAAACCGTACAATATCTTCACGATTGATGACCTTTCTTCTGACCACAAGCCTGTGGCGTTGTACTTTGACAATGTTGACATAAATTTCCGATAGGAATTCGTACATCATCAAGACTGGAGGCTCTACAAAGATATTCTTAAGGACTATGGCTACCATCCCGAAGTTGCTTACTGTACAGAGGACATCGACCAACTTGTTGATGACATCACCAGATGTATTAACAGTGCCATAGAAGTCAGTAAGTATCCATCAGAGAAAAAACCTTCTCATCGAATCCAACTCTCTCCTGGAATCCAACGCCTAATTGCTGAAAGAAACAGGACCCGTAGACTTTGGCAACGCTATCGTTAACCTTGGCTCAAAACCAAGTACAACAGGTTAGTGCGCAGAGTTCAAGAGGAGATAAAAGAGCTTCGCGACGCTAGATGGAATGAAAAACTCAAAAGCTTGTCGGCTCGCGACAATTCCATTTGGAGTATGGTTAGAGCTTTACAGAAGAAGAAGAATGTTATGCTTCCTCCACTCCGTACACCACAAGGTAACTATGTGCAAACTGATCAGGACAAGGCCCAAGTCATTGCAGATTCACTGGAACTGCAGTTTGTTACTCCTACCAACGATAAGCCCGAGAGCCAAATCATGTCTCGGCGTGTGGAAGAAGGTATTTACAACTTTGATGAAGTCCCGAAGCATTTTACGAAGTACAACATCGAGGCTGGTGAGATCGCCAACATCATAAATAAACTGAAAAAGAAGAAGGCTCCAGGAAGAGACAAGGTGAGTAATAACGCCCTTATGAATTTCCCAAAGAACTTTATTGAATTTCTCACCAACATCATTAGCGACTGCTGGAAATTTTCTTACTTCCCTGTGGCTTGGAAGAAATCTATTGTGTTGAGTATCCCAAAGCAGGGACAAAATCCTGCAATTCCCGCGAGCTACCGACCCATTAGCTTGCTACCCTCGATGTCCAAGGTGTTGGAGAGAACGATCCTTGTCAGATTCCAAGATCACTGTCTAGCAAATGACCTTTTACGGGAAGAGCAGTTTGGCTTTCGTGCTGCCCACTCTTGTCCGATGCAGATATGGAGGCTCGTTGAAGACCTGAGCACCCCCCTGAACCTATCCAGGTACTGTGGGGTGGTATTTCTCGATGTCAGTAAAGCTTTTGGCATGAGGGCCTTGTCTACAAAATGATCAGAGACTGGTTCCCTGCCGATTTGTTCTTGATGGTGAAATCCTTTCTTGACGGCAGATCCTATCAAGCCAAGGTTGGAGAAAATCTTTCCACACCCCGTGTTGTAAAGGCCGGTGTCCATCAGGGTTCTGTCCTCGGGCCTATGCTATTTAATTACTTTGTACATGATTTCCCAAAACCCGATAATTGTAATCTGTATTTTTATGCGGATGACACTGCCATTATGACATGGGCACACCAGCCGGCTCACGTTATCACTCGGCTGCAGTGCGCCTTGAAGCAGTTCGAAGACTGGTTTAACTGCTGGAAGTTGAACCTTAACGTCGGAAAGTGCAAGGCTTTGTACCTCAATAGGAAGCTCAAGCATCCCCCAGATTCTCTTGTTCTGTTTAATAAGAAACTGGACTGGGTGGACAACTACAAGTACCTGGGAGTTATCATAGACTCAAGACTCTCATGGAACCAGCATATGTCCTATGCTCTGAACAAAGCGAAGAGGGCTAAGTACAGTATCATAGCTCTTATGGGTCGCAACAGCGCCCTCAGCATTGACAACAAGCTACTTCTGTACAAATCGATTATCCGGACCATACTCCTCTATGGCATGCCTGCGTGGGCGACTATCTGTAAAAGCAGATGGAGTGAACTACAGTCATTCCAGAATGTTACCCTGAGGACCATTGCCCAGCTGGACAGAAGGACGGTGAAAAACCAATCCATCCACCTCGATTTAAACATGGCCCATATCGGTAAGTTTATACAGGATCTCCTTTTGATTATGATACAGAAGATGAAGACTCACGACAATAAGCTTGTGAAAGGGATACTGGAGAACTCAATGAATATGAACTGGCATACGAAGTATCGTAAACCGAGGCACGTTCTTGACATCAATTTTGAAGATATTAGCAACGTCTCTTTCCCAGACTACTGGAAGATGTGATAATCTTATTTCTCCTTGTATTTTTTATTTCGTTTGTTTTTTGTTTCTGACAATCGTCAATCTTACTTTCTTTTTTGTATAATATGGAAGACCGCTTGGGTTGGTTAGGCTTCTTGACTACCTCAGTGTATTTCCTTTGGAGTTTATTTTGGTTAGATGAGCTTTGTGAAAGCCTTGCTTTCGTCCCATCCTAACGAATGTACACTTCACTGTTCGATTGTCGATTGTCGAACCAAATTACTGTTGCCTCTGCTATCATTACTGATGCCACACTGGGAGAGGTGAAACTAGTGGCTCTATATAATGCGCCCAAGCATAAATTCGATGCCAATGAGCTTGACGAGCTGTTTTCCGGGAATATTCCCGTTATTTTGGCGGGAGACCTGAACGCTAAGCACTCGCACTGGAATTCAAGATGCCATAACCAAAACGGTGTCCTTTTGTATGGCTACGTCCAAAGACAATCTGATATTATTGCAGTAGGCCCTGTGGATGATACATATTATTGTGGTCATTCTCCTTCAAGCGATGTACTTGATATTGTGTTGTTGAAGGGCTTCTACAAATCATTCAGTATCTATACTGTCAATGATCTTTCCTCAGACCATAAACCAGTTGCACTAAATTTTGACAACGTAAACATTGACCTCAAAGAAGAACTGAGGCTCAAACAAGACTGGAAGTTTTTTAGAGAAATTCTCAAAAATGATGACGACCCACTAAATAACGTACATAGTACGAGCGACATAGATACCAATCTGAAAAAGCTTACTAAACGTATAAATGCAGCTATTGACTCTAGTGCCTCACCCTTAGAGTCGAAGCGAGCTGATCACCTTGATCTCACCCCAGAAATCAAACAATTAATTGAGCAAAGGAATAAGGTTAGAAGGCAGTGGTACCGAACTCGTGATTCATGGCTTAAGACCAAGTATAACAGGCTCACAAGAAGAGTTCACGAGGAGGTAAAAGCACTTCGTAATGACAGGTGGAATGGTAAAGTTAAGAGTCTGTCGACCCACGATAACTCTATTTGGTGCATGGTTCGAGCCTTGCAAAACAAGAAAGCCATTAATATCCCACCTCTGTTAGCCCAAAATGGCAAATTCATCACGAATGATGATGATAAAGCGCAGCTTATTGCAAGTTCACTTTCAGAAGAGTTTGTCACGCCTACTGATGGTCGGCAAATAGGACTTGATATGTCTGAGAAAGTAAAATCCTGCATAACTGGCTTCTATAATATTCACGGCAATGAATTCCCAAAACATAGCATTGATGTAAATGAAGTCCTAAGCATCATTAAAAATTTAAAAACGAGAAAAGCTCCAGGTAAAGACTCTATTAAGAACAGTGCTTTGAAACATTTACCTCAAAATACAATTCAAGATATTGCAAAAGTGATTAACGACTGCTGGAAGAACACTTATTTCCCGGATGCTTGGAAGCAATCAGTTGTCTTAAGCATTCCTAAGCCAGGACAAAATCCTGCAAATCCTGTTAGCTACAGGCCTATCAGCTTGTTACCGTCAATCTCCAAAATCCTAGAAAAAACAATTCTCAAGAAATTGATTGAGTACTGTGATGCCAACGATCTCATCCGCGATGAACAATTTGGCTTTTGCTCAAACCATTTCTGCCAACTCCAAGCATGGAGGCTCGCAGCGGATATCAATGAGCCCCTTAATCTCTCTATGTACTGTGGGGTCGTTTTCCTCGATGTACACAAAGCCTTCGACCAAGTCTGGCAC
Source organism: Rhysida immarginata (assembly GCA_023313115.1). Classification (NCBI taxonomy): domain Eukaryota; kingdom Metazoa; phylum Arthropoda; class Chilopoda; order Scolopendromorpha; family Scolopendridae; genus Rhysida; species Rhysida immarginata. Next base: position 36,010 of record JAHWFO010037250.1, read on the forward strand.
GATGGTCTTATTTTTAAAATGATTATGGATGGATTTCCTCAAGACATAATTACTCTGATACACTCGTTTCTCTCCAACCGGTTCTTTCAGGCCAAAGTTGGAGATAGTCTATCTCCTATGTATGAAGTAAAAGCTGATGTCCCACAGGGTTCAGTCCTGGGGCCAGTATTATTCAATTACTTTATGCGAGACTTTCCAAGTCCTTCCAAATGTAAGCTCTTTTTTTACGCAGATGACGCTGCTATACTGACCTGTGCTCGTCAACCAGCCGTAGTAGTCTCGCGGCTGCAGAAGGCTCTAAAGGAGTGTGAAAGCTGGTTTAGCAAGTGAAGGCTAAAATTGAATGTAGACAAATGCAAGGCGATGTTTGTCTCCAAGAAGAGAAAGAGATCATTAGATTCTCTAACACTATATGGCAAAAAACTGGATGGACTGGGTTGAAACTTATAAATATCTTGGTTTTGTTATCGACTCTAGACTTACCTGGACTCCCCACGCAACTTATGCGTTGAATAAGGCTAGGAGAGCCAAGTTTAGCTTGATTGCTCTGCTGGGCCGGAATAGTGCTCTAAACATTGATAATAAACTCCTACTCTATAAGGTCATTGTTCGGACTATCTTGACGTATGATATGCCCGTCTGGGCCACAATATGTAAGACTAGATGGAAAGAACTGCAAACGTTCCAAAACGTTACCCTTAGAACTATTGCGCAAAAAGATCGGAGAATTGGTCGCAATTCTTCCATTTATAATGACTTCAACATGACTCATATTGGCAAATACGTTCAAGGGCTCATGGAATCCATGCTGCCCAATATAGAAAATCATAGCAACGAGCTATTCTCGGGCCTTTTAAAGCATCCTATGCATAGAAAGAGATATCGTGATCCAAGGCATATACTTGATATTAATTTTGAAGACATTGATAATGTCTTATTTCCAGATTACTGGACTTCATAGGTCGTGTTTTATCTAATACTAGTGGTCTGCTTCTAGTCTAGACAGTCGTCAATCAAATTTTCCTCCACCAAGAGGAGGCAATTTTCTTTTATACTTTGGATGACCTTTGTGGGTACATCAGGCTTCTTTTCTAGTTCAGTGTATTTCCCTTGGAATATGATTATGAAGGGTGAGATTATGGAAGCTATGCTTCAAGTTCCACACGAATACCGATAAACTACACTGTTCGATTGTCGAACCAAATTACTGTACGCACAGGCAGAGCAGAGACGATCAAAATAAGGTGTCATGATGAGGAAACTCATAGTAAATTGGTGTCTGGCATTAAGGCTGATAACGTGCTAAAGATTCAGCATCATCAACTTAAATCGGAAAAAGTCCTCAAATACGTTATACGAAATGTAGACGTGACCTATGACCTTAACGATTTTAAGGATGACCTAAACAGGTCAATTATTTTCCTGAGAAAGTGGTTAGACTTAAAAAATCTAAAGGATCCATAGATATGCCCATGATTCTGGTTCTGTTAGCGAACACAGAGCACAACAAGACTCTAAGAAATGTTACTTG
>JAHWFO010037251.1:0-39935 GCA_023313115.1 Rhysida immarginata
CGGCCTGCATACTCCCCGGATCTCAATCCCATAAAACATGCCTGGGACGCTCTTGGTAGATGCGTGGCACAAAAGAATCCCCTTCCCAGAATGCTGCAGGAACTGACAACTGCGTTACAGGAAGAATGGGATCCCGAATGCTCTTCTCAGCAGTCTGGTGGGAAGCATGCCCAAATAGATGCTAAACATGCATTGCGGTTCGAGAGGCAAGTCTCATTTCAAACCGGTGACAAACAACTAACATTTTTCTTTAGTCACTCCTTGATGCCTCATGATACCACTTCTGCTTTTGCCATTATGTTCGTTTCTTTAGTTCAAATTCCATACCATTTTGTGTTCATAAAGTCACTGTAATATGTTTACTGAAGTTTTGGTAATGTTCATTTCTTGGGACAGTATTTATTGACAAAAATGTTGCTGTTCCTTAGCAATTGTCAAGCAGTGTAGTAGAGAAAAGGGAATATCTTAGTTACTATAACTACTCTCAGTTCCTTCTTCGACAGTATTGATCATTTAATTAAGAAATTTTGACTTTTTACACCAGCTATCAATTTTTCGCATTGAGAAGTGAAATTGAGAGTGCTATCAAAGTCAAAATCTAGAAATGTCAGATGGTCATAGAAACTTTCTTTCCTAGATATTATTCTTTTTGTTTTCATAGTATTTAGTTTCATTCCTCTTGTTCTATACTATTCCTCTAGCAAAAGTAAATCTTGTTGTACTTGATTAGTAATAGAGTACATGCCGTGATCTTTAAATGTTGTAAATAATAGATTATCATCAACATAGCTACATATATTCAAATTAAAGTCGTGATTGTAAATAGAAGTATCGACAGCAAATAATAAAGGTCCAAGACTTGAGCCCTGTAGAACGCCATGTGCTGAGATATGAAAAACTGGAGGAGTACCAACAATTACATTCAGATAAGTAACTGTGATCCCTAGTGACTCTAGGTCACTAAATAATTGCTCCTGGGAAGTGGTGTCGAGGCTTTAGATTGTCAATTTGAATCATAATAAAATTCAGGCCTTTATCTAAAGCCAAAGTGGCCTGTATATATAATTTTATAGGAAGCTAATTAACCTTCATATTGTTGCATCATGTCGACTGCCATACCGATCTTCTGGAATTTTTGGCTACAAGTAATCCATGAAATCTCTAAAAATACTTTTTTCTATAATCTTAGTCAACAGAGATAGCATGATATAGGGTGATAATTACTTATTTCATTAGAATCTTCTTTTTTAAATATTGGAATAATATTAGCTATTTTTAAACCGTCTGAAAAATTCTCTATAAGATGATCAAGTTACACAAATCTTTTATTTTATCAATAATTTTGCTGTATTAAAGGCAGATATTTCACGTCTTCCAATTTTATTGTACAAATATACTTTTGAATTTGTTGACTATGAAGAACACTGGGGACACAGATCTAGTCAGTAATTGGATGCTTGCTGTAGATGGTATATTCAGGGAAGGAACATGGCAAGAATTATTTATCCACTTTAAGTAGTCTAAATTTCTTTGTGGAGGTAACTTTATACTTACTTACTTACTTACTTTTCAAACCCGCTTATCCGTTAGGGTCGCGGGGGCAGCAGCCCTATGGAGGATCTCCAGCGATCGCGATCTTCCGCCATCAGGCGCATGTCATCCCTGGTAATATCCAAGCGACTCGAACCCAGATTCTCCATGTAGTCTAGCCACCTGGTTCTAGGCCGACCCCTTGGTCTCTTACCCACCGGCTTGGAAAATAACAACTGCCTAGGAAGACTAGTTTGCGGCATCCGTATCACGTGGCCATACCAGCGCAACTGAGATCTCTCAATGCGGAGAAGTAGCGGCTCAACACCTAAAGATTCCCTTATTGTGCTGCTGTACACTCTATCTAGTAGGGTAACACCTGCCACACCTCTCAGGAATCTCATTTCGGCCGCTTGTACCCGCGATCGCACTCTTTCGGTCATTACCCAAGCCTCATGACCATAGGTGAGAATGGGGACAAAGATAGATTTGAAGACGGAGAGCTTGGCTTTGTTACCCAGCTCTCGTTTCGTTACCACGGATCGCCACAGTTCACGTCTGACACAGCTTGCTGCACTGATCCGAGCATCCAATTCTTTCTCCTGCCGTCCATCACTCGTGAATGCAATCCCGAGATACTTGAACTTCTCCACCTGTCTCAATGAGGCTCCCCTAACATGGAGAGCGCACTGAGCAGGCTGTCTTGAAAGAACCAGAACTTCGGTTTTAGCCACACTGATCTTCATCCCAGCTTCTTCACATTTGGCTGCAAACCGGTCTAGTGCATGCTGAAGGTTCGTGCGAGAAGACCCAAGCAGGACAAGGTCGTCCGCAAAGAGCAACCTCTCCACCAGGCAGTCGCCCACACAAACACGCTCATCGCCTCGGCTGCCCCTATCTATCCAGTCCATAAAGATAATGAACAAGATGGGTGACAGTACGCACCCTTGGCGGAGTCCAACACCCACGGTGAACGGTCTTGACTTAATGCCATTTATCCGGACACACATCTCAGAGCTTTCGTACAGAGACATGATAGCAACCAGTAATTGCCCATCCACTCCATACTCTTGCAACACTTGCCAGAGCTTCTCCCGAGGAACTCTGTCATATGCTTTTTCGAGGTCCACAAAGCAAGCGTAGACCTCTTTTGCATACTCCCAGGATTTCTCAAAGATTTGCCTTAGAGCAAAGATGTGATCCGTCGTGCTTCGGCCAGGTCGGAAACCACACTGCTCCCCTGACAGTTTGGAGTCGACTATTTCCCGACTTCTCTTCTCCAGACACTTAGCGTACACTTTCCCGGGAATGCTGAGCAAAGAGATGCCTCGATAGTTGTTGCAATCTCTCCGATCTCCCTTTTTGAAGATAGGGATCACAATTCCTGTCTGCCATTGCTTAGGGGCCTGTCCAGATATCCAAGCAACCTGACACACTCGAGTCAGCCACAGGATACCATCCTCATTTAAGGCCTTTAACATCTCGGACCGGATTTCATCATCACCTGCAGCTTTGCCAGTCTTCAGGGACTTAATTTTTGTTTTAATATTGTTCTTTCTAATCAAATCCCAAATTGGTTCAACTAATACAGGCTTGAAAATGGGAAGTTGTATAAGGTTGCCCAAATGAAAAGCAGACACGTCTAGATGTGAATACCTTTACTTGAAACCTAAAAGTCTTCACAATATTCGTTGAGGCATTGGTCCCAAAGTTTACACAGTAGGTTAGTTCCCTTGGCATAGAAGGACTGTGGCTGGTTTTTGAAAAAATCATTTCATCCTTCACATTTTATTCTGAACTGAAACGTTTCCCTTGCAAAATACACTGTCTTATCAATGAATTATGACCAGCACCCCTTCAAGTCAAACGCATTGTTCGCCCCAACAACGATTACACATTACAAAATTTGCATAACAGGCTGAGAAAGCTTTAAAGCTAGTGCATCAAACGGCAGGTGCACGAGCCTCAAGATGGGTAAACGTCCGGATTTAACGGACATCCAAAAAGGGCTGATAATAGGCAATCGCAGCAAGGGTGGCATCATCTCCGAAACGGCGCAATTTGTGAACTGTTCACGGTCCGCTGTAGTGAAGCTGTACAAAGAGTGGCTGGGATGGACTGCCATACCATCGGACACATACCACGCATTTCTTGCGTCCATGCCATGACACCTAGCAGCAGTTATAACGGCAAAGGGTGGCTACTCCCATTACAAAGCAGGTGGTCATAATTCAGTGATATGCCAGTGTACATGCCACATCAAAACTAGTAATTAGTTACTTTTACAGTATTTAGTTCTAGATCGTCATAGAGGTAAGATTTTAGTTAACTTCTTTAGGATGGTCTTATGTTGTGCCAGCAGCTGCGGTTATACTTCACGTTCGAATCAAAATTTTTAATAGGTAGTTAATATTTTTTCTATAAGTGCTAACTTATAGCAATATTACACTCAACTAAAGTACATAAGTAATTAGATATAAAGTACAATTGATCGTGACAAAGACATTAATAACATCAACAATGAGGAAGTAAATCGATAGTAAGATCTCCATACCTGCACTAATACATCTAAATCATCTTGCGGTGCCTCAAATAATCTGATCAGCAAATCCAAAATTTTCTGATGGAGAGTTGAATGACATGTGGCTACCTGTTTTAGCATAATAAAATCAACATTTTATTTAATCAACATTCTAAAGAAATTTTCAATACTTGACAAATCTGCAGAAGAAAAATTAAATCAAAACCTCATCCAAAAGTGCCAAGTGCAGGGGAGTGTGCTCTGTCGTCAATTTGAAATAACTTTCATCGGAGACAACACAGTCCACCCAACGAATAACACCTATTGAAACAACTGGGAATCTGCAAATACAAAATGGAACATACAAAGTAAAAACTACAACAAAATATTCACCTCAATAGGATTAAATTTTTAATTTCTGTGAAAAATTTTTCAAATTCATCTCACCTTATGTATTGATACAATGGACCAACTTCTGCAATTAGCTCTGTAGAACCTTTACATTCATTACAAATATTATGAACCTTTTCTACCGCTTGAATAGTCTGTTTCAATTCTTCTTTGTTCAAAGATTTCCTAACTGCCTTCAAAGAATTGCAAAAATAAATACTGTATCAGAAAATTTAAAAATTAAATGTTAAATCCAAAATTGATACAACAGAATTCAGCAGAAGAACCTGGCAATTTCCAAAACATCAAAGCATATGAAATTTTAATGTTATGCTGTTATTTGTTATTAGAGATCTGCAAGTGCTTCAGTACTCTTCCCAAATCCATTTTTTAACGTATTGAACCTGCTGAAGCCAATTTTGGCTTCTCTATGAGAATTAATGTGGGCTGCACACAGCTTGTAATTTAAAACGCAAGGTTAAAAATTTTGACATTGTAATTTCCCTCCTTTAAATTACCATATTTACTCGATTCTAAGACACACTTTTTTAGGTCATTTTGTTGATATTGTTTAATAAAAATATGTGCACATTGCACTAAAACATGTTGATTTTAATTTTTGGTGCACCTAAGATTCGAGGAATAATTTTTTTTTTTTTTAAAAATGGTCTCAAAAATCAGCATGCGCCTTACATTCGAAGGCACCTTAGGAGTGAGTAAATACGGTATCAGTTTGATATTAGGCACATTCAAATATTATGAATTTAATAAAATAATATTTATAAATGCTGCTCTCATAACAAAGAGCTTTGGTACTCGACGAAACAGCGACGTTTATCTGATCTTATAACAGGGTTCGTACACTTTCCTCATGAAAAAAAATAAGCACCCCCAAAAAAATTTTAAGCATCTCTAGTGCAATTAATTTATATATTATCAGGCACGTCTGACGCAATAGGCAAAGTTTAAAATAAAAAGAGAAAGACAAGAAAAATTTTAACATTTTATTTACTGATACGAGGTGGGTTCATAAAGTTCCCGAACTTTGCTTCGGAAAAAAAAAAAAAAGATGTATGAATTTTTAAATTCACGTTTTTCTTCTAAACTGAGTTGCCACTTTATTAGGTACACCTCACAAAATAACCAAATTAAGTGACTACCTGATTTGCATGTCACATTTTCACAAATCACGGTAGAAATGCCATAAAGCCACTTTTCTACTGTTAGTTAAGCATGAACCCATAGCAAAAATGGGGGAACTAGTGATCTGACTAACATCAGCGTGGCATGGTGGTAGGTGCAAGAAAGGCTGGAATGAGCATTTCAGAAATGGCGACTCTCCTGTACCACAGAAAGGTTTATCAGGAGCAGGTCAAGGAGCAAAAAACATGTAGCCATTGTGACTCCTGCGGACGGAAAACCCTTGTTGATGAAAGAGGCCACAGCGGAATGTCAAGAATTGTGTGCGAAACCAGAAAGTCAACAATCGCACAAATTACTGCTCATTACAACTCAGGTAGCCAGAAGACAATATCAGAACAGACAAATAATCGCACCTTTGCTCGAATGGGTTACCAAAATCAAAGACCATATCGGGTACTAATGCTGTCAGAGAAGAAAGGGTGCCTCCTGTGGGCACAGCAGCACAAGGATTGGACCATTGAGGATTGGAAAAAGGTTGCCTGGTCAGACGAATCGAGGTTCATGCTGCATGATGCTTAGAATATGGCGAAAACAATATGAAGCCATGGAACCCTGACGACTGGTGCGGACTTTGCAAGGTGCTGAAGGCGGAGTAATTTTGTGAGGAATGTTTTCTTGGCATGAATTGGATCATTAAGAAGTAAGAACTGGAGTTAATTTTCCGAACATAAAGTCAAATATTATTTGAAAAAATGAAAGGAAAATTTCTTCAACCTGGATTCGAACCAGGAACCACGAGTATCAGGTTCGACGCCTCTACCAATTGGGCTATCACAAACACGGTACTGCAAGCCTGTTGCCAAATGTTTTGAAAGACTGCAAAGCATTCAAGATGAAAGACTCAATTGATAAGGGCTGTCACCCGGCTCACAGATCGGGAATTCTTCCTATCCAAACCATCAGAAAGTTAATGAACACAGACGAGAAATTAATAAGTAATAACTGGAGTTAATTCTCCAAACATAAGGTCAGACATTATTTGAAAAAACGGAAGGAAAAATTCTGCAACTTGGATTCGGACCAGGAAACACGAGTATCACGCTCTTGATGGTTTGGATGGGAAGAATTCCCAATATGCGAGCCAGGTGCCAGACCTATCTTTGGGTCTTCCATCTTGACTGCTTTGCAGTCTTTAAGACACTTGGAGACAGCCCTGCTGTACTGTGTCTGCGATAGCCCAATTGGTAGAGGAGTTGAGCGTGATACTCGTGGTTCCTGGTTTGAATCCAGGTCGCACAATTTTTTCTTCAATTTTTTCAAATAATATCTGACCTTATGTTTGGAGAAGTAAGTCCTATTGGACTGTCTCCAATGCCATAATCAATGCCCAGAGGACAGGTTGTTCTCTAGGTGGCACTGGTAAGGCACAATGTAGATAAACAGCATGACATTGGTTTTGCTTTACGTTTCTCAGTAAGAAGCGGTTTATTAAAATAAATTTTAAGCACTTGGTTTAAAAAATAAGCATTTTTAAGTACTTTTTAAGGCCTTAAAAATGGGTTTCAAAAATAAGCACTTTTTAAGGTTTTTAAGCACCGTACGAACCCTGTATAAATACCGATAATTATGTTATGCAGGTAGTTATCTCGTATATTTCAACCCATACATCTACTTTCTAGCAATAGGCAGGATAGAAATTACGCCCCCGCCATTTTAAATTCAGTATAAATTCAAACAAGAAATTCACTGAAACTAGATCATGTATAAGATGCTCTTCCAACTCTAAACGGGCCTGGCGTTCTTCAAGAACAACGACTGCAACAGACATGTGCTAATTGCCGAAGGAATGAGGTAGGCCTACCTGCTGTGTAAGGATGAGCACACGCTGACGTGGCAAGCAGAAGATCCAGTTTTAATGGTTTAATGTATAAAGACATGAGCCCCCTTCATCTTTCTTGATAGAGCTGTATATCGCAGAAGTTGAGGTAGCATTTAATTCTGCTAATGACCCTTTTATATTGCTGTCACTGTTATCAAAATCGTTGTTGTCACTATCGGTCTTGTTTTCATATCATAGTCCATTGCGATGCCCTGACAACTAACCAATAGCTCCTGCGATAGCGTACTATGCATGACGTCACAATTTCAAAACTCCTTCGCACTTCTCCACAATCTGTGACATAACAGATTGCCGAAACTTGGCGCCAGTGTCAATGGAAGATTTTGTATATTTTATTAATTTTGAGTTCGAACTGAAAATTTTTATACATGCTAATTTGTTATTGAGACCTTCATCTTTCATTTTAAGCAAAGTTGGTTTGAGTGTGGAGTTTACCTTTAAGAACAAAAGGTGCTGAAGTCCTAAAAGTCAGGTCTATCTAAAGGTAAGTGGCTGTGCCCAATTGAATAAAAGTATTTTCAATGCCTTTTGTGTAAGCATTGAGAAGTTAAGAAAACAAACTTTTAAGCCAAGATAGACAGAAAAAGTTCAAATTACAAAGTTGTAGAGCATCACCAATTTAGTAGAAATTCACTCGTTTTACAAAGAAAACAAAAGTATAAAACTCATAAAACTGGGGAAAGTAGTCCATGTATGGAACACCTAAGGATTGTACATTGGGATAAACATGCACAAAATCGCTCCAGTTTAATATTTGCCACAATGGAACATTGAATAAAATTAAACAAAACCACTAAACACCACTCTGATCATTCCTTCCAGCCATACATACATTTTTCTTGAAATTTCTGGTACCAACTTTATTCTTTAAAATTTTTAAATAATGGTAAAAAGAGGAGAAATGGTTAATATACGAGGTGCATTCAAGTTCTAAGGCCTCCGATTTTTTTTCTAATTAACTACTCACCCGAAATCGATGAAACTGGCGTTACTTCTCGACGTAATCGCCCTGCAGACGTACACATTTTTCACAACGCTGACGCCATGATTCCATGGCAGCGGCGAAGGCTTCTTTAGGAGTCTGTTTTGACCACTGGAAAATCGCTGAGGCAATAGCAGCACGGCTGGTGAATGTGCGGCCACGGAGAGTGTCTTTCATTGTTGGAAAAAGCCAAAAGTCACTAGGAGCCAGATCAGGTGAGTAGGGAGCATGAGGAATCACTTGAAAGTTGTTATCACGAAGAAACTGTTGCGTAACATTAGCTCGATGTGCGGGTGCGTTGTCTTGGTGAAACAGCACACGCGCAGCCCTTCCCGGATGTTTTTGTTGCAGTGCAGGAAGGAATTTGTTCTTCAAAACATTTTCGTAGGATGCACCTGTTACCGTGGTGCCCTTTGGAACGCAATGGGTAAGGATTACGCCCTCGCTGTCCCAGAACATGGACACCATCATTTTTTCAGCACTGGCAGTTACCCGAAATTTTTTTGGTGGCGGTGAATCTGTGTGCTTCCATTGAGCTGACTGGCGCTTTGTTTCTGGATTGAAAAATGGTATCCACGTCTCATCCATTGTCACAACCGACGAAAAGAAAGTCCCATTCATGCTGTCGTTGCTCATCAACATTGCTTGGCAACATGCCACACGGGCAGCCTTGTGGTCGTCCGTCAGCATTCGTGGCACCCACCTGGATGACACTTTTCGCATTTCCAGGTCGTCATGCAGGATTGTGTGCACAGAACCCACACAAATGCCAACTCTGGAGGCGATCTGTTCAACAGTCATTCGGCGATCCCCCAAAACAATTCTCTCCACTTTCTCGATCATGTCGTCAGACCGGCTTGTGCGAGCCCGAGGTTGTTTCGGTTTGTTGTCACACGATGTTCTGCCTTCATTAAACTGTCGCACCCAAGAACGCACTTTCGACACATCCATAACTCCATCACCACATGTCTCCTTCAACTGTCGATGAATTTCAATTGGTTTCACACCACGCAAATTCAGAAAACGAATGATTGCACGCTGTTCAAGTAAGGAAAACGTCGCCATTTTAAGTATCTAAAACGGGTCTCATTCTCGCCGCTGGCGGTAAAATTCCATCTGCCATACGGTGCTGCCATCTCTGGGATGTATTGACAATGAACGCGGCCTCATTTTAAAACAATGCGCATGTTTCTATCTCTTTCCAATCCGGAGAAAAAAAATCGGAGGCCTTAGAACTTGAATGCACCTCGTATAAGTCACTTTTACACCATGCATATCTAATGAATTTGTATTGATGAAAAAAATTACAAGGACTTAAATCTCTATCAAAGCAATATTGAAGAGTTCACACAAGACTCGATCACTCTTCGAGGTAATTGCTTTAAAAATAACCATATTGACAGAAAATTTTTTGTGTATAAGTGAGTGGAACTCAAATATTTTATTCCTGTGATGTAATTCAACGTCAAGTTACTCCAGTAGCACATAATCTAAAATAATTTTGTAAAACCTTTTCCAAACGAGGAATGCAAAAAACAGGCCATTAGACCTCATTATTTTATCTTGCAGGACGACCGTCACAGGCGAAAGCGAATCTCCATTGCTACTTTGCAGAGTTGAATCAGGAATAGACTAGTTTAGCGAGTTTTATGCTTTTCAAGGTGGCGACAGAATTAGAAAAAAAAAATTCCCTGACATTTCCCTGATTTCCAGAAAATATCTTGAAAATTTCCCTGATTATCCCAAAAATTAAATATCATTCATTTACAGGATATAATAGTTACTTGAATATAATGTTTGATATTTCCACATTTTGGGGACGATACATAATTTAAATTATTGTATATACTGTATAATTACCGTTAATGTACATTATAATTCAAATAAAAAGTGAATTAATTTATTGTGTAATCTTACACGGTAATTTCATCAGAACAAAATGCAACTTTGGAAGTTTAAAAGTTTATAGCCTACAATGATAGGTAAAGCTTCCCCACTCACACTTCGACAAAAAAAAAATAAAAAATAACAGAACATCAAATTTCTTAATGAAAAATCAAGTAAACCTTATTCAGTTTTAACATTTTTCATTACTTGACTGCATAAGCTTTCTATATCTTGTATGCTTTGGTTCGAGGCAGTGTGGAAGTAGGCCTATTTGGAAGTAGCGATCTTTGGGAGAAGTTATTTTCTTATTAGATGTTGGCGATGAGATATTCAAATAAAAAGTGAATGAATTTGTTGTATAATGAACTGGACACTGTAAATGCTGAATAACTAATCTATAACACACGGTAATTTCATGTGAATTTCATCAGGACAGTATTTCTAAGCAGTTTGGAAGCAGAGACCATCAATATTGATGGTGTCTGCTTGTAAGTAGCGATCTTTGAGAGAAGTTATTTTTGTATTAGTAGCTAGCGATGAGAAATTCAAATAAAAAGTGCGCTAATTTATTGTATAATGAACTGGACACTGCATATGCTGTATAATTAATGTTAAATATACAGTAATTTCATGTGAATTTCATCAGGACAGAAAGCAACTTAGTTAGTTCCAAGCAGTTTGGAAGTAGCCATCTTTGGGAGAAGTTAATCTAGCCGTAGCCACCAATAAGAATATGGTGGCTACGATCTAGCTTTCGAATACGCCAATTGTCTCCTTGATGACGTAGAATATGTCTCTGAAGTGGCAACCAATAACGTCTTTTTTCCTCAGTGGTAACTTCAGAGGCACTGTCATCGGTTCGCCTCATACACCACTAGCGCAAAAGCGGCAAAAAAAAAAATGACGGTCTCGATTCGATCAATTTTTGATCAAATGGCGAAATATTTCTCGTGAAATGGCAATTATCTGAAAGTTCCCATTTCCCTGATATTAGGGCAATTTTTATGGAATTCCCTGACAATTCTGTTTTTTCCAGATCTGTAAAATTCCCTGACAATTCCCTGATTTTCAGGTTCTGTTGCCATCCTGCTTTTGTTTAGTAGAAATCCATTAAGCAAACAGTGGATTTCTACTAAATCGGTGATGCTATAGAATTTTGTAATTGGAACTTTTTCTCTTATCATGGTTCAAAGGTTAGTTTTCTTAACTTTTCAGCGCTTACACTAGGGGCACTGAGAATACTTTTATTCAGTCGATCATGCCCACTTTCCTATAGATAGAGTTGTCTTTATGGCTCTACAGTGAAACCTCTTTAAACCGACCAGCAATGGTTCCACGTAATAGTGGTCGTCTGGAGAGGTGGTCTTCTTAAAGAAATGGGGGGGGGGGCCGGCTTAATATAGAGTAAGCGTATTTTATAAAGTTTCATTGTTTCAATTGTTTAACATTATAAGAATATAATCTGATGACATGCAAAGCTTATTTTTTAAGTTTCATTTATTATTTTAGTGATTTGCATCATGGACTAAAGTTTTAGTAATGAATTTGAATGAAATTTGCAAAACTATACAGGGTGATTTTTACATTGAATGTAAAATACTTAAAGGGGGTATTATAGAGGTTAAGATAAACACAAAACGTCCTATGAACATAGGTCCGAATTTGAACGATAACTGAGATATGAACAGAAATAAAAATGCAAACACCAAGTTCAACAAGTTAATAACTCAGGTTCTGTAAAGCCTAGATTAAAGAAATTTGGAGGAATAACAGGGTACATAAGACTGTGTATACCGTTAAAATTTGATTGAATTCCAACGAGAAGTTTCCGAGTTACAGTCAAAATTGTAACAAGTGCTAGTTAGTACTCACAAGTTATGATGTTGAATGAGTAACTCGGAAACTACTTGTTAGAATTAGATCAAATTTTAACGGTATACACAGTCTTATGTACCCTGTTATTTCTCCAAATTTCATTAATCTAGGCCTTACAGAACCTGAGTTATTAACTTGTTGAACTTGGTGTTTGCATTTTTATTTCTGTTCATATCTCAGTTATCGTTCAAATTCGGACCCATATTCATAGGACGTTTTGTGTTTATCTTAACCTCTATAATACCCCCTTTAAGTATTTTACATTCGATGTAAATCACCCTGTATGCAGAAATGTGGCTATTCAAAATAAACAATACATGAAAAGAAAATGCTAATACATTAAACGTGTATAATTACATAGCAATAAAAGTGATCCCAATTATTGGATCAAAAATTTCGATAAAATTGGTAGAGACTTTACAACACAACAAAGGGAGAACAGAGTTTCCGACTAGTTTCGCCATTTATTCCCGGCTTTATCAAGGATACACACAAGAGGACATACGCCTTTATATACAGAAAATATGGTACAGAATGAGAACATGATTGGATGAAGAAATAACAAATCGTAAATAATATAAATTATACAGTAATAAAAAATTTCCCCTATTCTTTATTGAAAAACTCTAACATTGAATTTTATTTTTTTCCTGCTCAACTTATTACGTACTGTAACTTGTTGATATTCTTTTTCCACCTCCTCTAAAGCCCCGTTTCCACGAACCGAGTTTTTCTCGGTTCGGTTCGCGGAACTAGATCCGTAATCCCGTGGAACCGAGACTCGTTTCACCAACCGCGTTTGAAACTCGTTTGAAACTAGTTTCGTTCAAACGAGTTTTGAGAACTCGTTTCATCAACAAAACCAGCTTCGCATCGCAGGCTCGCATTTAATTTTCAAAATGGCGGAAAGTAGAAAGCGAAAGAGCGCGGTGGAATGGGGAGAGCAGGATACGATTGCGTTAATCATTTTATGGGGGGAGAAACTTGAAGATTTGCGACGTGCAAAACGTAAAAAAACTGTTTTCGATCTTTAGAGCGGATGAATTGTTTTAACATTGATTTGAATGGGGAATGTTGCCTCATGTCAGATCGCCGAATTAGCGAAGAAACATCTATAAATAAATCCGGCGATCAAATACGAAAAGGGAAAATAGAAGGAAAAGGTAGCGAAAGAAGAATGCATAGGAGAAGTAGGAAAAAGAGCTGTCCGCCCCCTAGAAATGACAATGGAAGTACCAAAGAGGTGAAGAGAGAGAAATTGGAGCATTGTTGTGAGAAAAAAATTACGAGAGGACAGGTGATTGGAAGGAAAGGGGAGGTAGGAAGAAAAAGAGAGAGAGGTTTGGATTCTGAAGCGGAACAATACTGAGCCACCAATGTGACGATTTCGGTCTGATCCATAGCTTGTATTTCTTTCTTTG
Organism: Rhysida immarginata; assembly: GCA_023313115.1. Classification (NCBI taxonomy): domain Eukaryota; kingdom Metazoa; phylum Arthropoda; class Chilopoda; order Scolopendromorpha; family Scolopendridae; genus Rhysida; species Rhysida immarginata. The sequence continues at coordinate 13,650 of JAHWFO010037251.1, forward strand.
ATTTTGTGTAGCTAATAAAGAAAGCAATTGACTCAGCAGCGATTGATTTTGCAATTGTCAACAAATAATTTATCTATTGTGATGCTGCAAATAAAGCATCAATGTTCTGCATTGGTTTATCTGTTCATTGATATGCAGTAAATGCTTTAGCCGCATTAGTATAGTCACTAAAATAAATCTGCGTCTTTGTTGGGCATCCATATTTGTTGACAATCCCAAATGCAATGCGTACTGCAGTACGAATAATCCCACAATGCAATGGGTCAAACGAGTTAGAAGTTCGGTTCGTGGAACAAGAGGGGAAGCCTAAAACTAGATCCGCGAAACTAGTTGGACGAATCGAGTTTCCCGAAACGAGAATTCTCAGTCCGTGGAAACGGGGCTTAACAATTGCAGCAAGTTTTGACTTGGTCTTGTAGCGACAAAAAACAAAGGTTTCTTTTTGACATAGTGACAATAAGATGCAAGAAATTGAAATGTGATGTGAAGAGTGAAAGTAATATAAACTGAGCCCAACACATGCATTCTCAACTGCAATCACATGTTGGGCTCTTCCTAACTGTAAGATAAAGCAGGGGAGTGAGTGAATGCCACTGATACACAAAGCAAAGATTGAACAATGCTCAATTTCCTACTCCCCTTTACAAAAAAATGAGCATACTCTAAGTTACAGGAAGCGCCGTTACTAACATATCAATCCCAAGACCAACGACCACCCATTTCAGGCACCAATCATCAATATTCCCTTTTTAAAGCGACCAGTAGACATGGCAAATTCGAGTCTTGGCAATCACTGGTCGATTTTTGCCGTGTCTACTGGTCGGTTTAAAGAGGGAATATTGATGATTGGTGCCTGAAATGGGTGGTCGTTGGTCGAGTAAAGAGGTGGTCGGTTTAAAGAGAAAAAAATGCATTATATTTATGAGACATTAATTCCGTGCCAAGGAAAAGTGGTCGAGTTAAGAGGGGGTCGTGTTAAACAGGTGGTCGAGAATGGAGGTTTCACTGTAGTACCTTTTGGTCTAAAGTTAAATTGTTTCGGGAATTTCCTCTACACATTATATATGGATATTTAATGTGCTTGTAAAATCTTTGACTACGAATCAAAGTTTTATTTCACCCTTTGAATTTCTTCTTCATATTTTCTCTGTGTCAGCTTTGTTTTCTTTTTCTTTTAATTTCTTATTTTCTTCTAAAAATATCATGTATTTGTCTTGTACTTACAGCAGCATTGAATAATTTCTTGTCTATTTTAATGTTGAAAAATCCTCGAATGGAATCAATTAGATCAGTAATCACTGTGTGACTAAAGTTTTTACTGTCATACTCTCCAAGAAGTGTTCTTGTTAATTGAAAACCCTCTTTAAATTGTTGCCTGACCATGAGAAAATAAAAGCAACTGTTTTTATTAGATGCCAAACTTTATCGTATATTTTATTATTTTCCATGTCATCAAAAAATAAAGTATCTACGAGGGAAAAATCAAAAAGTCACTTACTTACTTTTCAACCCCACTTATCCGTTAGGGTCGCGGGGGCAGCAGCCCTATGGAGGATCTCCAGAGATCGCGATCTTCCGCCATCGGGCGCATGTCCTCCCTGGTAATACCCGAGCGACTCGAACCCAGATTCTCCATGTAGTCTAGCCACCTGGTTTTAGGCCGACCCCTTGGTCTCTTACCCACCAGCATGGAAAATAATAACTAACTAGGAAGGCCAGTTTGCAGCATCCGTATCACTTGGCCATACCAGTGCAACAGATCTCTCAATGCAGAGAGCAGCTCAACACAAAGATAGCTTTGAAGATGGAGAATTTGGCTTTGTTACCCATCTCGCGTTTCGTTACCACGAATCGCCACAGTTCACGTCTGACACTGCTTGCTGCACCGATCCGAGCATCCAACTCTTTTTCCTGCCGCCTATCACTCGTGAATGCAATCCTGAGATGCACAAAGTAATTGAGTAAATTTTTCCACAGCAAAACCATCATGTATTTGCAAAAATTATTCTATATATGTTGAACGATGAACATTGATCTACTTCTGAACATAACCATTCACATTTAAGCATTTGTCCCAACGTGAAACCAACTTTTCAACATCCATAGCGTACAATTCGTTCATCTGGGAGCAATGTCATGGCCGCACATTGTCACTGTGAAAGCGGGTGCCAGCAAGGTGTTGTGTTAGAGGTTCGAACAGGTGAAAGTCCAAGGGTGCCAGATCTGGACTTTAGGCTGGCTGGTGTAGGACTTCCAGAACTGCAGTTTCTGCGACACTGATGGAAGCAACATGGGGACACGCATTGTCTTGCAGAATGATGACCTCGTCCATAGCCCTTTGCAGATGCTTTCGGTGCAGAGCAGCTCATAGCCGATCCAATGTGGCAGAATAAGCAGCAGCGTTCAGTTTCTCCTTTGGCCAGAAAATCAGCAAGAAGAACACTCTGGCTGTCCAAGAAAACAGTAACCATGACCTTTCCGGCAGAAGGTGTTGTCTTGAATTTTTTTGGATTGGGAGACTCTGTTTCCACATCATACCCTGTCATTTCGTGTCAGGTGTGTAATGAAACACCCACTTTTCATCTCTGATGAGAATATTCTCAAGGAATGAGTGTCCCTCCTTGCAGTACCGAAGCAAATGCTCCAAACTGCATGCAATGCGGTTTTCCATGTGCACTGGTGTGAGCTGCTAGGGACCCATCTTTGTGGATGATATTGTGTGCAGTTCCATATGAAATGTCCACTTCCAGTGCCACTGCTTGGATCATTACCTGCTGGTCTCGCTGAATCACTGCATCCACAGCATCAATTTTCTCCTGTTACGGGCATCCAGAACATGGTTGCACATAACTTGAGATGGACTTCAGAAGGCTTTTGTCCCTTTGACAGAAACATGACCACATTCCAGATCTCCACAGTCTCAGCTAACCCACCAATTTGTAACAGCTTTGACTGCAGAAAGCGTACACGCGTGCCATCTCCCTGGGTGGTGGAGAATTACACGCTCTTGAAAATGTATACAGTCCAAGCCACATAAACGAACTTGATTATAGCGAAGTTAATTGAAATCCCCAACTACAGTTTCATTGAAATTTACAAGTTTTCTACGGATATAACGAAAATACTTTATGGGCTCTTACAAAACTTTTGTTTGAATATAGCGAAATATTAAAAAAAATCAATGTTTTTTTGTGCGTAATGTGGCATTAGATTATTCACTTGGGAGGAGCAGAGAGTGAGGAATACAGTAGTAGAGAAACAGGAAACGCTTGTTATGGAATTATTGCTATTGTATTCATCACTGCATTTACATGCACGTTTCGATCCAGATCGACTCGAGCTATCCAAAAGTTCCTTGCGTTTACATGCACCTAACTTGATCCAGATTGAGTCCGATAAAATGCCCTGTGGATAAAGCTCTAGATAAAGACAGTACGGCAAACTTTGTTGTCTGAGATAGAATCCAGCATTGCTAGCCCAGACATCCTGATCACTCGAGTTACCTTTCCTCTAAAATATGGCTGAAATGCAATTTCTTAAAAATTTTCTCATTATTATCGTCTGGAAATATAATTTACAATCAATAAATTTTGTAATTATTGATTATCCTTTAAATTTTGTTTTCAATTAAAATTTTCTATATATAAATAATAAGGTTGAGGTTATTTAATGTTTACTGGATCAAGTTTTTGGGTTATTTACACTTCAAAATAATAATCCTACCTACATTAATAAATTTTAAAATGCATTTTATGTGCAGGTTTTTTGTAGCTTTTTTTTTTATCAATATACAGGGCATTTCAAAATGAATATCGAGGTTTTGAGGCTTCGTAGTATTTATTATATTTAACTTGCAGTTATAAATAATACATCAAATGAAAGAGCAACTCAAACAATTTTGTTGGTACACGTGTGGCATAACTTAGTATGCGACTAGTTAAATGCCGTCGTATCAGAGCTCTGGATTGGCTGCTAGGGGCCGAATGACGGAGCTTATTTTGCATGGCCTTCACGATCAACCGATCTGACACCGTGCGATTTTTACCTTTGGGGGATCATAAAGGATAATGTGTATGTGCCTCCGTTACCAGCTGACCTACCCGACTTAAGAAACAATATTGAAGCAGTTGTTGCAAGGATTACTCCAGAGACACTGATCAAGGTTTGGGAAGAGCTCGCCTATCGACTCTATGTGTGCTGTGTGACGAATCGTCTTCCCACTGAACACTTGTAAGAAAAACTCTTTCATTTTATGTATTATTTATAACTAAGTTAAATGAAATAAATACTACGAAGCCTCAAAACCCCGATATTCATTTTGAAACACCCTGTAAAATATTACAAATTTTTATCAAAATATAATTTTAATAGATTTTTATCAAATATAAATTTAATAAATCTAGATTTATATTAAAAACTTCAATTTAATAGTTTATTTTAATTTTATTATAAAAATTATCAAATTACAAATATAATCATTATAAAAAATTGTCAAAATTTAATTTAATAAAATAGGAATTATTAAACTGAAACTTTTGATATAAATAGAAAACTTAATTTGATAATTATAATTTGATAAAAACTTATTAAATTTTATTTTCCTCAAAAAAAAATATAAAATCAATTTGATAAAAAATTTTAATATGGAAAAACGATTTTTTGATAACAGTTTATAAAAAAAAAAAAAAAAAAAAATACTACACTTGCAATATATTTTAAAATTAATTCATTTATAGATGTTTATTGTACAGAGGTGTAAACCAGCCAAAAACTTTTTCTATTAAAATTTTCTTTTTTTTTTTTTTTTTTTTTTCCAACCAAAAACCAAATTTTGACTCGATCCAGATCAAGGTGTTTACTTGCACGTTAGTGGATTGACTTACTTCCCTGAGACATCATTACTAGGTTTCAAACCATCTCGTTTGACTGATTTGAACTCAATCTGGAACGAAGCATTTACATGACACTTTTTGCAGGATCGACTCCAAACGGGTAGACTCGATCTGGATAGAAACTGCGCATGTAAACGCAGTACGTATTAGAAAATGTTTGGATCTCGACACCAAAATTAAGATCATAAAGAAAGTAGAAGCTGGGAAGGAGAAAAAGTGACATACTGTGTTTGTGTTTGGTTATTAAAAACATTGAAAAATCACACAGTTGAGCGTTTTTTCTTTGTCGGATATAAAGAAATCCGCTTTAAATAAAAATAGATTCACTTTATCTACTATATGTTTATAAAAAAAATATAGTTATAACAAACGACACTGCAGACTTTAAAAATTTGTTATAAGTGGGTTTGACTGTATAATGATTTTTGCAAATACCGTAAATACTGTATTTAGCGCCGGACCTGAAATACCGGCCCGCCTGCATTAAGCGCCTGGGGGTCCGCTGAATTTTTGCAAATAAGCGCCGGACCTTCAATAACCGCCCGGGCGCTTATTTTAGTTCATTTCGTGGATTTTTCTTCTCTTGCTGCTTTCCCACGGGAATGTTTGCTCTCCCAAATGCCACTGCTAAACCGGAAATTAGATACCAGCATGACTGTTTTCTAATTTCTTGCTTTTAATTTTGGATTAAGTCAAGCAACATAGCTAATGAAAACTTCAGTTATAGCATCAATTTTAATCTCGCAACAGTAAAGTAGGCTGAAAACCATTCTGTATTCTACAGAGGCTACAGCCAAACAGTTTAGCATTGATCCTAAGGGGAATGGAAAACACAGCAGGATACTTTAGAAAAGATGAAGGAGAAGGCGAGAATTTTATATAATAGTATCCATCACAGTTGTGCAGAATTTTATAAACGCCGGACCTGTAATACCGGCCCGTCTGCATTAAGCGCCTGGGGGTCCGCTGAATTTTTGCAAATAAGCGCCCGGGCGCTTAATACAGTATTTACGGTACCTGATGGTTTTGTTGTGAATAGGCCAAAGAACTTTCTTTAAAATAATCATACAAGTTAAAAAAGTTTCTGGATTTTGTAAATAATGTTAAAACTGTTTTAAGATTTTGTCCGCCTCATCCTCCTCAATTCTGTTTGCATCGATCATAATTTGTAAAATCTTCATGTTAACAACACTAAATTTCTTATTTCTTTTCAATTCCAGTGGATTTAGGCAAATCATATAATGTGCAAGTGGATATGTTATAGGAATTGAATAAACTAGGAAAATTCTTTAATAGTTGAAGGTGTAGGTAATAATTGAAGCATACAATTCATATATTTTTGATCCTTCATATGACTTCACAGAGCAACTTCACCCATGTTTCTAACATCGAAAGTTTTACTGCAAAATGCACATAAACATCTTTTGAATCCATGCCATGTAATCGACATTTCCTAACCTTAAGTTATTACATGAACATTTACCTGCATTATAAATAATTTAAAAATCGATATAAATGAACTTAGATCCCATGTATGCAAACCACATGGGGATTAGGATTTAGCAGAATCATTGCTGCGCAGACAAAGCCATAACTAAAAAGAGTCATAACTTATGACTCTAAAGCTACAGTGCTCAGTCATTGGCTAGTTAATATAAGGGTTGTACAAATGAAAACGAAAATTTGCATGGGGGAAAAAAAAAAAAAAAAAAAAAAAGGCAACATGCAGGATCGTAAGTTTTTGTTTTCAACAATTGCAAAACCCTACGTGCAAAGTGAACAATACGTTGCAAGTGTTGCATCACGTGAGAAAGGATAGCTCGTGCTTCGAAGCTCTGCTAGTGATCGCTTCGTCCAAACAACAAAATGGAGTCAACGAAACAGGAACAGAGAGCAGTAATTCGATTTTTGATCGCAAAGGTTTTTTGAAGGTGATGATGACTATATTTTGATCGCAAAGGCCCAATTTTACTGGACTTTCTTGAAAAAGGCACCACAGTTAACAAAGCACGATATGGGGAAACATTAAAGGCACTGCACGCAGCCATCAAATGCAAGCACCCTGGACTTCTTACAGAAGGAGTGCTTCTTCTTCACACGCGTCCTCACACCTCGAAAGCAATGGTAGACCTCATCAAAAAGTTCAACTGGGAAGCAATGCAGTATCCACCTTACAGCCCTGACTTATCCCCATGTGACTTTCACGTGTTTGGGGATCTCAAGAAGCATCTGAAAGACTGCAGGTTTCAGTCGGGCGATGAAGTGAAGGAAGAGGTTTTGGAATGGTTCCAACTGAAAGACTTTTTCAATAAAGGAACTACATGCCTTGTTACAATGGGGTAAATGCCTTAATGCATTTGGAGAGTATTTTTAAATTCCTTGTATACACTTTGGATAAAAAAAAAAAAATAATTTTCATTTTGATTTGTAAGTCCCTCATATTATCTCGGAAGCCTCGGTTTTATCTTCCAAAATAAATAATAGAAAATTTTTATGAAATAGTGGTTTATATCATTTAGAATTTTTTTCCAAAACTTTTCCAAAACTAAATTCAGAAACCATTGATTTTCCAAAACTTTCCAGGCCTGGAATTCTTTTTTAGATTTTCCATGACTTTCCAGGTTTTCCATGACCCATACGAACCCTGGGAACATTTGCAATAACTAAGGTAAGATGAACATTTGACTCTACTTACTTTTTTATAGGTTTCGTGAACACTGGCAGCATAAGCGAGGAGGTAAATGTACTTTGGTTTATGTTCAGGATTCAGTTTCATTCCTGGTTTATACAGCGAGTCGACGAGCAAATCTTAAGAAGTAAATGTAGAAATCACAAGCTTAGGCTCTAAAATCTTTCTATCATTATCATCATCATCATTTGAATGTATTATTTACCTAAAAAATGAGGATTTTTCAATAAATCAGCTGGCGGTGGATCTTGAGCAGTGTACATCTTATATAACTGGGAAGAGAGGAGGGGGGGGGGGAGTTCACACATTAAAAAGCACTAACTTCAAAAACTCGTAATACGTAAATAAACAATTACATATTAAATAAATAATGACAGTAAAAGTTCTTTAAGATCTGTTCTTTTAAAAGTCGTTTGAAATTATATTTATTCAAATGAAGACATTTGCTTACCACTGTGATATCTGCAGGATTAAGAGCACTCCTCGATAACATTGAAGTTAAAGCTTGGCATGCACGGGGATAAGCTGCAGCCCCATTTAATGCCATGATAATTGGAGTTACATCATGGCCACTTAAAGAAATTTTAAAAATACATAGATATAAAAATACAAATTCTGATTAACAATGTATATTCAATATATAATGCCTTCTTTAGAAAAATTGATTTCAAAAACATAAGATACATCCAAATGGCACTCAACTGTAACCAACAGTTTGTGAATATTTATTTAAAAATTAATGAAGTTGAAAAATAAAATTGTATAACAAAAATTATATATGACAGCAATTCTACAATTTAAGCTTTTATCTGTAACTATAGCCATTAAAAGCATTAATTTTTTCCTTAAATCAAACTTTAAACATTTTCACTTCATAAACAAGATCAAAAGAAATATGAGCATCATCCAGATACCACCCATTCTGGAATCAACCTATGGAAGGTAAAGTCCTAAAAGTGCAAAAACATATGGCTGGGAGTTCTGTAAAGTTATGCTGTAACAAAAATATTTCTGCAGTTTGCAACAATGAAAAAGGACACTCTCAAAGTCTTGCCATTTCCATCAAAGTAACAGATTTCAGCAGGCAACATGGTATTGCATCCTAATTAAAAGGGTGACTCCCAAGCTGAAAGGAATATGTGTGCTATGATTATGGGAATTAAAATCTCCAATTAAATTTCAATGAGATTACCATTCAGAATAAGGGGATGACCCACCTGATAAGAGATCATTAAATCACTGCCTCAAAAACATCAAGCAACAGAAAACGTGTTGCACCAGTAAAAGCGTCGGAACACCATCGACATCAAATGAAAGTGTTGCAAAAATTACAGAAGCATTCACCCGCAGCCCAGCGAAATCAACACGTCCTGCAAGTTTCAAACTGAACATTGGCCAGAGCACTATTGTTTTAAGGTTTTGCATACTCGTTTTAATCTGCATAGTCTATTCCTAGAGCATTCTCACTTGATTGACAGGCGTTGAGCTAACCAAAGTTTATCAGTTATAAAGTCTAGTAGTTTACTCGAACATCGTAGAAGTTTAAAATGGACTTGGCCTTCCAGAGTGAAAATACGGATGGTGTTTATGACTTGTGTGGACTTATTACATTACTTTTAACTGAAACGATTAATCACTGCTTTCTATTTCAATATTCAGATGAAATATTTAACTCACTTATTAAAAACAAAGCAATAAATATTTATTTTATTTTTCTGTATTTCAAACATTGATATTTTTACCTAGTACTTTTTAAATTCTGTAATATTTTAATATCGAAATTGTTCGTGCCGTCATATATTATGCTTATATTTTATAAGCTAACGAAAAGCATTACAATATACTATTCAGTAAACATATTTTTCCCATCATGGATAAGAATACAACTTTGTTTGCCAAAACGTTATTTTTTTTCAGCATAAACCAGAAGATATTTCATTTCCCCCTAGCTATTGGTAGCTATTCCCTATGAAATACCATAATAGTTTATATTTAGAAGACTATTATTTCGTTAAATCTGAAGCAAACTTAAGGTTTATTTTCTGCTACTGATTATTTCATGAAAAACATTAATGATATAATTTGTGTATCTGCCATTATACGGATGAGCTCGCTTTAACAACTTATCGTTTATTTTCTTGTGTAGTTATCACGCTGTTATGCTGCATTTCTGCTAAAATAATAATATATACATTGATTTATTAATAATAAAGAAAAACTTTCTAATAAAGGCTCAAAATCTGATTTCAGTCAAAACAGTTGAACATCACTCATTATGTATACCTATTCCTGTTCCTAAGAAACAATAAATGGCATCGTCCAACTTCTTGCCTGAACAGATTCATCTCATTGGCTTCACATATTGCAAGGAAGCCGAACATAATTCACCTAGTGAAAGTGCTTTTGGAATAGACTGCATCCCCTATAAAATTCACGTTATTCATGAACTGGAAAAGGATGACAAACAATGAAGTTTTGAGTTTGCTTAGCAATACTTGACATATCGACAATGATAATGCTTTCTTTTCCAAAATTGTTTTTAGTGATGAGGCAACTTTCTGCATGCCTGGAAAGGTTTATAGACATCTACAGCATATGGAGATAGGAAAATTACCTAGACATGCTGGAAAATTACACATTATCAATCATGCATGAATATCAGCCAAGCGTGTTTTTCCAACAGGATGGCACACACTATCCCATTGGGGACTTCTTGTTCGGGAGACTCACGATCACCATTTCTCAGACAGATGGATAGGACATGATGGCCCGATCTCTTGGCCGCCACGTTTATCCGAGATAACAACCAATGATTTTTTCCTGTGGGGATATGTTAAGGATAAAGTGTATAACAAAAAAAAAATAAAAACTAGCCTAAACCTAGTCATCCAAGTTATACAATCAGTCACCCAGGATATGCTCAATAACACTTGGAGAGAGATAGAATGCCGCCTAAATATTTTACAGGCCACAAAACCTCATATCGAGCGGAAATGGTTCTTGTTGACATGACTGTCAACTGGAATAAAAACTTTGAGTTTCAGTTTTCATTGCTGCAAACACCAGAGAGAGCTTTTCTATTTATAATGTAATGAACGTTTCTAACGGTACCAATAATTTTTGTTCCCCCCCCCTCCCTCCTGTATATTTTATGCAACTCTTCAATTTCTTTATTAAAACAAAGGAGGGGGAACTTAAATTAATCACTTTACTGACATGTAATGGTATATTTCAGATACAGGGATCGGCACATGGTAGGGGATCAAAAAGAGAGAGAGAGCTTTATTAACATTATAATTGATTACAGATACATTACTAACAAAGTTTTACAGGATTTTTACAATTTTCAAATACAATCCTCTCATAAAATAGCAAAGAATGGTTCAAAAAAATTAAGTTTTAGTTTTAATAAAGAAACTGCAAAATCTAACGTACATTGAATGTAATCAGATCTAATATAAACACTAAATTAAAAAAAACAAAAAATAAAAAGTTTTAAACTAAACAGCCTAAACTAAACACTGTCTTTTTCTATTTATTTGGGAAAAAGTTTGTATAATCAAAGAACTTTCCCTTCCTCCAACAGTATTTTGCAATTTTTCAACTTCCTTATAGCCTCCTTTTTTCAGCATTTTTTAAAGAACAAACACCTAACATTCCCTGAGCCAAGTGCATTTTTTGCAGGTTTTCCTTCTGTAAAGCTTTTTTTAATCATGCAGTAGCTTCATCAAACATGATATCAGCTGATTCTCTAGTGGTGTAGTGGTCACCGCTTAATGTAGCCAACTTTAATATGGCCGTCTGCTTTTTATGGAATTTTTTAATCATTTCCTATATTTAACCAATTTTCGCTTAACTCATGAATTCTACTTTTTCTTCTCATCTCACTCCGGATAAATGAACACTCAGCTTATAATATCACTCGACTTCTAGCAAATGAAGTTGTTAAAATAAATCTGCTTGATCCTATGCACTTCCTTTCTGTTGCTTGGTCAAAAGTGTCACCAAGTAAAAATTAAGAGATGTGTGAAGACCAAGAAGGTGAGGCTTTGAATTTTGCCTTAATTCACTAATTCTACTGCATGGAGTGTACTGTACACTTGTTTCACTTTCAGGTCCTTCTCCAGACATGAGATTAAGTGACGATATCTTCAATGTTTGGGTAACGACTGACCAAGATGTTCCAATTGCGAAAGAACCAACCGAGACAGAAGCAAATGAGGACAGTGATGATGATGAGGAATTAATTAAACCATCAAATGCAGAAGTTGAGCAAGCTTGTGCAACATCCAAACAGCTTTTCAAATGAGCGGCTATGATAAAATGGATGATTATTTAAAAGTTCAAAGTAAAGTTAATGATTTTTTAAGAAGGCAAACTTGTCTAACAGACATTAGACAATATTTTAAATAAGCTATTTTGAAAAGATACTGTATTGTATTTGCATAAATAATTTTTTTAAGCAAACAAACTTGTTTATATGTAAGTACAAACACATGCTCAACTTGTTGGATAAAAATGTAAGTACTTTGGTATGCTCGCTTAAAACAGCCACCGATTAATGTGGCCACTTAATGGCCCTGAGGCGGCCATATTAAGCTGCGACTACTGTATCAATTTCTTTCTTCCTCCGACTCAGCTTAGAATCCATTACTTCAATCGTTTTCTTTGAATTTTCTGCTTTCATCGTTCTTACTTCTTCCATTTTCTTTTGCCTTTCTTCTTGCTGTTTCAAATGTATTTTTTTTCTACAATCTCTCTTCTTCTAAATAAGACACAGTTTTTGTGAGCAGTTTGCCCAAGAAAGATCAAATTTTTGGTAATCGGTACAAGGTAAGTCATGTCATTATACTGTTTCATAGCATTCTTAATTATCAGAATAGCATTAAAAGTTCTTAGAGCCATCTGCGGACAAGTATCAAGAACCCGCTTGTAAATAGAAAAACTTCTTTCTACAGAGTGGGCCAGAAAAAAGGATTCATGAAAATTTTCTAAGTTCTTTGGGTATGGTCCAATGGGGGTCAGTCATCAGTGAAAGGAAATGTAACATGAGACGTGTCCATTCAAAAATAGGAGATGATGGTTTATTGAAAAAAACTCTCTCAACCATAATTTCACGAAAGAAAAAAATTACATTGTTGCAACAAAGGATTGACAATTACAGGTGATTAAGTACTAAATTACGGAACCTCTCACCCCCATTGGACCATACCCATCAAACTTAGAAAATTTTCATGAATCCATTTTTCTGGCCCACTCTGTATATCAGCTTTCCCATGCGACAAGCGCAGACAAAGGGACAAACTTTAAAAAATTCTGCTTTATGCCATCCCACTGCATCTAATACAGTTAACTACCTGCTTGACTTGTGTTTCATGGACTTATTAAAAGGAAGACCTAACTCAAACTGTATCTTTTCATAATCTTCCGATCTTACAGGCCAGTTTGGAGATTAAAGTTGTAGCATCTTTAATTTGAACTAAGACCAAATAATTAACATCTTAAATGGAAGGATTGAGTGGCATCTAGGACTATTCCAGAAATGGAGAGGAAAAGATAGGAGAAATTTTAATCTTCTCTACGTATCTTCTATAAAATAATTCTGGAATTTTGTACTCTATGCCCATCATCAAAAATGCCAATAGCAATATAACGCATCATTTATATAGAAACATTTCACATTAGAAAATGTTTTACTTACACTTCTTTTGCATGCATAGATACTTCTTGTGCCAATCGTCGAACATTAGATCCCCCTTTAGGTTCCTGAGATAAGACATGTAGTAACGTATGACTATATAGAAAAGTATGTTGACCATGACACACCATTTTCTGTTTAAAAAATAATAATAATATATTTAAACAAAAAGATACTATCAGTCAATGATAAGTTCCAGAATATAAATTTCTTTTCTTACTGTAAATTCAGAGATCAATTTCTGCTTTGCTTCGTCAGAACTAGATAAAATAGCAGCTATTGAAGTTTTTAAAATACGAGAGAACACTTCAATTTGTTGTGCGGCTGTCGAAATGCTGGTTATTTCACCTTGAAAACCAGCATCTGATATAAGCTTTAAGCAAAATAGTTCACAGATTAAATTACTTTCTCACATTTGTTACTTATACAAACAGATAATAAAGAAACTCTCAAAAAAAGTTACTTTGATAGTAAAGTTAAGCATTAAACAGTCAGGATAGTCTTCTGCAAGTTTGTAAATCAATGACCGCCAGGTAGGATGAGCAATCATTTCAGTTAACCAAGATGGAGTCTGCAAATAGTAAACATTTTTAAATAATAAATTCACCTAATATAGAGTTAGCTATATAAATAACACATACATGTTAAAAATAATTCATTGAAGATTATTAAAACATGGTACTTAGAGGATAATTGAAGAATGGCATTTAAAGGTAAACTCCATGAAAAAAAATCGACTTGATTTTTTTTTTGCATCATAACATTAATCCAGGTTAATAGAGTATATATCATTCAAAATTTTTCAATTTTTCCTAATATTTTATTAAGAAAAATGCCTCGGAAAATTGAAAATTGGCATGGGATCTTCCATCCCTTCTCCAGAGAACACGGCGGAACAAGGCGTCATTTCCTGCCGCAAGGACGTCAGGGAATTTCATCGCCGAGATTCTAGTGGCTTTCTAGTTTCGCTTAGAACAATTCTACATATCGTAAGATTTTACTAATCTGTTATATGTCGGAATGTCTTCAATTTGCTCTGTTTGAATGTGTAAAGAGACAGTCAGATAGAAAATTCTCGTTTCATAGATTTCCACAATCAGGATCGATTAAAAAACAGTGGATTAGTTTTTGACAGAGAGGAAACTGGTACCCAACTCCAAACAGCATCGTGTGCTCATTTTGAAGTGTCTTGCTTTGTCTACGCATCAACAGTTTTAAATTCAGTATCAATTCACAGAAGAAATTCGCTGAAACAAGATCACATATAAGCAGAACAGATGCTCTTCGAACTCTAAACGGGCCTGACGTTCTTCAAGAAGAACAACTGCAACAGCATGTGCTAAACGCCGAAGGAATGAGGAGGTAGGCCGATCTGCTGTGTAACGCAGACGCCGCCCTAATTTGCACACGCCGACATGGCAAGCAGAAGATCCGTTTCACGGTTTATTGCATAATGTATATGGCTGTATATCGCAGAAGTTGCAGTAGCATTTAATTCTACTAATGGCCCTTGTATATCGCTGTCACCGTTTCAAATTCGAAGTCATTGCTATCGGTCTTGTTTCATATTGCGATGCCCAACTGACAACTAACATATAGCGTCCAATGTGTAACGTCACGAATTCGAAACTCCTTCACACTTCTTGGCAACTTGTGACATAACAGTTGCCAAAACATTGTGCCAGTGTCAATCGAGGGAAAAAATGAAAGTTTTTTATATATTTTATCAATTTTGAGTTCGAATTGAAAATTTTTATACATGCTACGTTGTTATTGAGACCATCATCTTTCATTTTAAACAAAGTTGTTTTGGGTGTGGAGTTTACCTTTAAGAGGATAAACCTTATATTCACTGAAGTCTCAAAGTGGTGTTCTGGGACTGCTTACACAGGTCAACGATGAAATTATTTTTTGAATGAATTTGCTTATTCTTGTGGTTTTGTGTGTGCTGAATCCGAATCTGCTTTTAGGTTTTTTCTATCATGTCACGTTTCCAAGTCCCTAGAGGCTTTAACCCATATACACCTACCGTCCTTTTAAAAGGACACTCTGCACTTTTGGTTTCATTTTCGTTGTTAGTAAAAAATCGCTGCCAAGAGAGGGCAGCCCTATAAATATCATTAAAAACGTGTGTATTAACGATTCCTTGGTGGTGTTACATCACCCAAGAGTTAGTTTAACTTTTATTAGCCACTAGCAGAGGACCCGGCGTTGCCCGGGATAATTACACTTGTAGGTAAACAGAACCTCAAAAAGCTAAATTAAACCTCCAAATTGGTTAAATAATAATTCAATCACTACAATATAAAGCGAAGGGACTATCCATTCTAAGAAAAATCCGAAAGACAGGAATTTACCTCTTCACTGAAAAAATCCATTCTAGGTGATACACCAGGACTTGATTTACCAAAAAAAAAATTTTTAAAGGCTCACAATGGATGGACCTCTCCAAGGATGCCTTCTAGTCTAAATAATTTTTTACTCACGTAATCTTACTTTAGATGTACACCTGATGTTGTTGCAATTTCCTTTCTTCTTTCGATGTCTTGAAGCAAAAATTGGCCATTCATCACTTTGTGTAGTCTAGCGGTCGCCGATTCTTCTATTTACTTGCTTACCATTTGCTCAATACATCACGGAGCTAAAGGAGTGCTTCCTCTATCGTCTTTCACTCTTTCTCAATAGTCTGCTAACTCATTATCTCCAGTTACTGATCATTTTTAAAGATTTTCAAGAAATTGTTATGTACTAAGAATTCTCTTTTCTAAGAAAAGCCTGAATAACAGGAATTCTATGCATTGAATTCTATATTGCACAAAATTTGCCTTGCATTGTTGGTCATGAGACATTGTTGATCCTTGCATAGTGTTGGTGCATTGCATGTTGACACCATTGTTGATACCTATTGTTGCACAAACTTTTATTTGCATTGTTGGTCATGAGATAGATATTGTTGGTCCATGCAGAGTGTTTGTGAATTGCGTGTTGATACCATTGTTGATACTTATTGTTGCAAAAACTTTGTCTTGCATTGTTGGTCATGAGATATTTCTCATTAATATGCCCTGCCATAACCATGAATATCGATTTTTTATCAATAATTACGAGGGGCGATTGATAAATAAGGTCTCCATGGCTGTAACTTTTTTATTTGTTAACCGATTTTCAAAATTCTTTTTGTGTCTTATACTCACATTTGTCCCCTATGTAATGCACTATTCACTTTTCGACATAGTCCCCATCCCTTTCCACGCATTGCGCCAACGCGTGACTAGTTGGGTGAACCCGTCGGAGAGGAATCCCGGAGTTGTTGTCAACACCAGGATTGAATGGCAGCTTTGGACCCTCTTCTGGACGATAACGTCCGCCCGCACACGAGTCACCAGACATACCTGAGACGTTGCAGCGCCTACAGTTCAAGGATGAAAAATTGCAGTTCAAAAATGAAAGACTTTGCACATTGCGACTTTCACCACTTCCTAAAGAAGAAAGAGCCCCTTAAGGGACATGAGTTGGTTCTGACGGCGAGGTAAACGCTGCCATTCAATCCTGGTGTCGACAACAACTCCGGAATTCCTCTCAGACGGGTTCACCCAACTAGTCATGCGTTGATGCAATGCTTGGAAAGGAATGGGGACTGTCGAAAAGTAAATAGTGCATTACATAGAAGACAAATGTGAGTATAAGATACTCTGACCAGCGATAGGCATGGTCCCCGGTTCAAATCCGGGTCGCGGAATTTTTCCTTCCCTTTTCAATTTGTCCATCAGTAGCCATGAAACATATGTATTGGCAAAACTGATGACATTCATAACTAACTAATTTCGGCAACAATATCAAGAGATCATTTTTAATACATAATGTCAAATTTACACTGCAACGATAACAAACTGGATAAAAATGATAAATTTTCAAAAGTGAGACCGTTGTTTCAGAAGCTAAACCAGGGTTTGCGCTAGGACAAAAAAATCTAGGAGTAAATTTGACTCCCAAGCCTGAAAACTGCGAGTCAAATTTTAAATTTCTATATTTTTACATGCAACCACAATCCCTGTAGTTGCTGCTATAGTTAATTGGAAATTTAAACAAGAGCGCAGGTGACAAAATGAAGTGTTAAAATGTGGTGAGAAGGATATGGGCCGATGATATTCAAAATTAAACAAGTCAATTTTGACTCACTGGTCAAAAAATCACGAGTCAATTTTTAGCAAAAATGCCCATTTGACGTGTAAATTGCGAGTAAGCGCGAACCCTGTAAACCATAAGTTTCTTGAATATGCACCAGTGGAGGAGAACCATAATGTTGATGAAGCTATGGTACCATACTTTGGTCGCCATGGATGCAAGCAGTTTATACGAGGAAAACCTATTAGATGGGGCTATAAATTTTGTGTTGGTGCCACTCGTCTTGGCTATATTGTTTATTTTGAACCATATCAAGGCTCCTCTACACACAAGCTCCTCTAGGGTCACACAAGGCTATCACAAGCAGCAATACTCTGATAACTTCTATGGTTTTGCAGCAAATAAGTTTTAAACTTGGAGTTTGGAGACTTTTGAATCACCCTGTATTTAAAATAAATTTATTTGACTAAATAAATTTTGTGAAGTCAATATGCCAGCGTAAGGAGAAGTTGGTACTGGTGTCAAAAATAAAACTTGTCCGATCCCTTATCGTTTTGTTTATTTCTGAGAGCAACTGAAATTCAACTCATTCTATCTGCAACATCTTTCTGAATTTTCATGATATTTGCTTGGGCGTTTTATGAAAGTAGCTCTATACATTTGGCTAATAAATTATGGAAAAGACATTTTGATAATGCATGCGCAGTTAAGCATTATTTAGTAAAAATGCTCATATTTCATCAAATATTTAATAATTTTATATTCTGGTTGCAGGGTGTTGCCTCTACTGTAGTTTGTCAAGTTTCCTGAAAATGGCATTGAATTGGGTTGAAAACCCTGCACGCTCTATAGAAAAACTTACGAAAACATTTCGATTTTTTTAAAGAAACCTTTATATCTCTTTCGAAGCCTCTTAATCATATGCTACAGCTACAACACATTTCAAGCATTATTTTTTCAGGGTAATCCAAACATTATTTTTTTGGTTCACTTTGTTACTGGTCCCCCATTTGCCTTCGGGACAAAACCTTTACAACCCAGAAGTTTCAGAAGAGTTCGTCAAGTATTTTTCTAGATATTCGACAAAACATCTAAAATCAAAAGTATGCGAATTTTGGATAGATAATGTATATTCAAAATAATCTCCTCTGGCACTCCTAAAGGTTTGTACACACAGTTCGTAAAACCCTGTATATTTAATGACAGCTGTGTTGAGGATATTTGTTGGTGAAATCTGATTAGGCCTTGTTTATTTTTATACTTTCAAGTATGGCCATTCTTATTGGATTGTTAGGGTATTGTAGAATCTTCATAGGGTTGACTAGTGTTCCAGGGAAGGCGTTAAGTAAAAGAAATGGTTAAAACTTTCAAAATACAGGGAGAGTATAAAAAGAATCCGGAAAAGTTTCGGAAAAATAGATTTACTTCAGATATTGCTACAAAACCTTAAAATTCTTCAAAGTACATCCCTTGAGCCAGCAGCTTTTCCACGACTTGAAGGCTCCCTGGTAGCAGATTCCAGAAGGTCCTTAAGGGTACACATGCTGGTGTCCTTTGAGGGAGGATTTCACTGTTGTGAAAACGTCCGCTGGAGCCAAGTCAGGACTCAAAGGGGATTGGGGAATCGTCACGACGCCGTTTTGCATCAGGTAGTCAGTCACCTTGGAGCATGTGTGGCTGGGTGCCTTGTCGTGATGCAATTTCCAATTTCTGGCGATGGCTGACCTCACCCGGTTGACCCTTCTCTTCTCAGGTGGCACTTCACGCACACGTTGCAAGTTGTCGTTGGTTCTTGACGTCGACAGCCGTCCAGTACGGGGCTCGTCCTCCACACTCTCTCGGCCATCTTGAAGAGCTTGTGCCACTTAAAAACTGCAGTTTGAGACATGCTTTCATCCTTGAACACTTGGCGAATCATGCCCAACGTCACCATACCAGATTTCCCAGTCCAACACAAAATTTGATGGCGTACCACTGTTGAATCGTTCGCCGCATTTTGAGCTTGCACCGAGTCACTCGACAGGGGTCCAATAAAACTTCAATCTAGCCTGAACAAACACTTGCAGGTGACTGACGCTTGGCTCGTTTTGAAGGTCAGACTCCACACCATCGAGCAGGCTTGGTGCAAGTGCATTGCGAACTACAGTCACGTCAGGAAAAAATTGTTCCCGATACTTTTTATACAAACCCTGTATGCACAAGTCATTTTACGCACCAAGTCGCCTACCGCCCAAGCTGCCCGTGCCATCACAATCAGATTCTGGATTTCCAAAGCAACAACCAATTTGATTCACAATAAAAGACCACATAAACGATAAATTATACTGCATCCATCGTTAGCCCTTCAATCCCATCCAGATTAAATAAGATTTCAAAACTCCAAAGTCCGTGAATATGTCATTAGTGGATAATCTACAGGGTGCTTTTAAAAAGGATATTGTGAGATACCTAGCAGTGTTCTGCACCTTAAAATAGACACAAGTTTCCTCATATGTTTTGTCGAAATTGAATTCCTTAAAGGAGTAAACAGCTCGTGAAGTTTGATTAAACTCCGCTCATAACGTAAACAAAAGCGCATGAAAAAAGTAATGGTTATGGTTCTTAATTATAATATTTTCTGTCATTGGTTTTTAAAACTGCACCCCGATTATAGCGGTGTTCATTTTAACTTATTGTGTTCTATTGTTTTGAACGATCGCTGTTGTGATGTACTGTTTCATTGCAACAGAGATCGCGTTTGTTGGAGCTGACATTGTTTTCTCGGAGATTTTTATTTCCGAGAAGATAATGTCAGTTTCCTGGCGTAGTATTGTTATATTCTTTTGTTTTGGTTACGGAGGAAGTTTTTGCATGGAGGGGAGTGTGATTCCGTGCTATGCGAAGCCAGAGGAAAAAGCTTGTTGAGAGCTTGAGGAAAAAAGAACATCGGCGACGGCGGGCTTAAGCGATCTGCTTACATGATTAAAGCCTAAGATGAAAGTTTCTAGCTTATTTTGGAAGCCTAAGATGAAAGTTTATTTTGGAAGCATCCTCCGGAATTATGTTTGTTAATTAAACGTTAAGCGGTTAATTTAGTCAGTGATTGCAGAGTTTTAATTTAGTTTGTTTCATCGTGTTCCACAATGCTACGTCGTCTCGACAAATCGAACACTGCCGCGGCTTGGCCGCCGACGCAGAGGTAAGCCCGTTCGAAGCGGATGGACGGTATAAAGAACGCCAGTGCAAACAGATGACAACAGCGGGAGAGTTGCTTTATTGTACTTTATGACGCGACAGAGGGGTTCATCCACAATGGACAATTGAAAGTTGAAAAGTAACGGCTGGTAGCCAGGAGTACCCGTACCTTGATCGTTCAGCGCCTATGAGAACAGAAATGGTTCCGTGCTCGTGTGGGGCACCTTAGAGCAGACTCAAGCCTTGTTGTTCTATATCGTCAAAATAATTTGTTTCCCGAGCTGATGTGCTGCAATTGTATTGTATAGTTACTAAGCGTTGTTGTAAGATGTTATCGTCTTATTTCCTATAAAGAGGGACATACTTGTTTTGTTGAAGACTGTCAAGCACTACGTAGAGCCACATAGGCTGAGATGTGGTGGGGCGATCCTTGCTTGTAACACCGATTCTCTTAAGCACACACGCTGAGGCCAGTGAGCGGGACACCCGTAAACAAAGTTTGCAAACTAAGGCCGATGCACGTCACCATAGAGGGTTTCGGTGATTCCCCCTCTCACTCCTTAGTGCATTATTAAAGGAATCACACGACATCGGAAGGACGTCAAATTGGCTTCTGCACGGTGACGCCATTCGCCCGGCAAACTACTGTAGTAATCATCATGTAGGTCGGTCATAGCCCCTCAATAGTATAAACTCGGAGTGAGTGGTTTTTAACCCAGTGCCTCCTCCTCCCTCTTTACAGGGGTATAGTCCGTGGAACCTAAGTAGTGAGATAAGTCATAGTAGAGACAGAAGCGTAATGTATAACAGTTGTTAAGTGCATGTTATATTGATGCTTGGAGCATTGAGAGGCCCATCACAGCACCAGCGCTGTCACCGTTGATGCGGTTGTTAGGTTGTGTTCCATTGTTTTGGGTATTTTTTTTAATTTATTGTTTTATATTGCTTAATTTTGGCAATTAAAGAGTATTTTTATTTTAAGATCATGCTAGCGTGTATCAATTCTTTGCACCCTTAAACACGCCCAAACTCCTGACAAGCCCTTTCCCTCGTGATAACCGATTGATACCTGATAGAGGTATATATCATAGATGGGGGGAGGGGGGGGGGATACCTTATCACAATATATGAAGGTATACACTTACTTCTCCTTCATCTGTAAATATAGAATCTGCTTTCTTGGGGTCAAAATGTTTCATAACCATTTCTTTCAGATGGTTCTCAACCATTTGCTGAACTTCTGTAACAGTAACACCTAATAAAAATTAAAGAACATTTTTAAAAAATGCAAAATACAGCAAAACCAAAAGATATTTTTTTAAATTTTAAATGATACTCTGAACTTAACGACGCAAAATAAATTAAGAAACCACGAGTCCACACTTGAAAATAGGATGTTTGGATTTATGGTTATTTCCTCATTAATCCAGTCTCTGCAGTTTTCAGTTTAATATATTCAAACACAGTGAGCACATATACTGTGAGTATATCAGTATTAGTCAAGGTGATCTAGAACAAATGTGGGGGTCAGTTGACTGGAAGTGGTAAAAAATGTCTTATTGTGCATGCATATTTTGACATCACTGGATGACAGCGAAAACTCCACAGAAACAAAAACATAGCGGCAATGATAACAACAGTCTTGCGATAGCAACACTTGACAACTCGTTCATTCTCTTCACAATTCTCATCCTTTCTACTATATTTTTTTAATTAAATAACAGCAAAATGCCATTATAAGGAGGGATTTATAATTATTGTAAAACGTACTTAACTATTTCTTTTTAATATGAACACAGAGACAACGACGATAATGTATTTCTCGTTATCATTTCTTGTTAAGACTTTGAAATCGATTATTATTTATCGGAGCTGTTAGCAGTTAAGTGACAAGAGATAATAATTTCGATATTAGTTCATAATAACTTTATTTATGTAGGCATTAAGAAATACAATGTATTAATCTATAAAATAGTAAGTTTACAAATAAACGTTTCTTCAGAAATACAACGAAATTGTTTTGTATTTTACGTGAGAACGTTTTCTTTTGTGACCAGAATAATGATTACCGCACACAGCCGGAAGTAACACCATTAGTCATCCAGTAACATCACAATATGCATGTGCGTTAAGTACTTCTGACAAACTAAACTTGCCTTTATTCTAGATTACCTTGATATTTAGTAAATACTGAGTAAATTTTGCATGAAGATGAAATGCTAATTTATTTTCTGTAAAAAAGGAGATAAAAAGAAAAAAATGGTTAAAGATCTTCACTTACCGGCTTGTAATAACCATTCTGCTAGCAGATTTGCCATTTGAGCAACACCAGTATAATTATCGGAAAGAAGCTCTATAACCTGATCAGGACTTCCCCCTGCTTGAAAATATCTAGTTGAAATCAAACAGGAAACATTAGTATCACAACAAAATTTCCTATCAATGAAATTTCAATTCAATATAGCAACTATTTTAATTGTAAGATTGCATTTTTGCATAATGTAGGAAATAACGTGCTAAATACAATTATAATTAATTAATTAATTAATAATAATAATAATAATAAATTAATTCAGCACTGCAATACTGTACAATAATAAATATTGCAAAGTTTAAAAAAAATGGATTTTTGAGGAAAACATACAGATTTAAACACTATTGGGGAATTTTAAATCACATTATTTTTGTATCTTAAATTAAATAGTTAGTAAAAATATAATATTTAACAAAGTACAGTAGCAGTTTTTCCACAGTAAATTCAAAAGTTTCATTTTTTTATCAAAATATGCTTGCGTACAGTAATGTACCGGTAAATATTGGTGGTGGGGACGGGGGAGAGGTGACCTGCAAAGTAAGTTATTAGATTTGTGCAAAATTAACGGCTGATTTTTTTAGAGGTAGGAGAGTGTATACAAATTATTTGTCTAATAATACAGCTCGAAATGACAAATTGAAAAGGGAAGAAAAAATTCCGCCACCTGGATTCAAACCAGGGACCATGCCTATCGCTGGCACCGCTCTTACTAACTGAGCTACCGCTGATTTCGATTTGTTTGAAGATTTTTCTTCAGTTTATTTACTATCTTATTTTGAATAATATACAGCTACATAACAATCCTTTTAAAGCTGTAGTTCTCTTTAAGCTGATATTAAAAACTTGTTCAAACGCCTTACATTGTGAGAGATTAGATCGATGCATTGCAAATGCTTTTCTACACAAGATACATGCGAACCCTGATAACTCAAATCTTCAGCGGAGCAGATAAAAAATTTGAGTTAATAGGTTTTCTAGTTAACCAGTAAATCGAAAACGAGGCTACATGACAACTACAAAGACATCATGACACACACTATGCATCTATAAATTCGATTATTTTTAATGAGAACCAATTAAATATACCAATACAGTACGGACTCATTAAAAACGTGGTCTGTTCAAACGCGAAATCGGATCCAACACGCTTTTGACATAGCTTCTGAATACACTTCCGGTTAGCTTCTGAATCCACTTCCAGTTTGTAAACATTTTCGAAAGGCATCTCTTCGCGATTTTTGACCATTTATTTTTCATCTGATAACATTTATGATATATTTTTATCTGTTTTTACGCTCGAAACTTTATAGAAAGTTCCTTTTTTCTCGAATTTGCGTCATCGTTTACTAAGTTTAAAATGTCTCCCACTGAACACAAGCAATTAACAAGTTCGATTCTCAATTTTGTGTCAGTGTTAATTTTCACTTTTCAGAATGTTGCCAGGGACCACGAAAAATTTTTGCGTAGTTTTCTTTGTCATTTAGGGGTAAAATTGAAGTTGAAAAAATGAAATAAAGTTTCAACCGGCAAAGCTTTACAAGGAGACTACCTGAACTTATAGGCCCACTCTGATATAGCTCGAAAAAAAGAAGAGACACTGTAAAGCAACAGATTGATCATTTCTTTAGCCAAACTGGATAACTTTTATTTTCATATTAATTCTTCAATACCTGTCGTATTATTTTCAAATGGCTTGTAATGGTTTTGTAATATCTTTAAATTTATAAAGAATTCTTGATCTTCTTATATACAGCTGGCCTACATATTTGAATGCACATAAGGAGAGAGAGGGGGGGGGGCCCGACCGCTCCTGGAACTAACATGAAAGTTGACGAAGAATTGAACTTGGTCAATATTGTATTAATTTTTGAAATAGTTTAATATAGTTTTTGTTTTAAATTCATATCTATTCACTAAAACAAAAATTTCTACGAGTTATCCAGGAATTATTAAAAATTTGTTTGAGTTAACAAGTGAAATCATTATTAGTTAAATACCAGTAGTCGAGTTAACCGGGAATTTAAATTCTCAGGGTTCAAGTTACTCTGGTTCGACTGTGTAAGAATCATTTTATTGTACGTGTTCAAACTTGGCCATAATGCTTCTGATGCAATTAGAAATGTCAAAGCATCGGGTGACAGGACAACTTCTCAACATACAATCTACAGATGGTTTGAAAAATTCCATGGCGGCAATACTATCCTTGAAAATGAGAATGGTCATGGCCATCCATCGAAAGTTGAAGACAGCTAATTGAAGACATTAATCTAAGCCACATGAGAAGTTGCCGAAGAGCTCAAAGTTACCTTAGGTAGACCATTCTAAAATCGTTCGCCACTTGGAGCAAATTGGAAAGGTGAAAAGGCTCGATAAGTGGGCACCCAAGATGCTACAAATATGGTAACTGCAACCGGACTCATTTATCACACCTTTCTGAATCAGAGTAAAATCACTACTGTCCGGTCATACATTCAACAAATCGACAACATGCACCAGAAACTTCAACAACCGCCACCATTAGTCAATCGGAAAGATCTGATCTTGTTTCACAACGTTCAGTTGACCGTAGCAATGGTTGCCCGACAGAAGTTAAATGTTCTTGGCTATGAAACTCTTGATCATCCTGTATACTCATCTGATCTTTCGCCAACTGACTACCACTTTTTTCCAGCATCTCAACAATTTCCTATGCAGGAGAAGTTTCAAAAACCACGACGATGCAAAAACTGCCTTCAACAAGTTCATTGCCTCCATAAGTCCAGAATTCTACACCACCGGAATAAATATGCTTGTGTCTCATTGACAAAAGTGTGTCGATTCTGCTGTAGGTTACTTCAATTAATAAAGTGTTGTTCGTACAAATAGGGCCATTAATTTTGCACCAACCTAATGCAATACCCTGGGCCTAAAAACGTATACAAATTATCTTTTAAAAATTACCCAAGTAAGAATGATTCTCAGCTGGAAAATGACTCAGAAGTTAAAAATATGGCAATTTTGCTTCTGCTGGCAGATACGGTAACCTTAATAAGTAGGATCCAACAGGTACTTGGACATTTGACAGACTGGATATTTGACATTAGAACAAACAGACATTAACTTCTATTTTTTTTTCTTCATAAGTGAAATAGTCAGTTTGATATTCAAAAGGTTAAGAGATGGTTCCCGACATAGTCAGTGTTTTCGACCGTAAAATCCCCTTAAATTGTAATGTTTTTCATTTCACAAATATACTGTATATTATTTAAAAAATTAATTGTTTCTTTTTTTTTTGTTTAAAAAAATACAGTAAATAATGATTTTTATTAGGCTTTTTTTTTTTTTTTTTATTGAAAAGCATCTAAAGATTGTGACCTCTCAGGAAATCAATTCTAAGCAAATCCTCATATTTCTC
>JAHWFO010037252.1:0-30288 GCA_023313115.1 Rhysida immarginata
TGTGTGTGTGTGTGTGTGTGTGTGTGTGTGTGTGTGTGTGTGTGTATTACTTAATGTTTTTCTATTTTCTTTGTCCACATGTTTAAGTTTGTTTTTTTATTGTTTACCCAATACTTTTTAGTTTATCGAGCTGGCTAGTCATCATACTACAACAAAATTGAGTTTTGCACTTCTCGAAAAACAATCGGATGGCACACACTTTTTGTCGTTGTCTAGGAACAAAAGAACAATTAATACTATTTGTATGAAAACAGTGGAAGTTCGGCCTATACTGTTGTACTTTGCTGAGTTAGCTGCAATTTGTATACTCGAAAAAAACATCATAAAAGCTGACTCTATTTGTGCTATACGCGAAAAAGTTTTTGAAATCAACCAGTACATAAGGATTACAGTTAATTGTATCTTTCATAAGGGTGTGAAACGAGTTTTTGTTTACAAAAATCGTGGTACTAGCAACGAGAGATCTCTTTCATTAACTTTACCTGAGAACTATATAGTCTTTCGTCTGTACCCCTTGTTTTTTACCTGTCTTACAACAGTAATTTAATTTGTTACAAACTGTAGTTTTTCTGGGTTCATTTTTAAAACTTTTTATTTAAACTTTATATACACTGTTTTGAAATTTTTAAATGGAACCATTTACATTTTTGTTCATAATTCAGCTTTGACTTGTTTATTTACTGAGATGATGCTTTTAAATTCAGGTTGTTTTTTAAATTGGTTCCTTTTAAAAAAAATTTAATTGCTTCTTTCAAGCGTTTACTATTTTGCTTGTAATTAATTGGTTGCGTTTACATTTTTGGGTTTTTAATAAATAACATTTGGGTTTATAAAAAATAACATTTGACTTTTTTTTAACTATATATACACTGTTTTGAAATTTTTAAATGGAACCATTTACATTTTTGTTCATAATTCAGCTTTGACTTGTTTCTTTATTGAGATGGTGTTTTTTAAATTCCGGTTTTTACCTTTTTAACCGGGATTTTTTTTTTTTAAATTTAAACATAATGGCTGACACACCATTAAATTTGTGTGTACGTGATCAATTAAGAACTGATTCAGGTTCTGAGATACATACACAGACAACGCAAAGCCAAGCATTAGATTTATGTTTGTATAATTATAATTTAACGCAGAGTCAGCCCCTCAATCTTTGTTTGAACCAGACAAATCACCTACAATCTCAACCTGGTCAGGGTCTCGGGACAAAAACAAACGATGATGATGAGACTGATGAAAGTTCTATGCGCTCATGCAACCCAGGCTCGCCAATAAAAAAACCATTGCCCTGTTTACTATCAAACCAACCAAGGCCATCAGAACAGAGGTCTTTAACCGGTTGTCTCGAGGGTTCACAAACCTGTAAAAGAACGTACGTACCTCAACCTGATTGGCGTATGAAGAGGCGTAAGCTTTCACTAAAGTATCAAAGAGGTAGGGGTTGTGTTTGATATTGGGTATTTACAGATTTCTTAGTAAAACTCGCCTGTTGAGCTCCCAAGGTTGTAGGTTTGTCTGTATTAAAAACAGTGTTGGTCTGAGCTGCAAACCCCTTTATGGTGGTCAGTGGGTGCTGCTGTAACAGGCGAGTTTTACTAAGAAATCTGTAAATACCCAATATCAAACACAACCCCTGAGGCCTCAAATATTGGGTTACCAAAACCGATTGTTGGTGTAAACAGGTCTAATACTCAATCAATACCTGCGGACCATTCCTTATCAACCCCCGGTATTAATCACAGTGTGTATTCAGTAAACTCAGACCTAGGAGCTTTTTTTACATTAGGAGAACGTGGCTCCGCATATTCCCGTAAATATAAAGTTAAAACAACCACATATGCATTGACGTTTCAAGGAATGAAAAGACTACCAATAGCAGAAGTTCCCTCTGTGTTAATGTTCATTTTTGACTAGATTTTTGAGCGTATATTAAGGAATAACAACCCAATCTATAACCATGCGAGAATTTGTATACGTGCCCCCACTTTAAATGACCCTGTAAATTTATGTATTGGTAGGGTTAGTAGTTTCAGCAGTAAGATGTTTTTGATGCAATTCAGGCCTTGGATCAATCACATCAGAGCTTGATGATGGATGAGTTGTTGGATATCCATGTTGTGCTTCTACAAAAACCCGTACCAGCCACAGGTTGCACTGATCCTAAAACTGTGTTAGTGTCAGACCAACTCGCAAGGAAATCCTCTGTTGTGGTGATCAAAAACTCTGATGTTTATTGTCTCCCTAGAGCTCTAGTCGTTGCGATTGCTCATGCTGATGTTGTGTGCTGCCCGTAAACAAGGTCAGGAGGAATTAATCAAACAGTATACAAAAGTTTATAAGGTAATTAGAAAACCAAGTAGCATTAGTCAGCTAAATAAGGCCTTGGACTTGTGTGTCCGCGCTGGGGTAGACCTCGCGCAGCCTGGTACAACTGAGAGTTTAGAGAAATTTCAAACATTACTGACACCTGAAATTGAAATTGTTATGCATACCTGTACAAGCAATCAGGAATTGTTTTACCCCACTCAATTTCTGAGCCCGAGACCTAAGCATACGTTGCGCCTTATACGTAGCGGGAACCACTACGATGTGATCACAAATTTACAGGGGTTTTACGGGAAAAGAGGTTTTTGCGAGCGTTGCGGTGTCCTTTTTCACCACTCCAAAGACAAAAAACTTCATTTGTGTGGAGGGCGGTGTAACCTGTGTGGTGGTCAACATACGCGGGGGGTCAAATGTACTTACGTGCGCTGTGATAAATGTAATCGTTTTATCAAGACCCGACCAGTTGTAACAAACCCTGTGATGCATATCACAGATGTTCTGTGTGTAAAAAGATTTATGAAATGAAAAAAAATCATCATTGTGATCCGAAACATTGCAGTCATTGTAATGGAAGACACGAAGGGGTCTTTGTTACGTGCTTACAGGTAAGGAGCGTATAGACACGGTAAAAACAAAACAACACAATGCAAAACACCCGAGACTCCTATACTTTGACGTGGAAACAAGAGTGATTGACACGGATGAATTATTGCCTGTGCTAGTAGCGCTTAGTTATCCTGATGACTCAGGTACTTACATTGAACGGGTGTTCTACGGGGATACATGCATTTCCGAGTTCCTGAGCTTTTTGTTTGCAAAACCAACGAATCGGAGTAAGATTAAAACCCACCAACAAACCTTCGAGAATTCAATAATATTAGCTCACAATCTAGCTGGCTTTGTGCAATATTTTTTTGATGAAATTTTTATTTGAACAAGACATCAAACCTAACGTGATTTACCGCGGTACAAAGATGTTCTTGTTAGAGGTTAAAGAAGCAAAAATCCGTTTTCTCGATTCATTATCCTTTATAACATTACCTCTGCGTGATTTCCCACACGCCTTTGGAATCGAGGAGCATAAGAAAGGTTTCTTACCGTTTGCACTACTGAACAAAACTCTACATTCTGAGGGTGCACTACCTGAAATGGAGCAGTACTCACCTGACGAATTGAAAGAATCCATGCATAAAGAGTTTGTACTTTGGTACAAGACTGAGAAGTTACGCGTTGGTAAGAACTGGAATATGATGCACGAACTAACTCAGTATTGTCTTAGTGATGTTGTGTTACTACGTGAGGGTTGTCTAAATTCGCTACTATTATGGAGTCTTTCACTGGTTTTAACCCCTTTTTAGGGCGCGATGTGACAATCGCTGGTTTCTCAAACAGAGTGCTTAGGGAAAAATTTTCGATGCTTATTCAATGGGGGTGATACCACCATTCGGTTACTCAATGCATAACCGGCAAAGCAAAAAAGCGTTACAATGGTTAGCGTGGGAGCAATCAATGTTGCCGCATGATCAAATCATTTTAGCTCTGAATGGACCTGAGAAATGCATCGGCCCATATCTTCTGGACAGTTGGTGTGAAAGCAAAAACATGCTCTATGAATTTTATGGGTGTTATTATCATTCATGTCCTAAATGCACATTTGCCACGAATCGTAGTGTCGAGAGCCGACTTACTAATGCAGAAAATTTTCAGTGTACCCTCAAGCGTATGGAGTTTTTAAAGACAGAACTACCTGATCATACATTCAAAACATTATGGGAATGTGAATTTTCATTTTTGTTAAAACGTGATAGCGAATTAAAGCATTTTTGTGAAACGTTACAATTCGGACCAGAAACATTCATTTCACCCCGCGATGGTTTTTACGGGGGACGCACTGAAAATTTCACAGCTGGTATTACAGAGGCGTCTGAAACAGAGCAACTTACATATCTGGATTTTACATCATTATATCCCACGGTGAATAAGAGACAGAATTATTCTAAAGGGCATCCTATCGTGATTAAAACAGGTTTTACTCACAAACTGTATGCATACTTTGGTTTGATCAAAGCAACCGTACTCCCACCTAAGAACTTGTTCATACCTGCATTACCTTATCGTTGTAACAGTCTATTGTTTTTCCCCCTTTGTCGCACCTGTGTTGAATCACAGTTGAAAAAATTATGTCCTCACACAGATGTTGAACGAGCGTTGACCGCGACCTGGCCTACCCCCGAGTTTTATAAGGCATTGGAAGAAGATTATACCATTGTGAAAATTTATGAGGTATGGCACTATGACAAACAATTTGTATACAATAAGGATACCAGGGAAAAACATTTTTTCAGTGAATACGTCAACACCTTTATTGGCCAAGCAACAGACTGGCCTCCATATGCCAACACTCAAGCCGAGCGAGATGACTTTCTGAAAGATGTGTACGAAAAGGAAGGTATCGTACTAAACCCATCAAAGTTTGAAAAAAATCCCGGTTTACGTAGTATATGTAAGCTTTCTTTAAATAACGTGTGGGGTTTTTTGGGACTGAACACCGCAAAACAACAACAAACAGTTTTTGTTGATAGTTTCGCTGAATACTATAAACTTTTTAACACGCCTTCAATTGAAGTGACAGATCTCGATATCGTAAACGAGGACATTATCTTAATGGCGTAAAAAACAACTCATCCAACGACTTATTTAAAGGGTAATGTAGTTATTGCCTCATTTGTAACGTCTTATGGCCGGCTAGAATTATATAAAATTTTAAAAGTTTTGGGTGTGCGGGCCCTTTATTGTGACACAGATTCGACCATTTACCTTGAACCGAGAGGTGTTAATTTACTACCGAGAGGCCATTATCTGGGAGATCTGGTTGACGAAGTTGCTCAAAAACACGGATCAAACGTGCACATAGAGAAACTGGTTGTTGCAGGGGCTAAGAATTACTGTCTGCACTTCTCGGATGGTTCTCATGAACTAAAAGTGAAAGGCGTCACGTTAACTAGAAGCGCATCAGAAATCCTTAAACCAGCAATGATTGAGGAGCTTGTGAAGGGTGAAACAGAGGGTTTGCTCAAATCGGTCGAAGTACCTGTGAACTTCAATCTAGTACGTAACAAAACTGCTACAACTCTGCACAATAAACCTACAAAAAAAATCTACAGATGCACTAATCAAAAACGATTCACAATCTCAGGAAATTTAGCAAAGAGTTACCCTTATGGGTATTGCGATGAAGTATAAAAAAAACACCCAGTGAGTTTTTTATATTCAAGTCAAAATAAAAAAGTAAATGGCTCCATTAGTAGTATTTATGGTGATTAAATAATAAAAAAAAAAGAAACGAACAAACCAATGTGTTCAACATCCATTACGTTTAACAGTTAATATGGGTTAGCTTGAGTATGACTAAAGTAAAAAAATCATTATTATTTTAAGATTAAAACATTTGACATTGTATAAAAAAAATTGTATCAAAATTGTATTTTAAAGTTGTATAAATTCAGTTTAGAAAAAAAAATTTAAACTAATGTGTCTTATGTAAATTGAAATTTTTATTTTTATTTATGTATTGACTTATTTAAATGGTAACAAATTCAACAGAAATTAATTTAAAAAAAAAACAACAGAAGTTATAAAATGAAAATGTAAAACAATTGTAAAGTAGTGTTTACAAAAGCCGAATGGGTAAGTTGTAACCTGTTAGTTTACAAACCCTGGAATGTTTTCATCAGACTTCAGTTTTAGGAGGCATGAATAAGAAAAAACAACAGGTAATTGTATTCAAACAATTAAATTATTGTAGCTGTACCAATGAGCAAAAACAACGTTGATTCAAAAGAAAAATTTAAAAGATTAAAATTTAAACACTGCAAGAAAACGGAATTTTTTTTAAACAGTGCAATTATACCATAAGTGTAAAAAGTTAAAAAATTAAACATCATGTCATTTTAATTTATTTTTTTAAAACGAGAAATTTAACCATAAGTGTAAAAAGTTAAAACAATTAAACATCTTGTCATTTAAATTTTTTTTTTTAAAAAAAACGAGAAATTTAACTATAAGTGTAAAAAGTTAAAAAATTAAACATCTTTAAAAAACAATTAAAAAACAACAAATTTTTATTTTAAAACAGATACATTTTTTTTAACTGTTTCAAATCACTTTAGGGTTTAACAATTTAAATCATTTTTAAGTTTTGCGGCACTTGCGCCCTGCAATCCGTCCCTGCGCACTGAGCAGGCGGCCAAAAGTATCTGCATCCCGTACAAGCTCTGAGGATAGGAACCTTGTGATACTTAAAACGCCGAAGTCCTTACAGTCGGCCGCGATGTCCACTAACCTACATTCGGGATGCAGTAGTTTCTGGGCAAACTCGTATTGTTCTGCCCCGTTTACGAGGAAACATTTGAATGACTCTACTAACTTTAAAGTCACACTCAGCAACTCAAAATAGGGGATCTGGTTGTTGTTGTTGTTAAAAAAGAGACAGCATCTCTTTTTATGGGGGTTCATTGAGGGAGGTCCGCGATAACCGCACGGTGGTGCGATGTTGATAAACCCGCTGAGATTTGGGATGAACCAGGGGCCTCACGATTCTCCACTACACATATTCCATTGGCTGCCAACATTGGACCGTATTCGCAGGTATGGAAAATGAATTCCAAAAAGCAGCCAGAAGCTAGGCAGAGGAAACAAAAGTAGTATCAACAGAAAAAAAAAAAAAACGAGATTGAAGTAATAACAATACCCACTTGTGGATTTGGAACCCTCAGCGTAGAGCGACTCCAAAAAATTCAGCCGATGGTTCATAATATTTGATGTCTGAGAAAGTTTTTTTAAATAAAAAAAAAAACCAGTAAAAATCTGTAGTTGGTAAAATAAGTGAACAGTAGGAGGAATGAAATTAATGATTGAATTGAGGCAAACTAATGCTTACTGCAAAGAACACGGAAATTCGGGCTGTAAAAACGAATGAAAAGGTGGGGGTATGAAATTACTGCTACGAAACAAACATGCAAACTCAAACTTACTGCAAAATTTATACAGTTTCTGATGAAAACCCTACAAAAACTAACCAATCACGAGCTAAAATGAAAACATTGTCTGACGAAATACATTATTTGCAGGTTTAAACAAATGGTTAATATGTGATGGACCATGAAGATTGGTAGAGACTTAAACAATTACAACAAATCAAACCTGCTTACACAAACGCTGGGCATCATGTAAAAACACCAGATGGATGTGAAAAAAATGTGAATTGTGAAACCAAAGTCTTACAGTCTTTAGTACCTATGCAGGGGAAAATGGTCAAAACTCAATCACTTTTTTATATTTAACGAATTTAAAAAAATGGAAAATATAAACTACAAATTAAATGAATGTAACACCGAGTAAAAAAAAAAAATTACGTTCGTCTCAACCAAAAAAGCGTATGTAAAAAAGTAAAAACATGACACATCATCACAATATTGAATCAATTTATAAACCATATAGTAAAACACCCACAAAAATAAAATACAAAGTTAACACATTATTAAAATTATCAGGTTTACTTATGAAAAATGTTAAATCATATAACAAGAGATTGAAAGAATATATTTAAAACGTGCATGGAAAAAAAACGTACAAATATTGTCGTTTGTTTTGGGTAGGAAACAGGTGATGCGAATTCTAGCCTTCACAACAAAAATACAAGAATGAAATTCGCCACAGAGAAAAAATCGGAGACGCGAAAAACGTCCATAGGGGCATTTGTTCAAAATGTAAAAACGGACTATGCATAGCAAAATTATGCTGGAAACGACATAGAGTTAGAAAAATCACTCTAAAAAATTTGAACTTTTAATAGAGTTCACTTATGACAAATCAATCCATGTACAGATTTCACAAATGTGAAATTTCGCACGCTAGCAAAATCAACAGAATGAAAAACAACCCAAACAACAAAACGACTTTAACAAAATCAAACGTACATCTCGGAAAAACTTTTTGCTGCATAGATGTACAGTCGAACGAAATATTTTTTTATGTCTCTGTTAAAAAAAAAATGTACGTATGTATGAACATTTAAGTAACAGGGCAATAAAAAACATATGCATCAAAACATTACTGAAACCGAAAATTGAAGTTTTTTTATTAAACAACATTACAACGAAAAATTTGAGAGAAGGAACAAAAAAAAGAAATTTATTAATACGAAAAATATATAATTTATTATTAAGACGTGTTTGTACAGAAAATCATGTCGCGTATTGTGAAATATTGCAATGAAAGATGAAAATGCAGCTGAGCCTGAGAGACAAAGAGAACTTTAATCCTATAATTGGACTGTCCACTCCTTAGTGAAAGAGGAGGATAGAAAAAAAAGCTCTAAACTTCATATTTAATACGTTTCAGAGAAAAAGTAAAACAGAAGGTATGGAAGGAGCAACCAGAGAGAGGTCAATGAAACCAAATGTCAAAAGGTCATGGTTAGAAACAACTGTGACCCCAAAAGAGCACTCTAGAAGTTTCTGAATCGATGTGGAAAGCCCGTGAACGTCATCATCACTATGACAACGTGACGTCAGTGGTTATCGCGGGAAGCTTTGTATGTGTTAGATATTCACTCAGAGATCTGCTAGCCGAGTAACCAAGTACACACAAATGCTGACATCCAAGCTCTGAAAAAAAAGATTAGAAGTAGAAGCCTGAGAAATGGAATACGAACAGGAAAAAACCCTGCTCAACATTGTAAGTTGAGACATTCACATTCATTCATTCATTTATTTATTTATTTATTTATTTATTTATTTATTTATTTATTTATTTATTTATTTATTTTTATCTCATTAACGAAGAATCTCTCTCTCTCTCTCTTACTCTCTCTTTATAGTACGAGGTGTCACCGTCACAGCCAATACATTCAAAACAGAGAGTGGGTGTATATACTACAGCGAGATAGCATTTTGCGGGTTGTACGAGGTACGAAAACTCGATGAACGGACAAAAAGACAGTTGGATATATACGGTTACAGACTCAAAGCCCGATATTCTTTTTTATTACCCGAAGAAAACGAGATAAAATTCAGTCAGAGTGATTGGGAGTGAGTCAAATCCATCAATTACACATTGCCGGGCCGTAGGAACATTTTTTCAGGAAATTTACTGTATTCGCAATTACCTGGTATCATAAACTATTGGAAACGCGTCACTACGCGCTTTTATGCGTACAGTGGACAACACTGTCTTGTTTTGAGTCGATTACTCGGTGTGGAAGTGACAAACGCAGAAAGAATATTACCAGCCTTGGTTGAAAACACATGGATGAATCCTGTATTCCGTAACGGAGCTAACCTAGTCCATTATGAAACACCGAGCACCGCATATTCATTGGCTGTAGTGCTCGAGATTGAACATTTTACCGACGGTAAACCGAAAACATGCGAAATGGGTACCGAAACAAACTTTATCCCTCCACCTGATGCAAGCAGTGACTCCGACGACGACGACGGTGCTGACTATGCAATTGAAGATGACAACGACGAACTCTTCGAGAGAATCGTAGAAGGCGAAATCGACCTAGGCCGTACGTGGAGAAACCCTAACGAAGTACGAAAAGAAGAAAACAAACAAACAAAAAAATAAAAAAATTGAATAAAGAACAAAAATTTGAATAAAAGAAAAAAAAAGTATGAAAAAATAAAAAAAAATAAGAATAAAAAAAAATAAATAAAAAAAGGCAAATGGGGAGTGACACAAGGAATTTGCATGGGGGGCATGTGAAACCAGGTTTCACATCCAAGCACCGCCCCCCTCCCCACCTCCACAAATACCCTGTGTCTTGCTCGTACAAGTAGGTCCAAAATGACCACACCCACAAAAGAACCACACCCAAAAAATGACCAACACCCAACTTAGAGGCCAACGCCAATATTAAAGGCCTACTCCCAAATAAAAAGCCAACGCACAATTAAAAGACCCACGCCCAAATAAAGACCAACGCCCAAAAAACAAGGGAGAAGAGGTAGTGGGTCACGTGAGTCGCCTTCTGCACGCGGATTGGTGGAACGTCTGTGACGTCAGGCAGGGGTGGTGGGGGTCACGTGGTGCGAATACTGCACGCTGATTGGCTGGTTTAGGCCAGGCCCACCTCATTAATATGCGCCTAAACAAGGATGTCAACTACTAGCACTTTCACACAAGTTATATTTGTACACAGCCCCGGAAATACACAAACATCTGGGCCTGCGGCGGGTTTCGAACCTGGTGGACTCGAGAAATCGAAAGCCTATGCCCTAGCCCATTCAAACAATGAGAGCACTTAGTTTGGACCATAAATGCTCGATTTACAACTTTTTTGCTAATTTGCCCACAATTGCTCAGGTTGTTTGTTTGGATGAAATTTAACAATTTCTGAATTTCAATATCAACGAAAAAGCCTTAATAAAGTACATATTCTTTTTGGGAAAACGAAAAGAATTATTTTAAATGCTCACACTGCAATTTTGCCTTCAATTGGGTTCTCCCAGAAAAATTCGACATTGCATCCTCAACATTTTAAAATATCAAAGAAAGACCATTAGTATTGATTTGTTTCTGTCTATACATATATAAAGAGTACTTCATACATGAATTGAGAGAGTTAAAGAACTTTGATTACAGTTCACCAGCAAATCTCTTCAACTTTTAACCATTTTAATAGAGTGGTATTCAGTCACAGAGCGTAGAATCATGCCCTGAATGTCGTTGTTTATATTGATGGTATCAGTTTTAGCAGCAAGAATTAGAGTCTCACAAATTCAACTGAAATCTTTAGAATATTCCTTTATGTTTTGATAAACATTATCTATAACTACTTTAAAGAAAATTACTACATCGATAACTTTTCCAAAAAAATTTACTAAATTGGAAAAACCATATGAAAAATAAATTTTCTCCAGCCATGAGGAAAAGTACCTACACCTTTCCAGCAAAATCTTGAGCAGCTGCACACAAAGAAGTTGTATGCTCTTATTTGTTTTTGAATAATTTCTTATGTCTCTCCAAAGATTTTAATAAAAAAAAAGCAATAATGATTGATTTATTTATTTATTTATTTATTTATTTATTTATTTATTTATTTATTTATTTAGTACTTTTCATAATTATCTCACATTTAAATGTGAAACATACACAAAGAATGAAGTATGAATTAGTAGCAATGCATGACGTTTCAATGCAGAGGCTTTTTCTATAGGAGTCATTGCCATGGCACAGAAGAAGTCATCTCATCTTCTTAGTCGAAGCAACGATGTAACTTTTATTGTTTCTAACAAACAAAAAAATGCTGATTGCTAAAATCCAACATGAAACAATGAATGATTTACATTAAACGTGTCACCGAAATTTTAGCTTTTTATTTTTATTTTTTACTTTTCGGCACACTTTTAAAAGTAAAGTTTGTGCTAAAATTATTTTTAATTTCTTTTATTTCGGCATTATATAAAAGATGATTAAAACTTGATATTAAATGCGGCCTAAAGTTGGTAACTCAATACCAGCACTAGCAAAGAGTGAACTTCCGTTTTTACAAGAAGTTGTTCTGCCACCCAGGAAGAAATATGCAAATGAGCGAGTGACATCGTGAAAAGTGTCCATTTGCGAGGTCTACAATGTCATTTTCTATACATGTCTGTAAAAAGTCCTAAATTAAGTGGTTTAAATTATAAGTGGATCTATTATCAAATTTTAGACTTAACAAAGAGAAAAAATATGAGGATAAAAGAGTTGTTGTGGAAAAAGAGTTTTTTCTTTATCTTCACATCACATTTATCCACATATTTTTTCTCTTTGTTAATCATGGCTTCTCAAGCATTTACATATAATAAGGAAATGAATTATTTTTTAGGCTTAACTATAGGATAGGTTTTTTTTTAATTCCGATATTTGTTTTCTCAACCAATGTAAACATTATAAAGTCTTTCGCAGATTTATAGAATGTACTAAATTTAAAAAGAAGGGTGACAAATGTTTGAACGGGCTATTAGCATCTGTCAAAAGCATGAGGCTCATAAAGGAGATAGGCTGTCTATACTATAAGCTGGAATTCGACGTATACAGAAAACTCAGTAACTGACTAAATTAAATACCAGTAGATTCTAGCCACCCGTGGAACCAGAAGATGGCAACATTTTTCATCATGTTAGATAGAGCTCTAAACAT
Organism: Rhysida immarginata; assembly: GCA_023313115.1. NCBI lineage: Eukaryota > Metazoa > Arthropoda > Chilopoda > Scolopendromorpha > Scolopendridae > Rhysida > Rhysida immarginata. The sequence continues at coordinate 12,517 of JAHWFO010037252.1, forward strand.
TCCCTTAAGCCATGAAAGGTTCGAAAAAGAAATCGATTCCATAAAAAAGATTGCCACTAGGAACGGCTACAACTAACCTACTATAGTGGACCTTCTCCGGAAAAGGAAATATAAAAAATTCATTCAAGATATCACAACTTTAGGAAACCACATGAACCAAAAACGGAGGATATCATTACCATACAACAAACAGCTCGTTCGAGGACTAAGTTCTGTCTTTAAGACACAAGGTTTCTCTGTCTGTTACAGCAACCCGAATAAGATCAAAGACCTGCTCCCAAATCCTAAAGACAAAATGAAAGACCTACAACAGTCAGGGGTTTATGATATTAAATGCGCCCATTGTGTGAAGGTTTATCGAGGCCAGACTTTATGAAACATCGGCAGAGATATACGGAGCACATGAGACATTGGAAGTTTGGGAGAGCAAATCAGTCAGCAATGGCCAAGCACTCATTAGACACAGGCCACATTTTTCCCATTACCATTGTAAAGTTAATATTTTCAATAAAGAACAAACAGCTGTTGGATTCTTTCGAAAGCTTAGTAATACATCAAGGTGAGAAAACATTGATATTGAATTTAGATATGAGACCTATAATCGATACTTCATTAATCAAATAGTTGACTGAAAAGAACACCTAATATGCAGTTTTCAGCCCATCACATATAGCCAGGATTGGCTAGTTCCTGCCGGGCTATATTTCTTTTCCTCAGGTCGTTTACTCATTGGATCTTCAAAGTCAGGACCCTGGTTGCTGAATGATGGTAGCAATGGCTATCGAAAGAATTCTTCATCTTGTAAGGTTGTTTCTTTTCAATCTATTTTTGTTGTGGAAAAAGAGTTTATTTATCTTTACAAATTTTAGACTTATTCGTCAGTGGCAATTGTTCCTTCTACATTTGGTAGCCATCTGGTCCTGCTCTGTCGTTGTAGTTTTTGCTCCTTGCGCCTAATGAAAAGGGTTGCTGGGTTTTTCTCTCTCTCTATCCCTCTCTCGATAGGGATGACACGACGATGAAGCGTTCCTTCTCCAGGTGGAATAGATTGGTTTTTGGGCTATAATGCTTTACATTAGTGTAAGAGATGGTTTACTAAGTGGCAATTATAACTGAATGTCAAAAAGTGTAAGTCCTCTTTACCACTTGCAAACGCAAAAACCCTCTAAAGCCCCTCCTCTTATTTAGCAAGAAACTTGAGTTGGTAAAACGTTATAAGAAACTTGAGTGGGTAAAACTGGAACGAATTTTAAGTCCAATATGCACTCTACAAAGCAAAGAAAGCGAAGTTCAGTTAGATTGCACTTCTGAGGCAAAAGAGCGCCATTTTTGTGAATAATCTCTGGATATACAAGGTTGTGATTCGTACTATTTTACTCCATGGAATACCTGCTTGGGCTTCTAGTGGCAAAACTAGGTGGAAGGATCTCCAGACCTTCCAAAATGTTACTCTCTGATTCATTGCCCGACTTGACAGCAGACTTGCTAAAAACAACTGTCTATGACGATTTGGGGATGACCCACCTAGGCACCTTTGTCCAGACACTTATGAAGAACATTGCACGAAAGATGGCAAATAAAGAAAATACTCTTGTTTCAGGTATACTGGGCCATCTACTCGTTGTTAAGGGTCCCCTCAAGTTTTAAACACCCCGCCAGATCCTGGATGTCTGCTTTGATGACGTTGAACGGGTGTCTTCCCTAACTATTGGATCTTTTACATCCTGTTGATTTTTGAGTTCTTAATTTGTCAATCTATTATCTGACTCTCGTCCCTTCTGGGGACTTCTCTAGACGACAAAAGAGGTGCATCTGGCTTCTGTCCCAGTTCAGTTTACCTCCTCTGGTTTACTCCTTGGGCGATCATGATTGGCTCCAGGACCATTCATATCATTCTTTTCACTTCACTGCTCGCTGGTCGATTGTCGATACTCCTTTCCTAACGGAAGATGTAATACCATCCTCCCCCTCCCCCTCTCTCACTCTCATAACAATAGTCAATCTAATTTTTATTGATTTTTCAATTTACTGATAATGTGGATGACTTGTATGAGTTAGTCAGGCTTCTTGCTTTTTTTCAGTGTATTTCATGTGAAATTTATACTTTTAGGGTGAGCTTTATGGTATTTAAACTCGAACAAAATGGAATAGTGAAAGATTTAATGCATCTGCGCAGAAAAGATAAAACCAGTGCTTTTAGATAGTGTTTAAAACCCTGTATTTTTGTGTTGAAGCTCTATATGCTTATGATTATATATAAAACAAATGTTCTGAAAAACACCAAGCAATATTAGCCAATATGAAATCTGGATAGGAAGGTAATCCGTTGTTAGGTATTTTAAATATTCAGTTCATTAGCATAGGTTCATCTACCTATAGGGAATACAAACAAATTAAAATGAGAGCAAAGGTATTCTTGATTTTCTATTAGGATATGCCCTTAACACAGAAACGTGTAGAATATGATTACAAACAAGAACAAAATATTACAGATAGTATTCGTGTGAAATTCGATGAGACCAAAAAATGCGCAGGTATTTTATTTAGAAATAAAAAAACCATAAAGTTCTTAAATTTTAAGTTTGTTGGTTTAGCCAATGATCTAAATGAATTTAGATTAGAAACTATATTTAAAGAAAATATATGTTAATGAATGGAATAGAGAAGAAAGAAACTGTACAATTGGTGACAAATTTGATGTTTACTATTATCCATCTTTAGGCGAAAGACTAAGACCACAAAATGATATAAAGAAATATTGTGTTAATGTTTTCAACACCCTATTAAAATTCAAACTCTGAAAATCCTGAAATTACAGTAGATTTTTTTTATGATCGCAAAATTTTAAGTGATGAATACTATAACATTTTCCAGAAAAAAATCCCGATTATTACCAGAGAAAGAATAGCAAAATGCAATATTATAGAAAATGGGGTTATGCAAAAGGATGTTATAGAAAGAAAGAGAAGTTTAGGAATTGGTGGACTTTCTACCTAATACTAAAACTACAGGAAATTCACGGGTATATCCCATTAAAAAAGATGAAAAGGGTAATATAAAGAAATATATAGCTAGATTAGTAACACTACGGTTTAAGCTTCAAGGTTTAAGCATCAATGATTTATGGTATTGATTATTGTAAAAATTTTCAGTACTTAATTTTTCAATTTTTGCTCATTCTAGTAGTATGAATTTTATGTTGGAAAGATTTAAAATTTTGTAAAGCTAACGTGCTTGCATAGTAATTTAAAGGAGAATATTTATATAAGACAAACTGATGGAATTGAATTTAGAGGTTAAGATAAAAAGTCTGTCCATTAGAAATCACTTTATGTACTGTATTGTGACATAAAATGTCTGTTGACAGCGCACATATGCCCAGCCAATTAAAATTTTTTAATATAATTATTTATAGTTCCTGGTATCTGTATTGTTTTGTCTGGTAAATATAGTCCGTTTTGGTTATTTGTTTCATTTATTTTTCTTTTTATTTATTTTTATAGATCGGTAGTAACTTTTTACAGCGATCATTGTCAAGTTTTGGCTATGTGTTTGTTTTTTAGAGCGAGTACTGTCGTCTTAAATATGTTTCAAGACAAGAATATTAATCTCGTAATAAAGCATTGATGTCATTGTATGGGAGTTCTTTTCTTGACAATGTGTAGTTATGATGTTAAGTTATTTAGTTATTTTTTATGAGCGTGTTTGTCGTTCGGAGATGAGAAAAACAGGAAGTCATGATTGGAAGCCAGTTATGGTTTGTTATTCGAACGTTAGTCCTAACATATTTGAGTGCTGAACTATTAGGCATTACGGCATGAGTAAGAACTTAATATATGATAAATATGAAAACTAAATGGTGTTTAAATACTAACTTCATTATTCTTTTTGTTGCTGCGATACGAGTGAACAATCGGCTTTTGTTTTCAATGGCGCCTCACGCTCTGCGTTCAGCAACCATAGCTTGCCAGCTCCGTCTTTTTGACTGGCATCTACCTATTGTTTTTTCCCGGAGCTCATGATGCAAGGATAGCAGCCAAAATGATGATATGTTCAGTAAGACTGTTTTAGTTTTGTTAATCACCTTACGATAACTGATGAAGGACAGTATTTCATTACTCCATAGTGCGTGTGTATGCTGCATGAGTAATTAAACAGGTTCGTCCTACATGATCATCCCAATTTGTGGCGTTAAATACATGATGCGCTTAAGCGTAAACTATGGCGACCGTTAGGAGCAATTATAATAAAAATTTTCACTTGTTGTGTCTTGTAAATAAGGAAATAAATGCATTTGCTTTCAGTTTTGAAGACATGGTTGTTAAATTTAAACAACACTTTTGGTGTTTGACTGTTGGTATAAAATGTTTGGAGAAGCCTATCATTAAAGCATAAACTCAGATGAGTGCTCCAGTAGGTAAGGTAGGCACGTGTGAATGAGTGGTGCGATGAATTATGGGATTTATCGCACACAAGCAAGCAATTTTCCCGCACCAACTCGCTGTCGAGCAGTTAGCTCTCTTGGTTTGCTCATATTAGAGTCAGAGATTACCGTGGTTCTCCCTTATGTTTGGGTAAATAAAAGAACGACAGGGAGTCAGAGCATGCTATTTTCTGGGATATAGAGAGCTGGCTCTAACCAGGATTCCTAAGCTTTAAGCTCTCTGTACCTGGTTATTGAGTTACTCGCAGCTTGGGCTGAGCTTATAAAAAGTATTGCCAGTCGTTTGGTTAACACGCTTAGACAATATATGTCACCCAGTATTAGAAATATGGCTATGTCAGTGTTCTTTATGAATATTAACATGGGAAGAATAAAATGTGGAATTATAGAGGATCCTCATTGAAATGCGTGAAATACTTACTTTAGAGATATTGAATTGTTCTTTTCCTTTTTCTAATTAAGTTACTGGTACACAGAGTGTTTTTGCTTTTAAGTTTAAGAAAAAATATACTTTTATGACAAGAATAGTAAATTTAGAAATAAATGTTATTTTTTGGTTAATTAGTAATGTTTGTCTGTCACTGGTGACCTGCGATTATTCATCCCGAACTCCTGAGTAGCACCCCTTGCTATTAAACTACACAGTATTGCTGACCCTTACAGTAGGTGGGAGGGGGCAACAATACAGTGTCTAAGTGGATTTGAATTGAAAATTGATATTATGTGGTTTAGAAATTAAAAACTTTAGATAGTATAAATGTGTATAAATGAAAAAAAAAACATTTCTCATGTATATGTAGATGATATTGTAATATTTATCAAAAAGAAAGCATTTTCCCTAATTAGAAAGCATTTTATTAATTAGAAAAAAAAATTCAAAAATAAGGGAAAATACATTTTATTGCATGTTAACTTTGAAAAAGAATATAATAAATTGCATATACATCAAAAGACACATTGAAAAGTTACAAAATACAGGGCAAGTCAAAAGTCAAGTACACTATTTTTTAGTAAACTTGCAAGAACTAGCATTTTCTGACCATTTCATTCTTGTAAACAGATTTTAAGTAGCAGTTATGTTTCAAAAGTTACAACACATTTTGTTTCGAAATACAGACTGGACTGTTCTCCATAAAGGACAGTCATTTATTGTGTTCAACATGGTGTCCCTCTTGGTCAAGGCACACATGAAGGAACTAAACCCAATCACCATGCACTTGCAGAAGGATTTCCGCAGAAATGCTGGCATACACTTCTTCAATACATTGCTGTAGATGGTGTTCTGATTATCTCTGTGTATACAAGTTGCTTTAATTGACCCTACAGACAAATGTCAAGTGGGTCTGAGATCAGCTGATCTGTCTCGGTCATCTTTTGCTAAATGCTGGAGTATCTGAATCTTGAATGCATGACATTAATGGGCACGAATGATTCGTACTATCGATGACTGGCAGATTCCACATTCTGCTGAAAAACATCGTGTGCTCGGATTCCACATTCTGTTGAGGTTGTCTCTTCAGTAGCACTTATTCGATGGCTACTCAGTGCCTTGTTAACCACAGTCCCAGTTTCTAAGAATTTCTTAGTTATAGCATCCTAACCATGAGCACCATATCCCTTTTACTAACTACAGGTCTCCCAGTCGTACACAATACTGAAATCCAATTATGATTAGTTGTATAGTTATATTTGTTCAGAGGGGGGAAGTAAAAATATAACAGAATTTAAGAGGTGATATTCAAAAAGAACCCAAAAAATCAGAATAAATGTCGCTCGTTAAAAAAACTTTTATATTTGTTTTATGAATGAGATATTTATTTATGAATTAAAAAAATCCTGTACAAAATAATGCTCTATACAATATGATTCAATTAAGGAATTGGCATTGTGATCTCAATTACAAAGGAAAATGTTTCTAGAAATAAAAAAAAATATTTAAATGTTAGTTAATACAGCAATATACTGTAATGAGAAATATTAATCACTACATAGTGCGAATTGAGTTTAAATATTTAAATATACTATGAGACATTAATTAAGATGAATAGCATTTCCTTAATTAAAAAAGACAATAAATTAAAAAAATAAATAATAAAAAACAATGAAAAAAAGTCACCCAAGTAAAAGTTTAAGGACGAAATATAAATGAAACACAGGACTTGTGAAGAGAATTAGATGAAACACAGAAGAAACACAGAAGAGACGAAGATCCAGCAAAGAAATGTTACATGAACACATGGAGGTACACAGGTTACAGATGAAGAGGGTCTATGATGGAGTTTCGATGATTCGTAATATGTAAATGACTAGCTTGAATAATGTTTCCAGGGTTTTATTTTTCCCATCCTCAATATTAAAGTTTTTTGAATGAATGGAAGATATAATAATGGGGAAAAAACTCTATATTTTCCATTCATTCAAAAAACTTTAATACTGAGGATGGGAGAGGGGGAATCAATGTTATTCAAGTTGAACATTTACGTATTGCCAATCATCGAACTTCCATCACAGACCCTCTTCATCTGTAACCTGTGTACATCCCTGTGTTCGTGTAACGTTTCTTCGCTGGATCTTCGTCTCTTCTGTGTTTCTTCTGTGTTTCATCTAAGTCTCTTCACAAGTCCTGTGTTTCATTTATATTTCGTCCTTTAACTTTTACTTGGGTGACTTTTTTTTATTGTTTTTTATTATTTATTTTTTTAATTTGTTGTCTTCTTTTAATTAAAGGAGTGTATTCATCCTAACTAATATATAATTATCGCTACTCCTATGTTTATAATATACATTAAGACAGAATAATTAATTCCTTATAATAAATTAAGACAGATTTCAAATTTCCATTTATGTCTAAAGAAAGACCACGAAATAATAATCAATCATTAATGAAAAAAACTCTGAAATGCGCAACATGGCGTCCCTTATACGCGTTGTTGACATAGTATCAAAAGAGATTTCATTATTACCTTACGAGTAATACCGCAAAGATACTGCTTGATAGAGAATCATGGATGCCGCGACAAAATGAGAATTTCACATTTCTGAGTCAATAGTAGGGAAGTAGATGTCAAGCAGTAGGGTAGGAGCAACTTAAGAGGCACTGGAATCTTTCACCAGTTATCGACTGGACCCAGAAAAAAACATGGTGGATTCCCATGTTTAAAGAGTCAACTTAAGAACTAAGGAATAAAATGAAAGTTGAACGCCATAGATGCGATAGTAAAGATGTGGAGGACCAAAAGGGAATAGGACTGGTCAAACCTGAAGCTGGAGGTGGTCTGTTTGAAAAAGAAAACAGTAATTACAGCAAGAACATCAAAAATAGTGTAACCCAACATCCTCGTAGTCACGGAAATTAATCGCGAGGGACAACTGCAACAGACAGCGACTGTGATGCCCCAGAGGGGAGTAGGAGTCATAAAAGATATTAAAATATCTTGTAAAATATCATGGGCTGCTCCTCTGTTTACTCCTCTCGGATCCAACTTCCACGGGATTCTTCCCTGTGGATATATCCATGGGATCTGGTCTTAGTATACGGGCAGTAGTTGAGACCTATCCCGATACCGATAATCGCCTTAGGCTTTTTTAAGAGTTACACCTCTCCAGATATGAAGTTATTTTAACCACCATTATTATAACTTTTATACTTGATAGAAAAGAATGGAGCAGAAACCTTGTTTAACAATAATAACACATTTATTTCATATAAGTAAAATTAAAGTTAAATTCTAAAAGTTCTTTCTTTCAAGTTAAATTACCTACAGACTATCATAAGTTTCATACTTTCTGTTAAAGTTTATTTTAATGATAATTATATATCTTAGAAAAGTTACGGATTGTTTAGTTTTACTTTCAACTTATTAAAACTTATTCTTTCATTCATTACAATATTCAAATAACTTTAACTTATTTACAAAGAGAATTCTGGTGACCACTTTAATATTCACATAGCAAGTAAGTAAAACGAAAGTATCATTACCCATCTCCTCTTCATGGTCATCTCCTTGGGGGTGGTGTTGTGTCGACTCCGATGTGGTCTTCTTTTTTTGGGCTTCGCGATTGTATTTGTCTAACTGATTCAGGTTTTAATGATAATAATATCAATAATAATAGTTTGTTTTATATTTGCTTTCAAATTGGGATGCTAAAACTGGTTCTAAGATAATTGGTAATAATAGTGACGGTTTCACTATTTACTAACTCCACGACTATTGTTTTAGTTGACTCCATCATTTAGTATTTGTTTCTCCTTCATTGTCGCCATGCTTCTCAGAGAGCCGAAATCAGTAGCTCTCTCTTTATCAACAAGTGAATCAGAAGAACCTCTTTTTTCAGTTAATTGATAATATCCCAGTAAGATTAGAAAAGGGATACCATTCACCTGGATCAAATACACGTCGCTGATTGGCATTCATATAAAGTTCATGAGTTGTCAACACGGCACAGAGCTCACTTGTCCAGGAGGAGAAGGGGGGGGGGGGGGCTCCCACTCAACTCGGCAAGGCACTCCATCATGCAATGCTGCTGTTACCCAACTCAACTGAAAAAATAATACTGTCGTTTGGTGTTGTAAATCTAATAGCTTCTCACATAAAACATTCTTCCAATAAAGCAGAAAAACTGTTATAAAACTTCTAAATGGTTTCTTCATAAAAACTTAGGAAATAAATCCTGTACAATCTTCAAGGGGAGGGGGCCTGTACATTCCTCCCTATTTTTCAAGATTTGTCTATAATCTGATGAAAAATCTTCACGAGAACACATAAAAATTCAAAGTCTTTCTAGCCTTTCTTCAAGTTTGTAGTCGCTCGTTGCCTTCTGCGCCGCCTTCCACGTTGGGGTATGATACAAACATCTCATTTACCTGCTCATATCAAGTGATCATCCAACAACTCACACAGCTAAAATAGTTTATTAAAAGCATCAATAATCAATTAATCCATCAATGATACATCAAGGATTCATGAAATATTACAGAAAATCACTAAGTTAGAAACAAAGTTATAACAAAAGTTATAATACAAAAAAAATTCAAGCTTGGCTCTACATAAAAATTCTCAAAAGATCAGGGCAAAGCGCCTTTATTGGTTACATGATTATACAACTGTCGGTTTAATAACTAGGTATGTAGTAATCACATGTCTGGTTAATTAACACAAGTTCATAAATCAATATTCGCAAACGTCACATTATCTTCAAGGGAAGTTCATAATATCTCACAAGAAAAATAGTTTAGTTATAAGGGATCAAATAACATCTATTCAGTCAAAATAAATTCACTATCTCTTTTCGCAAAGGGTTCCTTCAGTAAAGTTCTTATTAGCGGTATAGCGTTCGCTAACTTGTAGAAGTTATAGAATTCATAAATTACCTTAATAATGTTCGCAATGTGCGCGTTAAACTGATGCATATTGATTGAAGTCACTGTCTAAAAGTTTCATGTTCATGATAAAAGTTGTTGTCGCATGTAGAATTATCACTGGAAATCATCGTTGTCGCTTGTAGAGAATATTGTTCGCTTAATCGGTAGACATTTTTATCCATCGGCATAATTATAAATAATCATTCCTAGTTGAACTGAATGTCGCTCTGGAAAACTCGTAGATTGGTTTTTATGTTCCGTCTGCTTTGTTGAAAACAAAATGAAGAAATGAAGTGGAGGGACGAACCGTCAGCTCCAATGAACGAAGTCACTCCAATTTCTTCCTCGTTGTCAACACGTCATTAATGATTGACACCTTGTCCGTTTCATCATGAAAAAAAACAAGGTAGGGGAGGAGTGAAGATGCCATCTTCTCTCTCTCCAAAATTAAAGTTCATTCAAACAGTTCAAAGCTCTTAAAAGCAATGACACATCAATTTACTTTTCTGTTCATATTTTATGGTCACCAAAATTTTTAATTTAATTTCTTAAAATTAATTCTAACCCATTTTTATTATTCAAAAACAATTCCCATATCTCTCATCAACAACTCCAAAAGTAAACAATCACATGACTTTCACACTCCAATCAGGTTAAATAAATTTGGATTAAACAATTAATGATTATTTATTCATAAGATAATAAAATTTCTTTTAATTCCAACATTTTTCCCAACACCTTATAACAATCTTTTCGTAAGCACCGTTTTTAATTCCATCCTGTACATTAGTTCCTGGAAAAAATTCTTTTAAAGTTACACAAAGAATTGGGGTGAGAAAAACATACCTTCACCCTTCAGGAAGTGAAATAAGCTACTCCCAGAGAAAGGGGAAATAAGCTTATCTTATCAGGTAATCTCTCTCTCCATGCATCTCCTACACAAGTACTGTGTAAAGATACATTTTAAATTTCAAACTAACATTCTTTTAATAACTTTCCATATCTCTAACGTTAATAACAACACAAGCATCGCGTAATGGATACCCAAAAAATTCATAATTCACTGGAATTATTATATGCCATTCCAACTGGATTACATTTAATAGTTTCCTGCATTCTTGTTTTCAAGAAATCCACTCCTTTGTTTTAAAGAAATCACATGTGACTGACCAAAAGGCACCATCACCGTGTCCAACAAGTTTCTTCAAAATAACCCGGATAAGACAAACTTCTATTTCAGAATATCATTTATTATTTCATGTCTCGGATTAATACATTTATTAATTACTGATTAATTAAAATCATAAAATTCTATTAATGGCTACGTTAAGAGACTCAATCAAATGTTTTTTACTATTCAGGGGGGGGGGGCTCCCCAAATAATTTAGTTCTGAAAATAAATCATTTCAACTTCTTAAAAGTTACAAGACTGGTCACTCTAAATTAATAAAGTGTTAAATATTGCATTTAACTCTTGTGCATCAACAAGAATTAATTAATAAGTAGATTTATCGTAAAATCCTTTTAATTCCATTATGCTTAATCATTATTGATGTTTATCAATTAAAAATTGAGATCGCAGTTTCTTAACAATAAGATGACGTGTCTGATCTTTATTACAGTTCAATAATGCTTAACATTTATTCCAAAAATACATACCTTATTTAATTACTATTACCATATCATATTAATACGACATAGAATAATTGATTTGTTTTTCTTTTTATTTGATCTCAATAATGCTAGAATATAAACGCTATTCCATCCCAATATATTTATTTCATTTATAATTAATACTTATACTCCTTAGATTAAGTTAGGATTGTAATTAATTCTAATGATAAGTGGCTATTAGAATCTTTTCATTGTAAGAGTATCTGTGAGAATCAAGGGAAAGAGTGATCCCTGTCTTTTTTTTCTATCTATTACTTCATACTCTTTTTTTTCAATACGGAGCATCTCGTAGCGTGTTTGCTTACGGGCGGATGTCGAACGTAATTCAAATCTCATTCGATCATCGGATTCATTCCACTTCAAATTGACACCTGTTGATTGAATTGCTAGCCGGTGGAATGTTCGCTAAAGAAACAAACAACTTTTAAACGTGATATTTAACCTTATAAATAATATTAGAAAAGAGTCACCCTTTTATATCTCAACTGTCAATACAGATCATTTTCAATTGTAACCATTTCACTGCAATTTGTATGCTGTAAGAAATTGTCTTTCTAACGATCATGAAAGAATTCCTGTGGGGGAGGGAGAATCATAGTCGCCTGATTTCTCCTCTGATGCCATTTTATCCTTTACCAAAGCTGGCAAAATAAATAAATTGCCGAACGCAAAATAATGAATCTCGACAAAAGTTAGCGAGATTGATGAGGGTGCATGTCCCTAAAAAATTTTAAACTACTAATTATAACTCCAAGTAATATATATATGCCAATACTTGGATAATTAAGAGAACAATAAACGCACTCTTGCCTGAACCAACCTCTCAAACCGGGGGACGGAAACACAAATCTCCCCAGAAATTCCGGTCAACTCCAGAACAAGGAGATAGTATAGGGGATACTTAGCAAAACACCTAAGATCCCACTACTCTAGTCCATACAATAAACAAAGACATCTTCTCCATGAATAAAAACTGGATTTCTTCCATTATTATAGCATTAACTTTATGAATGACAATAATTACTGGCAATTGTCAACGGGACAACATTAATAACTGTTCTACTGCACAAAACTTTATGAGTGTCTATTAGAGAGCTCTTGTAACAACATTTGACGAAGCTCTGGAGATAATCCATGCATCATGGATTGCATATTCTCCGTATGATTGCTTAAAACTGTCTCTGAGCAGGACAACTCTTTTTTAGCATCGGGAACATAACTCATCATATTCTCATTCGTTGGGGGCGCATTTACGCTCTTCATGATTACGGGTTGATTACTTTCGTAATTTCGCGCTAGTGGGGTAATACCCACGTTTCGGGGAGGTGCTATCCATTCCTCTGCCGACACTGGACTTGTATATTTCACCGTAGATTGACTTGAATAATTATAGGGAGGTGTATCGACTGTTGTATCACGGACGAGCTATCTACATACGAGTGATATGCTGATTGAGCTTGCGATAGGGGAGGGGCATTTTTTCTATGCTCCTCACTTTGCTCCGTATTCTTCTGTATTAAAGCTGCTATAGTCTCATTTATTTCTCCTATTTGTTCTCCCATCTTGTATTTTTTCTCTTTCCCTTGCATTCTCTCCTGTTTTATTTCCTTCATATTCGCCACTACTTGTTCTAATATCTGTTCTATTTTCTCCATCTCTGTGTTTATTTCTTCCCCTCGCTGACTTTCTATGGTTATCTCCCTAACGATGGTTTTAATTGCTTCCTCTGGTTCATGATTCTCCATTACGTCAATCATATTTATGTGTCTTGCGTTTTGAGCTCGCCTAACGACTAAGGAGTCTCGGGGGGGAACTTCTAACCCTTTCTTCTTCAGCTACAGGGCCTAAGCTCCTTAAATTGTACCCATGTGGAGGACGAACAGGTTCCTCTCGTCTCATTAATTCCACGGGGTGTGGTGGTACAATATTACCTTTAGGTATCTGCAGGTTCTTCTGCCAATACGTATGATTATCATTAGAACAGTGAAGATCTTCTGTTACTATCTCTGGTCTATGTTCAGACTCAGGATTTTGAGAAGATTGATTCTCTGTTTGCATTTGCATTCCATATGCTGATTTAAGTCTATTAGCGTGAACTAACTGTTTATCACGTCCATTGACCTCTTGCATTATGAAATTCACTGGAGACAACTGTCTCATTATTTCATACGGACCTTTAAAATTGTCAGCTAACTTTTTCGTTAGGCCTCTTTTGACTAAAGGTGAGTGCAAATACACATAATCACCGACTTAAAAGGCATAAGGTCGCTGCTTAGGGTCATGATAATTTTTCCGTTTTTGCTGCTGCTCCTCGAGAGTTTTACTAGCAATCTCGTAGGCATCTTGCAGTCTAAGTTCAGCTTCATGAGCATAATTATCATCTAAATCGTAAACTACACACCTGGGGGTCGTTAATATTTCTAACGGTAGAGTAGGCTCTCTTCCATAGAATAAAAAAGAAAGGTGTTTCTTTCACTGCACTGTGGAGAGTCGAGTTATAAGCGAAGCTAATGTACGGCAAAGAAATATTCCAGTTACATTGATGCTTAATAACATAATGTTTCAACATTGCTACCATTGTTTTGTTGTAGCGTTCTACAGCTCCGTTCGATGCCGGATGATACGCTGTAGTGAATAAATTCTTTAACTTCAATAATTTGCATAATTCCTTCATTAAGGCTGAAGTGAAATTCGCTCCACAATCCGTGAGTAATTGTGTTGGGATCGAATAACGAGCGAACACCGTCTCTACTAATGCTCTCTCCAACGTTTCAGCTTTCTGATCAGGGAGTGCAATAGCCTCCGAATATCGTAGAAAACGGACCCACGAGGTCAGCAGCTATTCGATAGAAAGATCGTTCCGCACTAGGAAATTTTTGAAAAGGTTGCTCCTTCCTTTTCAGAGGGGGTGTTTTCTTCTGACAGCTCTCGTGACTACGACAATATTCCTGAATATCTTTGTTCATCCCCTTCCAATAAAATTGTTTATTTACTTTCTTTCTCATTCTTTTCGCTTTAATATGTCCACTCATTGGATTATCGTGATACAATCTCATAACATACTTCTTATATTTTTCCGGTACTCTTACTCTTTCCCATTTCTCTCTCCTAGACGCGCTTTCTTTCAAATTATATAACATGTCGTCATCATCTAGAAAATATCCTTCAGAGTCCATTGAACCATGGAACTTTTATCGCTCAATTATAGGGCTTAGTATTGAATCTCGTTTTTGCTCTTCTGCAATTAATTCACGAGAAATAACTGGTTCATACTCCATGACTGCACCAATCGCTACACGACTGAGAACAATCAGCATTGCCATATATGCGTCCTGGCTTATGTAATATTTCTAAATCAAATTCTTGGACCATCATCGCCCATCTAGATAGCCTCGACCCGGGTGTTTTTATATTAAACAACCTCCTTAATGGTCGATGTTTGTGACATTCTAAATTTTTTTCGTCGTATAAATACACTCTAAATTGTTTCACAGCAAAAATAACAGCCAAGCTTTCTTTTTCAGTTGTGCTATAGTTTATTTCACTCTTTTTTAAGAGACGACTCGCATACGCGATAGGAAATTCTTCCCCTTCTATCTTTTGTGATAGATTTGCTCCGAGCACCAAATCACTTGCATCTGTTGATACAATAAATTCTTTAGAGAAGTCTGGGCTCCTCAAAACTGGTGCTGTAATAAGAGCATTTTTTAAAGCTTGAAATGCAGCTTCTGTTCCTTCTGTCCATTCAAATGGAACTTCTTTTTTGTCAGATTCGAAAGAGGTTTAGCTATATGACTAAACGAATCTATATGACGTCGATAATATCCCGCTAATCCTAAAAAGGATTGTACTTCTTTAACTGTGGTTGGCCTAGGAAATTCTTTGACTGCGTGTATTTCGTCAGGGTCTGGCGCAATACCGCTCTCAGAGACGATAAGGCCCAAAAACTTGACTTCTGACTTCACAAACTGACACTTCTTTGGCTTCATTTTAATGTTTGCCTCTTTTATGCATTCAAGTAGGAACTCATTGTCCTTTAAGTGCTGTGAATAGTCAGCTGAATAAAGCAAAAACTCGTCTAAATAGACAAGTGCAAACTTTCCTTTTATCTGTCTAATGATGTGTTCTGCCGTCCTTTTCCAAACACTCGGTGAATTAGCCAATCCCATCGGTAATCATTTAAATCCGTATTTACCTCCGGGGACTACAAATCAAGTCTTATGTCCATCTTCTAATCCTAACTGAAAATATCCTGATTTGCATCCAAAATGCTAAATATTTTTTTAGCTTTACCTAGCACTGAAAGTGTCTCCGATATCAACAGTAAAGGGAAAATGTCAAGGCATGTCACCTTGTTTAATTTCCTGTAATCAACAACAAACCTAAAGGTTCCATCCTTTTTCTTAACTAAGAGGGCGGGTGCTGCCCATGGAGATGTTGATTCTCTAACTACATTATTTTTCAGCAAATTGTCAATAATCTGATCCATTATCTCTCGCTGTGCGTACGGAATATGCTACGGAGCTTGTGCAATAGGTCTCACATCTCCAGTGTATATACTGTGAAGGAAAGCATGTGCATATCCCAAGTCAAATTCACTCTGTGCAAAACAGATTTTGAATTTTTATAATAACTCTTCAAGTTGCTCTCTTTTTATATGATCTAGTTTAAAGAGATTTAAATATTCTTCTCTAATTAGTGGCTGTTTTGTTTTTTCATCCCTTATCTCAACTGTATGATTCATAACATAAGGGGGCTGTTCTGCTTCTTGTAAGGTTCCTACTCTCTTCCCTTTATCTAGAGTTAATTCTTCTTGGCAGCAATTAATAATACAGACAGGAACAGTGCGTTCATTTGTCACTTTTACTAAAACATTAGCGGTTTTCAACCCTGGTATCCATAAATCACAAGCTTCAATCACACCCTGTCTCCCTTTAAATCTTTTTTCTCTTATTATCCCTTCACTGACTACTTCAGATAATAGAGGAAGTGTAGTCTTTTGTTTCTTTCTGATCTTTAGTAATATAAAGATTGTTCCCTATTCATTCCTCATCTCCTAAGATTTCTATTGAATTATTCCTATCCCAAATGACCTGTCTTTTAAAGTCAATTACGAGCTTCTGCTTCACAAAAGTATCCTGGCCCAAAATTCCATCACATTGTTAACGGCCATGGCTTGTCCCATGCATAACATTCAATCATATAATCTCAGTTACCTAACCTCATAGCTACTTCCTATGCTCCTTTTGTGGGAAATCCATCTCCTGCAATTCCCATGAGTTCTAGTTTAGGTTTCTCAATTGCTCTGACTATATGTCCTTTTTCCTTTAATTTTTTAATCATTTCTTCTGATAATAATGTAACTTTACTCCCCGTATCAATAAGCATTTTTGTTTTAAAAGTTCCTATTAAGGCCACTACCAAAATGCAACTAACGTTCTTCGATGAACGTTTTTTAGTTTTTTTCTCCTGTGTTCTCTGTTACATTTTCCCGTTTCGACCTCATCGAGCCAAGGAGGGTCCTACCTCATTTTCTGTTACCGTTTGTGGACTCACATTTCCCTTTTACTATTTTAGATTTTCTTTTCTTCTTTCTGTATTGACCGTTTCTATTATTGTTATCTTTATTCTTTCTACTTTGATTGATTCCAGGTTGCTGTACCAAATGATCCTTTATTGCCCTTACCACTGCTTCTTCTATTTTTTTCTCATTTCTTCGTATCATCCTTTCCACCAGTTCTTCCTCCGAATTCACTTTTTTCTCTATCATTCCTATCATAGCAGACTTTTGTTTATTATGGATACATTCTATCCTTTCCACTAGTCCCACTGCCTGTTCCCACGTCTCCACCTTTGCATATATCGTATCATTCCTAATATACCTTCTTCAAAACGCTGTTTAATTCTCAGCATTAGAATTGACTGCCTCATTTCTCCTTTAGCTTCTACTATTTCCTCATCTTCCCCTTCTTCCATCACGACAGGAGGTATCCTTTTCCTTTTCAACGCCACAAATCTAGTAGCATAAGTTTGAATTTCTCTTCCTTCCTTTTGTTTACAATTTCTAAATTCCTCCTCCCTCTCTTCTAATGTCCTGCTACCAAATCTATTCATCGATGTGGTCTTAAATTGTACAAAATTTTCACAATCCTCGAATATACCGCTTTCCCTAACATACATACGCGCTTCTCCTCTTAATCTTAATCTAGCCATATTCACTATAGTTTTTCTCCCCACCCTCCTGCGACGGCGACTTCCTCTACACAACGAAAAAATTCCTCCACATCCCCCT
>JAHWFO010037254.1:0-15169 GCA_023313115.1 Rhysida immarginata
CTCACCGTGCATATAAAAAATTGCAAACAACTGAACTACCTGCACCATGTGCGTTGTAAGTGCAAAAGTTTTCAAGTCATTTGGCTTGGGAGCAATTTTAACTCTTGTCCGGCTAAAGCCTTTAGACATTGATAATATACGAGATCTGTTCAAAAAAAAAACTGACTTTTGATATTTTAACTTTTATTAAACTGAATTAAAAAATTATACATGGTTGTCTCCTTTAAAGTAGTCCCTCTTGCTTATAGTGCACCGCTCCCATCATTTCTGCCACTGTTGGAATGCTCCCTGGAATTTGTTTTTTAGGATAGTGGACTCTGCAAATTCTGTTTAATTTTATCTATAAGGTGTGCCCAAATGAAAAACAGACTACGGTTATATCTAATGAATATTTTAAGTACAGGATATTTAACGTACAGTTAATGAGTAACATGCTACTTACACATAATTGCCTTTGATAATGATGCACTGATCTCGGAGCGTAAGAAGCGAATGATGGCGTCAGTGTTGAAACTCCTGGGTTGCTTTTTCCATGGTGTTCTGCACTTCCTTGTCGCAGATGAATTGATGACCTGTCAGTGAATTTTTGAAGGGGCCGAAAATATGGGATTCACTTGGGGAGGATGTGTGAGGACTGTCAGAGCTGTACGGAAAATGTTTGAGGACTTCCCATTGAAATGTTTCCAGCAGATGCGGGCTCTTCTTGGCCACAAGTGGCTTAGCATTATCCTGGAGCAGCACTATCCATTTCGAGAGCTTCTGTCTGCGCTTTTGATGGCCCGTTTCGGCTTCAGCAACGTGTTGCAGTACTGTTCAGCGTTAACTGTTTTGCTCTGTTCTAGCCAGTCGAGGAGTATTTGCCCTTCTTCGTCGAAAAAGAAACTGAGCATCACTTTTCCAGTTTCATGGCAGAGTGAGCTGTTTTTGGACGTGCGGAGCCGGGATGACGCTATATCTATCAACAAATATATTTCAGATATTTAGATAGAATGGTGCTACAATGAAAGTCTCCTTTTCACTTTAGACACACCAAATGCATTTTGAAAACAATGTCTTTTTAAGGTGATTTTCAAGAAGTCTGGAGAGTATGGAGGGAGGGGAAGAATACCCACTTCATTAGCTGCCAAAAATTGGCCAATAAGCAGGCATGCGTGACTTTGTGTATTGTTGCAGTGCGTTGATGGGTTGTCGTGAAAAATTTTTCATTCAGCTCTTTTTTTGCCATATCTCAATCTATCTTGACTTAGCAGAATGGTGACTGCATGAATTCACTTTGGCATCTGTAGATTGCCAAGGGATAAAGGTGAAATATTGCATCAAACAACCTTTTGACGCCAAAGGTTGCCTGTAGGTGGTGCTACTTGCAGGAGCTCAATCAATGCAGTGGTTCGTTCACTGTGGCAAAGGTCTGGTCATTTATTTGAATAGACATCGTATATGTAATCTTGCATGTCTTGATACAATCTTGATCCACACAGATAATACAATGAAACTTCCCTTAACGGGCATCTCTGAACAGCATACATTTCTCTGTAGCGGACACTACATTTGTTCCCAGCAAAATTACATTCTCTTCTATGGGCCCATTACTTTTAAATAGTGGACCTTCTTAATAACGAACGTGGACACACAAGCTGTACTATTCCCTGCACTAATTTTTCTTTTTTGACTTCTTAATAGCAGGCAAATTTTCACTCATTAAACGTGAGTGGTGAAAAATTCTCAACATATAGGTTAAAAAGAGGCTTCTCTTGCTTGCATGTATTGTCTGCTTACGTAAGTAAAGCATGCATGCTGTTCATCAACAAGAAAAAGAAAAATTCTGAATAGCGAATTCTTCTGAATAATAGATACTTTGTAGTGTCCCGAAGGTGTCTACTATTGGGAAGTTTCATTGTACATTGTGAAACTTGTAATAAATTTTTTTCTTTAACTTGTGTTAAACAAAAGTAACACAATGTATAAAAGAAAAGTTTTTTCCCTTTTAAACTTCAATATGTTAAATTCAGTTTATGATAAAAAAATTGAAATATATGTTTTTCTAATTACAGTTCAAAAGTTATTTAATATTGTATTTTTATCCATATACTTCATATTTCTTTTTTTTTCTTTTAACTAGGGCATTTTCATAGTCTTTTTAATATTAGCTGCATGTTATTTGGTCATAAAGGCACCACTTATAAAGGTCATCTTAATTATATTTGTGATCAGCTTCTTTTGGAATTGGAAGCATCTTTATGAGGTAATATTTTTATTCACCCTACATAAAATTACTTTTTTCTTGTTAAGCATATATCTCCTAACTTAAGTTGTTATACAGTCTCTGTTATCTGATATACAAAGTCGAGCCACATTGTTATCACCACCAGCTAATATCCCGAATAGCCGCCTTTAGCGGCATGGACAGCATCTAGATTGCATTGGAGTGAGTCAATAAGATTGATAGGTTTGTACTGATAGTTGCTGCCATGCAGACTGTAAAGCATCCAATAGCTGCTGAAGGGTATGCGGTGGTTGTTCCATAGCACGCATATGACAATCGAGGTGTTCTTGATTGGAAGGAGGTCTGGGGAATTAGGGGGCCGGGGTAGTACTTGGAACTCTTGGTCATGTTTCTCAAACCATCCCCGAACAATTGCAGCCATATGACATGTCACATTGTCTTGCCGGAACGTGCCAACCCTCTCTGAGAAAACAGTTGCCATGTATGTGTGTACTTGATCTGCAATTATGGATAAATAACCAAATCAGTTGAGAGTGCCTTCCTTCCACAGGTAACAGTGGGCCCAGACAGTGTCATGAGAACACTCCGCACATCATGACGCTGCCACCAGCCTGAATTCATCCAACAGTGGTTGCAGGATGCTTGTTCTTGGAGGTTTCTCGCCTCACCCGCCAACGGACGTCACTTCTACGGAGCAGAAATCGTTACTCATCGGAGAAGGCAACCTTTTTGCAGCCAGAAGTGGTTCAGTTTCTGTACTGTTGGGCAAATTGAAGCAGTTTTTGACGATGAACCTTCATCAGCTTGGGTGCGGTGATCATCCGTCTACTGCGGAGGCCCATACGTAGCAGGGGCCTCTGTACTGTGGTTTTAGAGACATGTCTGGTAGCACCCTCCTTGGTTTGAGCAGTAAGTTGGTCCACTGTTACTCTTCGGTTGGCCTTCACACACCTTCGCACCCGATGTTCACCTCTCTCTTCAGTGGGACGTGGTGCTCCACAGTTCTCATACAGTTTATTCTTAATGGTCCCATTTTCCCAGTCATGGTACACTAACTACAGCAGCACAAGAATAGTTCACAAACTGTGCAGTTTTTGAAATGCTGCTACCCTTGGCCCGAAAGCCGATTATCACCCCCTTTTCCAGATCTGATAAATCACGTTTCTTTCCCATTGTAGTAATGAGTGATATGTTTTTAACATATCAGAAACTTACCTTGTATAGACACGTAACCAATTCCCAACATGTGACATAGTTCCTCGGCTGGGCAAATCCGAAGACAAACGTCGGGGGTGGTCATAATAAAGTGACTCGACCCTGTAAGTGCATGAACTGAAAACTTCATAAAAATGGGAAGGGTGAAGACTTGGAGACCTTCGTTTCAAATGCCAAGCTCCTTTATCCTTGAAACTCCTTGCACTGAAAATTCTTGGAAAGTAAATTTAGTGTCAACTTTTTTTTTATAGATTATTGTTGTTTAGATAATGGTAGAAAACTATGGAAATAAGGGAGAGAATTACTAGTGTTAAAATGAGGCAAATGTAGCATTATTGAACAGGAAGAATGTTTATGGATAAGTGTGACTATAAGTAAAATTTAGACTCTATTATATTAAAAAGTACATTACCGGCCATTAAAATTGCAAAATCAGGAAGGATCAAAGCCATCAAAACCATATTTATTATAGAAATACCTTATAAAACAAGGATGAAATGATTGTAACTACAATTCTGTTCAATTTGCAAAGCAAGGAAAAATCTGCATCTTGTGTTGCCACCATAAGCAACAATAACTGCAGGTCAGCATAGACTGGAAGATACTCTGGATGTGTGTTTGGGGTTTGTTAGTCCATATGTTTTCAGTGTTGCTGAAGGTCTGCTGTTACAGCTGCAAATGGCTCGTGGTATGCTGGTTGTGCAATCATGTGAACATAAGGCTGTGTTCAACAAGCGAAACATCGGAACATGAGGGTAAGAAAGCAATAGAACATAAGGAATTGTTCGAAGATTCAAACCACGTATAGTTGTGCATTATCTTGTTTCATAAGTGGCCCCAGGTAAACCCTAGACAGGCTCTAACACCTAACAGATGTAACACTGGTTGCAAGTCCGTGAACCAATAATGTTTTTGTATGAGCAGGACTAGAATGCATTTGCACTTAATGTAATGGCAAATGTATAAAAACTAACATTGTACATAATATGAGTGTCTGTCACTATCAGACACATTTACCCATCAAAGTCCTGCAAACAGAAGCAGAATTTGTCCAAGAAGACTATACTCATGCCACTCATTTCTATACAGTGGTTGATCAGTTAATGAACAGTTTGGATATGAACAAATCTGGTAATGAGCACTTTCAGAAGAAATTTTTATATTTGGATGACGAAGACCTTACAAAACGAACACTAGAAGTAGCGGCACTATGTTTAAAGGACAACTCTATGGTCACATACAACTTTACTTAAATCGAAAGGCTAACCTATTAATAACATCATAGCATATTTAATTTTTTAAAATTCGAATCCTAAATGTGTGAAAAACGAAAATTCCGAGCGCGATTTGAAACGGGGGGCATCCATCTTGGATGGAGGCGTGACGTAGTGCGAGGTTTGCTCCCAGCAAGCTTTACAGTGAAGCTTTAAATTCACTATAGATCTACATTCACTCAGTACTGCGTTCACTACAATGTCGCAGCGATTCAGATATCAGTTTTAAGACTTACGAAGATATGGAGGCTTATTTTAACAACTATCCATATAATGAATTGGACAACGATTTGGAGAACCTTGTGGGTAATTTGGATGGTTTAGGCGTGAAACCGTATAGTTTAGAACCTCTCCTGCGCGATCACCCGTCATTAGACGAGGAATCCAGTGTCGCCGAATCGACGGAAAATGTATCACCCGCAACAAATTGTCAAATATAATTAATACATATATTATTTAAATGTGAACAATTTCATGATATTAATTTTAAAATTCGGGATCAGTGCACAATATGTGAAGATATGCCGACATCACAAGTGTGAACGCATGCTGTTGTGATTATGCCGAGATCGATCAGCATATGCCCAGTGTTTCGGCGTGCATCACCGAAAATTCCGTCTTTTCAAAAATCTGCGTGGATTACGATATACCAACAAACTAATTTCTCCATTAGATTTGGGTGCACCTGGGAAGAAATCAAAGAAAAGTTCTTCCCCGTTGCGTTGTGACAGCCATTCGAAAAATCTTTCCTTCACAAGAACATTGTGGTTTCAAATACTGTAAAATTTTATTAAAACTAATTAAAATTCTCTCAAGCAATTTTCTTTGTTTATTTGATCATAACAAAATTTATGGAAAAACGAACTAAATTTCAGGTTATCAAATGTATTTTGTTACACTGATATATTTTAATTTACGATCATCACTAAATATAAACTAAGCTTATTTCAGCCAGTTTAAATGACGAATGTATTAGCTTCAAACATTAAACAAAATTTGCTACTGTAACACCATTTACTTATTTAACTAGATTACCTAATATAATTTTAATGGGGCCTTAGTCAAACATTAAAAGAAATAGCCAATAACTAGTCCCCTCTCCCTTTTCTATTTGTGAATTTTAACCAAAAAAGTGGCTTCAAATCATAATCAATTGGCAGTCCCCCCCTCCCCCTCTCTATTTTTGGTTGGCTTCCATTAAATGCATCAATGAACAAAATAATTCTTCTTGACCAAGTAGCAGGAGCTCTGAGTTCGTCTATTGTTTGAAAAATTGAATTTCTCGAATGTAGTATTTAGAAATGAAAACGAGCTCTATTTTCTTACGTTTCTCATCATTTTCAATCAAATGTAGCTATAAAACGTGTAGTTGCATTTTGTCCAGTTGCGTTTTATCCGAATACCTCTTTAGTTACATAGCCTTGCGCAGATAGATAGTGAGCTTAATTAATCCCTACGTACATTAATACGACAGGATCAATAACAAAACAAAATTTTTCAAAGTGAGCGGAGCAGAGTCGACTAGTTCGCGGTCGGAAGCCAGTTATCTCTTCGATCAAAAATTATCCATTTCTTCTTAATTCTTACTTAGGAAATTGAAGAAATGATAAATTATTATCACTACCCCTATTCTTATAGCCAACTACGAAATAAGAATGAGGCATGACGAATATGCGATTTACCATTCAGGAAGACTAGTCGTAAATACATGTATCTACTCGGTGAGAAAATATCAGGAGACGTTCGAGAGAGAGAGAGAGAGAGAGAGAGAGAGAGAGAGCTCGGGCATGGCGATAAAATTCATGTCAACATAGTGAATTAGAGAAATAATTAGCATTAATTCTTTGAAACCTTACATAGTGTGATTTTTTAGTAAACAAACTAAAAAAAGCTTCCAAATTCATTCAGTGTCATTCATGTAACGTCTCATTTTTTAAAAATCTTCCATTCGTGACTTCGCTTTAAAAGCTACACACATTTCAATAAATATTCATTTACATAGAGTACATTTAATGAATTAAATGACCAAAATAATTATTATATAATAAAAGGAGTGGTTTGATATTTCAATAACATGTGAATCACCTTTTTTAATTCCCTCCTTCATTAGAACTTACATTGGTGCATTTCATTTATTTGTTTTACTTTAATTTTATTTTTTCATTCAAAAAGGAGATTCACATTTATGTTATTATAACCAAAGTAATATTTGGAAACTCTTTCTAGTTTTTTTACTTTAAAAAATCGCGCTGTGGAAGCTTACAAAAAACTGGGATTAGCATTAAAACATTAAATCGACCCCAGCAGCTAACCTCGTACTACGTCACTTCCGGAAAAATAATGGCCGGCGTAAGGGGAGTGCAAACGCGCTATTTTTCGCTTTTCAAAGCATTTTTTATATAGAAATTATGGACCAAAATTAAAAATTTCAACGGAATCGTGTTATATTTATACCAAAAAATTGATATTCTGTAAAAAAATTATAATCGAATTTTTGCGTAGAGTTGCCCTTTAAGATTTTCAGAACTGTATTTATCTGTCACTCTATAAACAGTTTCTGGAGCGAGACTTTGACAGTTGTATACATAACCAGAATCATTAGATGAAAAGGGCTTAGGACTCGTAATTTCCCCAATGTTACATCTTGTGTCTAATGTATGCACTGATGCGATACTAACCCCAGCTGTCGGGCACTCACTGAATCGTTGTCAATTGTAGAACAAGGCAATCCAATTGGACAGATTCTTTACATCCCATAAATGAAAAAAGACAAGACTGTGTATGTGTCTGTGCATGTATTATTGTTATTGCATATAAATAAACATTTCATGAAGTAAAAATTATACAGGGTGTTCCAAAATGTTTTAGACAACTTTTAATCATTATATTAAAAAAAATTATTACAGATAGAGAAAAATGGTTTTCAACAATTTGTTTATCAACTCGTATTTTTTTTTTTTTTTTTTTGGGGGGGGGGGCACCACTTGTTGCACGGACAACATACAAGCGATATGCAACCTCTGCCCATGTTCTTGTCAGCATCACCTCATCTACCACACTAATTGCAGAAACAATGCAGGCTTCAAATCTGCCACACTTTTGACTTTTGTGCAGTACACTTTGTCCTTAAAAAAACCCCACAGGAAAAAGTCCAGAGATGTCAGGCCAGGTGAACGAGATGGCCACAACAAAAGCCCATCTCTCCAATCCACCGCTGAGGGAATTCAGCACTAAGCGCATCTCGGACTGTTAACGCCCGGTGAGGAAGGGCACCATCTTGTTGGAAGAAAATATTTGGTTGGTCATCATGAAGTTGTGGAAATGCGTATTGTTCAAGCATGTCAAGGTAGTTGGTGGAGTTAATAGCTGGCTCGATGGACAAAAAAATGGGACAATAACTCGATCATATAAAAGCCTGCACCACACGTTGACCTTTGGGCTGTCACGCTCGATTTCAAGAACTTCATGAAGATTTTGTGATCCCCAAATCTGCATATTATGACGATTGACCTTACCAGACACGTGAAAAGTTGCCTCATCTGAAAACACAACAGACTTCAAAAAATCTTCATCATTGTCAATTCGTCGTAACATTTCTTCAGCATATGCTCGGTCGGCATTGTGGTTTATCACTTGGTTTCAAAGCTTGCACAAGTTGAACTTCATAGGCATAAAGTTTAAGACGTTTATGCAAAACATGGTGAACAGTTCCATGAATCTGAACCTGTCTGACTGCTAATTTGATCGACTTATGAGGGCTACGTTGAAAAGCCTGCCAAACACGATCCATGGCCGAAGCACGATCC
This sequence comes from Rhysida immarginata, assembly GCA_023313115.1. Lineage (NCBI taxonomy): Eukaryota > Metazoa > Arthropoda > Chilopoda > Scolopendromorpha > Scolopendridae > Rhysida > Rhysida immarginata. The sequence continues at coordinate 8,520 of JAHWFO010037254.1, forward strand.
ATGCCAAATACGATCCAAGCACGTTGCTAGTGCTTGGTCGACCTGGTGATTTCCTTGTTTGAACACTTCCAGTGGTCATGAACTGTTCCTGTCATTTCGCAATTTGGTCTCGAGTTGGTGGGATGTTTCCATGCAGTATCCTAAAATTCCTTTTAGTTTGTGTTCCAGATTCACTCTTATTAAACCACGCCATACATTGTGCTTTCTCTACACTAGTTACCATTTTCCGGCAACTGTCACAGGAATGAAGGTGCAGCAACACCTAGCGTTATAGTGCTGTTTCAAAAAAACTTTTTGAGTTAATAAACAATTTGTTGAAAACTATTTGTCTGTATCTGAAATAGTATTTTTTATATAATGATCAAAAGTTGTCTACTTTGGAACACCCTGTATAATTTTTATATATCTTCTCGGTCTCCAGAATGAATTAATCAAGTTTCCATAGTAATCTATGGTTAATCGATGATTGGTTAATGACCAATTCTGGCAACAAAGATCATCTTGGTACGGATTGAGTTGGTTAACCGATCATCCACTGTATATAATATTTAGCACGCCATTGCAATCATTTTGTGCACGCCCACACGCGTGGGAGGGGTCGACTCAACGACCCAGGTCACCACCAACTCCGATGCGATGGGGTACGAGAGTTCGAGACCTGTGAAAAGCAATATTAACCAAGCAAAGGGCACGGGAATTTCAACAAGATAACTCTTATTTTATTTAAATTAAGATTGATACACAACATTATAATAAATAGATATTGTAGCATCCCCACCTCTACAATATCAAGTATGTCTCAATTTCCAAGTACCCGGGGTAGGAAGAGCTAAGAAACCGGAACCGATATAAGAAAAACTCCTTACACTACTGTGGCTGAGTGAACACCAATTTATTATCCCAATAATACATTTATTTAACAAAGTGTCCTTCCCTTATAACTATATACTTATCCTGAGGGGCCCCTTCTTTAATGCATATGTTCTAGTTCAGATTTAAATATTATGACTTATTAGATCAAAATGATCAATACAGCTGGCACTCTTGTCAGAGTAAAAGGAAAATCTTCAGCTAATAAAAGTTTACTTGAGGCGGTGACTGCCGCTTGACATTGCAATTGAGTGATACCGATAATTCACACTGCCGAATCAAATATTCCCTGTACACCAGCGCCTGGAAGTGCAACGCCTTCCTTTAATGCATAGAAAAGGGGGGGGAGGAACAGTGACCCCTCTTGGTCATTGTGAGCTACCAATTAAATCACCCACTGGCAGCACGTATAAGTACGCATACGCTTGTGCTCCCATTTCAATAGTCGAATTACTGCCCATGCCTCAAAACTTTGCTTATCGGATATCCAATTGTGATGACAAGGTGCTTAATAAAAATAGACTTCATATTTATTAGTCTATTTTAAACAGCTGTTGACATTGATAGAACCTTAATCTAAAATACACAAATAAAGTTCGTACGCTCCTTTTCATTTAATCTATTTTAAACTTTTAGCTGATAATTATCTGTTGATTCGTTGTACAGTTTATGGTCGGGTCCATGGTTTTACCACGAACAAATCGAAACGAACTCACCATATCTTTGCAAGCTGGACAGTCACGAATGATGGTTGAGGACTTGCCATGCTCCACTAGCTATCTCTCTTTAAACGGGGTCGTCGGGTCAATTATCACGCCTACTGACGTAATCGGGGTCCTTCATGAATTCACTTCTGCCGCACATCTCCGTTCAGTTGTTAAGGCCAGCCGATTAATCATGTTGGAAAATAATTACAATATATGTATATAATCAATAAAGTCAGTTTCAGAATTACGAACACATATTTACGTGGTTCCAGGTAAATCGAAATTTACCCTTTTTACGGCATGCAGTTACTATTCAGCATAGAGTTCCATAAAAGTCTCGATCTCGCACAAAGAACTTTCTTCAGCTAGTATGATTATTCCATTTCGCCAGTATACTTGGTAACTTGCATCACTATTATCTTCCGTATCGTTTCGGAGAAAAACCAAATTTTTATACAAGATTCTCTCTCAACAGCGACGGAAGAGAAGAGGAAAAAAAAAAACAAGAAACACAGAAGAATATTTACAACAAAAACAAAAACACGTTCCTCCAATTCGCCGAAAACGATCGCAACAATCCTCCGCTGGAAGCTGAGCTATCTTCTCGGAAAATCCATTAACAAATGCAATTCCAACGGACTAACGATCGTTCACGGCATATATATCTCTCAAAAATGACAATACAACAAAATATTATTTCTAACGCACCACAAACAATAACTTCACACAACAAACAACCCTCACTACTATTTCATAACCAACAAAGAAAAAACAAAAAAAACTACCGATAACACACCTTATTTTCTATTGTCTCACTCCTCCCACCGTCAGACACACATGACTCATAAGACGGAACGTCACAATATAAATTATATCCCTTAGACAATTATTATTAAATAGAACAACAATATTCACGCTCAGCAATATCGCGCTTTCCCGCAATATTACTTAATTTACTTTCAAACCAACAAGGTCCCCGGGACTGATTCAAACCAAACTCTGAATACAACACTTCTATATTATCCAAACTATATATTCCATGCATATTAAATTAATAATTGCACTTAATATCTATACAACTGGTTTACTTTATTACTAACAAACGCTTTATCATGCATATGCGCAAGGATCTCCGACTATGCTTTCTGCCACAACGCTACTTGCAAGCACTACACAACAAACCCACTGGTATAACGCGGGAGAGCCTTGAACGTGTCGCACCCCCCTTTTAATTTTCCCTTGCAAAGCGTCGGTTATATATCAATTGTGTAACCTCCGAAATGCCAAAACTAAGGGAGGGAGGCAGTACCCCTTTAATCCCTTAAATACTTTCAAGTTCGACGCCTGTCTCGCTCCACGCGCTACTACCAAGCAATGTAAAATAAACCCTTATGCTCTGCCTTCGCTAAACCGAGGTGCTCTTTAGCAGCAAGAACGGCAGAAAGCATACACTGGTAAAATTACTAATACCCCTAAGATTACACAGCTCATTTAATATACACATGCTTAACATGTTCGCCATAACGAGTCTTATGGAACTAATAGGCAACGATCACGGATTATAAAATCCAGCTCCTTCGGCCAGCTGCTATCAGTATTAAGCGAAATTCGCTCACTGATACACGCTTGTGCTTCCTAATGCCTAAAGTATACCTGAGCAAAATCTACACAGCTTACATTACACTAAGTTCAATAAGGCCAACACTTAATATCCTAATCAGTCTTATTAAACTATCGGTTAAAGTCAACGGACTTTTTGTAACAGCTCTATTCAACTGCTGTCGAACAGCATCAAGCGGTAGTTGCTTACTGTTACTCACTCAATCGACGCACTCGTCTTCTAAAACACTAAGAGGGGATGGAAGGGGAAACTCACTGCACTTATTCACTAAAGAAAATATAAGAATGATCTCACCGAGCCAGATGTCGCCTCCGAAGAACTGTGTTTTCTCAACTTAGACGATTACATCTGATTTGCTCCTGCTGCATAGGGACGCTGCTTCAATGAATTGTTCATGTTTGCAATTCCTCAGCATGAGACCGGACAAGCGAAATTCTCTTGAAGAATAACAACTATTATGCTAACTTGATTTTTCCTATGTAAACACTGAAGTTTGTTATAGAATAAAATCTTGTAAACATTCCAAGGAGGAGCTTTAGCAGAGAACCAGAAATACATTTATACATTTATTAAAAAGAAATTACCCCCCCCCCCCGAGCAGGGGAAGGCAAGTGGCAGATCCTGCGGTCATCTATTTTTACCCCTTTATCTGCACTTTTTACCTCTCCCCAAGATTTTTAATAAAAAAAAATTGATTTTCTCGAACGTAATATGTATTAAATGTAAAAAACCTCGTATCTTCTTTCCTTTTTCATCATTTCCGAACGTATGATAATATAACATGCCATAGGTTGCCATAGTTCTAAGAACCAAGTGACTGCCACCCCCGCAAATCCGAACCCCCTAGAACAATTGGGCCTAAACTTCTTATTACTGTAGATCGGATGCATCTTATAGAACAACATGGCGTTTCAAGCAGCGTGTCGTCATTGAATTTCTCACTGCGAAGCAAAAAAACGATTGGAAACATTCACAAACGATTATGTGCAGTTTATGGAGCATCAGCAGTCAGCAAAAGTACTGTTAGTCGCTGGCAACAGAGGGTGAGGCCATCAGAAAGCAGTTCGGCAGAGCTCCAAGATTTGCCGTGATTGGGGCGACCCAAGGTAATCTAGAATAACAGGTAAGTCCAGTTTGTCAGAAGTGCTTAACGCGCATGCGTATTGTGACGTCACCGGATGACTTATGGCTTTACTTCCGGCTTAACATTAACCCTGTGTTCACATTAAAAAGAAATACGTAAGTACATTTTACAATAATTATAAGTCCCTCCTTATAATGGCATTATTATTAATTAAAATAAATAGTATAAAGGATGAGAATTGTGAAGAAATTGAACGAGTCATCAAGTGTCGCTATCGCACGACTGTTTTCATTGCCGCCATGTTTTGGTTTCTGTGGAGGTTTTGATTTAGCGGGTGTTGGTTTCGATGTCATCCAGTGACGTCAAAATACGCTTGCACAGTAAGGCAATTTTTACCACTTCTGGCAAACTGACACCCACCATGTTCTATATCACCTTGGGGGCGACCATCCTCGGCTATCACACATGACAAGATGCAGCGTGCTGATGCGCTCATTTGTCAGGACCGACGTAGAACGACTCGGCAGTTGGCGCTGGAGCTGTCAATTAGCAAAGGAAGTGTGGTTGAAATCATCCGCACTCTTGATTACACACAAACTTGTTCACGATGGGTTCCGCGCTGCCTTACGAAGGAACACAAAGCTCTGAGAAAAAAACATCGTTCTGAATTGCTGAAACGTTTTGAAGCAGAGGGGGAAAGTCTTCTTGTCCCGGATTATGACAGCTGATGAAACATGGGTGCAGCATTTTGAGCCTGAAAAAAACTACAATCGATGGAATGGCGTCATCCGCACTCTCCACAGAAGAAAAAATTCAAAGCAACTGCTTCTGCTGGTAAGGTCATGATCACTGTGTTTTGGGACTGTGATGGTGTTATACTCATTGATGTGACGTCGAGAGGCAGCACCATTAATTCTGAGGCATATGTGAACACATTAACCAAACTCAAGAAGCGCTTCCAGCGACTTGGACGCCATAACAACCCAGCTGATTGTTTGCTTCAACACGATAACGCTCACACCAGTTTGAGGACTTCGTAAAACATCACGAAACAGGGTTGGTGGACAGTGTTACCCCATGCACCACCCTTCAGCCCTGACCTAGCGCCTTCAGACTTTCCCTTGTTTGGGCCATTGAAGAATGCCATTCGTGGAAGACATTTTGGGGATAACGAAGAGGTGAAGAAATGGCTGCGTGAACAGAACAAGGACTTGTACCGACAGGGCATACACGCCCTTGTGTCTCTCTGGAGGAAGGCCATAGAACGGGACAGAGATTATGTGGAAAAATAGGGAATGTAGAAGAAACATCATTTTTTCGTGTGTATAAGTTTCATTGTGTTCAATAAAAAATTGTTGAAGAAAAAAATTGTGGTGCATTACTTTCTGGGCTACCCGCGTATAACAAAAGGTAGAGATAAAACTTTGAAAGCTGACGAAATTATTTTATAAGGAAAGTATAAAGACATTCTTAACCGTCTTAGGCCACGCCATTTTTTGAAGGAAAAAATGATTTCTGTGATAATAGGGAAACTTTTTTGTAAATTAATAAATGATCCTTTTGGACCTTTTAAAATTTTTGTAATAAATCGGAGATGTTTTGAATTTTATAGCATTGATTTCATTTTTATATTATTAATTTTTTTTCAGAATTTATACAAAATGGTTCACAAAAAATGAAAATAGTCATATTTTAGGTGGTTTTATTCATGACAGATTGGTGAAGAAATTTTTAAAATAACATTTGTAAATTATTTTTCTATGAATTTTCATTTGAATTTGTCAAATTGTAATTTGAGCTCGCTAACGTAAACACGTCATTTGATAGCATCAAACAGCTATCATGTGCGTTACCCACGTGACTAGCTCCCCCTATTACGAGCAACGGCGCGAAGTTCAAGTTTCCTTTGTTCTCTTTTAGCGGGGTTGATGACGTACTGCAATGGCGCAGCCAAAAGTGACGTAGCGGCGGGGTGGGGGGAGGACGATTGCGTGGGCTCGGTTTTTTATCGAAATATTTTAATATTTTCTAATACCATTTAAAAATAATTAAGACATCGAAAGCAGGAGTATCTTCTGCTGTTATTTGAATTGGTTTTTCCCGTTTTGGACTGTGGTATTGCGTAATGGAGGTATCAGTGCGCGCGAAATATGAAAAAATTCTCCTTTATGCTCCAGTGCTCTGAGTAAGTCTTAATATCATTTTTTTATTACAATCTGATAAATATTTCTGCCTATTGCTAGAAAATAAATGTAGGGGTTGAATTATACAAGCAGTTTGAGATATATAGCTGTATAAGATAATTATTTATAAAATCAGATATACATCGCTATTTTGTCGAGTTGCAATGCTCTTCATTATGAGAGCA
>JAHWFO010037256.1:0-23356 GCA_023313115.1 Rhysida immarginata
GTAATGCTTTCTTGATTCTGTCTTTGTATGCCAGAGCCAAAGCCTTTAAGAATATCTTGATTCTGGTTTTCTCCACCGAAACTACTTTTGGTGATGTTTTCTTGATTCTGTTTTTGACCGCCAAAAATGCTTTTAATACAGTTTTCTTGACGCTCATAATGTACACCCACAACATAAATGATGTTGCCCGAAACAGCGCACTTAATCTCTTGGTAAGCCTTACTCATATCAGCTTTACGTTCCCAAAGCTTTGTCCGAACATCAAACATAACAGTTGTACTTAAAGCTTCTTTAGTGTTTTTGTTTTTTCCTCCCATGAAATAAATATGATCACCATGAACGCAAACGGCCGCATTTGTAGGAAACGGCAATTCTTCCTGGTCAAAAGTTAGCGTTATGGGATCAATAAATGGTTCATGTGTGTCTTTATGAATGTCGAAAGAGATAGCGCTGTATTTCTCCTTATTTTCGATAAAAAATAGTAATTTAGGCTCTGGTGAATCTCCAAAGTTTGAAGATTTTTTAGGAATGCTTTTATTACTATCTAAAACTGGCGATAAGTTGTTAGTACTCTTTACGGTTAATTTTTGTGCAACTGGTTTGTTTAGGTTAACACCAAATTCTATAATATTATTTGAAGAACTGGATTCAACTGGAATTTTTTCTTCTGGACTAACATTTTCAAGCATGTAAGAAAGTTTTGATTCTTTATGATCGGTTGATGCCGTATATTTTATTCGCTTTGACATTTCTTTAAGCAGTTTCTGCATCACATTAATGTTTTTCAGGACGACAGGGTTTTCGGAAAATTTCTCCAAGTACTCAATTGATATTTTACCAATATCAATGTAGTTTAAAAGATTGCACCCGCATTTTAATCGCGCAACTTCATCATGGTGGATCCACTTCAAGAGCGCCTCAAATACGTCATGGGAAGAACAGTCCGTCATATTTTCCGTTAACACATCTTTCAGATACTCAAAAGGCAGTTCATTAAAACAACTCAATCCAATCAAATTTTTAAAATTGCTTTGCAAATACTTTAAACAAAATTGTTTCATTTCATCGACATGATATTCCCCTGTAGTTTTAATGATGTGTATAATATTGTCATTATTAATCATTTTCGTCGTCAGGTGAGTACATATGCGGATTGCTACGTGTAGACCAAGTAGGAAAGCGGAAATCACTACCATTAACATTTCGACGGGATCCTTTACAACGAGATCTCCTGTGTAAATGAATTTCAGTAGTAATTCTAAAGTATCCTTAGACGCTACGTTTATCTTTAAGGAGGATGCTTCTGGGTTGCTTTGAAAGAAATCATAAAAGTACTTGCTGCACGATGCCAATACAACCTTATGGACAGGATAAGCTATATCATGTCCGCGATCTTCGCAGATAAGTTTAAAGTCAGTTAAAGTGTACTTATTGCGCATTGAATTCATTGCAATGGCCTGTTCTGACAAATAATTGAACTTCAAATCTTCTTTCTCCATAGTAAAGGATCTGTAATAATAGAATAAGTATTAAAAATGCTATCTTCTATAATTTCATCAAAATTATCATCAAATACACACACTCAAACATACTCACACACTGGTCAATGAATTAGAAAAATGTGGAAACATGTGTACATTTGTTTGAATCCATTTTTATACAAATCGTTTGAGGTCATATGATTCAAGCGTGTACCAACACCACCTAAAGATAAAGCCTGGGCGTGGAAACGTCATACCATTGTGACATCACCTCACTAGGCAATTGTTAAGCGCATTTCCACCAATAATAAGCTCTGAATTTCGCCTACTGAGATGATGTAACAATGTAATGAAATTTCCGTGTCCAGGCTTATATCTTTAGGTGGTGTTGCGTGTACTTATCGGCAATCTAGTCATAGAACTTTGTTGCTAAACACGTAATAGTATCTGACAGTTTTGTTACGTTGTACGAACGTTAAATTATATTGTTAGGTTTGAGATTTAGCCAAATTCATGCAATAGAGGGTACTAAAAGTGCTTCTTCCACAAATACTGTAATCCAATTGTTGACTACAACAACGGAATATGCGCGTGTGCACAACCAGGGGATTAAAAGACCGTGCTTCAACTCAACAATGAGCCAGTGAATAGGAGGGCGCCTCCTTTGTATTAGGCTCTAATTCTCCTAGAGATAAACAGGCCCTAACTAACACCACCTCTACTCAAAGCCTGAGCGCGAAAACGTCATACATTGTTAATCACCTACGGTAGGGTATTATTGATCATATTTCAATCAATAATAAGCCCAAAATTGTCCCTACCGTAGGTGATGTAATAATGTATGATTTTTCCGTGAGCACGCTTTCTTTCTAGGAGGTGTTGGTATTGCCCTGACGCGGAAAAGTCATCTGACCATCTTAGTTCGAGTAACAATGTACCTTCATTGTTTCCATCTTAGATTTTAAAAATCAGTATTTTTTCGTTTGTTGAAAACAATGAAGGTTACATTGTTACTCGAACTAAGATGGTCAGATGACTTTTCGCTTCAGGGCCTGTTTATCTAGCTGGCGAGGGACAAAATGACTAATCTGCCTCAACCCTCATTAGCTCACTTTAAGAATGCACTTATCGATTCCGGAGTCTACCTAAAGAATTTCCTTTTTCTAATCCATAAAAGTTTCAATTTTTTTTTTCAGATGAAGAACTTTTTGGATTGTATTAGTGAATATCGATTTCTTTGGAACAATTACGTTTAATGAAAATGGCGGAGCTTTTCACTAGATGTCACCCTTTCTCTAGTGAACTCGAAACAAAGAAAATACAAGAATACCTCGATTATCGCGCTTCTCGATTTATTGTTGTTTATAATTTGATACCAAAATTCCAATTACCGCGACCGGAAGATGTAACCCACCACATATTTACATTCATATTACAACCCGATTTACATTCACATAACAATTCAAAAAAAAAAATTGTAAAAAATTTTTTTTTTTTTTTTTTGTCTTTACCACTAAATTAGACTAAATGAGTTACTGCTCCGTTCCGATGTGCACTAAATATTTTAAAAACAATTTTCACGGTGACAATTTACAAAGCACTGGCATAGAAGGAGGAACGGGGGGAGGGGGGGGGTATTAAAAACTAGACAGACTACGATTTTTATAGTTTAATAGATCTATCACATCTACATGCACTAAAAAACATTCACAAAAAACGTTCGTTCGTTAAAGTTTCTTTTTTACGTGAGAAAGATTTCCTCCTTTAAAGGTGGGGAATTGGAATACTTTACGTACGTTCATTCAGAGAAGGTGGGTTTGAGTAATGTTTTGTTTTTTTTTTTTTTGGGGGTGGCCGTGGCCTGGTTGTCTCGTCGGTTGGCTTGCCAATCGATGGAGTTCAGCAACTTCAGACGCGGCCAGCTGCTGGTTGGGTGACGGCCTGGGCTTGAGGGCCACCGCTGGCGGGACAGCTATTTGGGGCGCGGCTGTTGGGGGACTTTGGTCTGACCCATTTGCCGATTGACCATAGCTGGTGTTCCAGCAGTTGGTGACAGCCTCTGGTTCGTTTATCCCCAGCAGCTTTTCCATCATGAAACCCCCCGTGCTTCGGAGGGCACGTTAAGCCGTCGGTCCCGACTGCTACTGTCATCTCGTAGCAGTCGTTATTAATGGGATGGCGCAAAACTCCCTCGTAGGAGTAGGTGCCGCAGATTATCGCTTGCGATAATCTACCCTCTGTACCAGATAAGATAATGTTCTGTTTTGCCGTAGATTAGCATGGTTAACAGAGATTTCATACACGGTTTCTAAAAAAAAATACAGTAATACTACAGTTTTTACAAATTCATTTTGTACAATTGTACATGAATTTCAAACATTTAAAATAGATTTAATACATTTTTAAATGAATTTCATACGATTTTAAATAAATTTACCCGTGAAATACTCTCTCATTATAAAAATACGGAAGAATAAATATTTCTAGTATTACTGTATTTAGTTTAGTTTAATTACATAGTGGTTAACTATTACTCTTTTTACGTTTGTATTATTTGTTTATCTTTACAGTTTTGTATTCTGTAACTGAATTAAAATAATAAAAAATAAATTCACCGTAAAATTTACTAAATCAAAGTTTTAATAAAAATGTTTTTTTTTATATACTCAATTTAGTAATTAAACCCCATTTACACTGAGCTAAAACACGCATTATATTTATTTAAATCGTATTAAATTCATTAAAAAATGTATTAAATCTATTTGAAAGAATATTAACTTCACTTGAAAGTGTATTAAATTCATTTAAAAGCGTATTAAAATTATTTAAAAATGTATGAAATTCATTTAAAATTGTATGAAACCAATTTGTAAAAACTGTAAACTCGAAGGCCTCGGGAGGTTGTGATCGAAAGTAAAAAAGTTTTAAAATCGAAACTAACAATTTCAATTTCATAATAGCGATTTATTATTTACATGGATTGATATAAACAACCTAATTCACTAATAAAACGAATAAGAGGGGGAAATGGTCATTAAACGGATTTTTCACTACATATAAAACGTTTATAGTGAAGGCATTCATAATTTGTAAAGACTCCTGTTTAGGCCTAAATGAAAACGACGACCAGCAATAACCAAATTGTTTATGAATACACACTAATAAAATTTCCAAATATAATCAAAATTACTATATTTAAAGGGTCCTATCAAAATTTCTTACTTGTACGCACAAGGGTAAAATCTTTACAGCCAGAAATCTAGAAGAGAATCACTGCGATGCCGTGGCTGATCGGCCTGAAAACCTTCACTAACTGCAATTTCAATTTTTCATCACTAGAAATCGCGATTTGGGTGTTAAACCGTGACCACCGAGAGAATGAAACTGAATACATTGTTACGTCATCATAGATAGTGCAAATTCAGGGCTTATTATTGGTAGAAATACGAATAACAAAGCACTATCTACGCGATGCAACAATGTATTCAGTTTCATTGCGGAGGCCTTCTCTCTCGGTGGTCACGGTTAAACTTTGTAATGGTGTTCATATTCATATTAAGAAAGGGCGCGTTTTTTAAAAGAGATGAAGTATTTTTCTGCACCACGTTGTAAATCACATTAAAAAAAATCGTTTCACTAATTTCCTTCAGACCCAAAATTAAAGAAAGCTTGGTTGAAAGTGATTAGCAGAAAAGGTATTTCCAAAACAAAATATTTTTATCAATAAAAAACAAAAAACTTTAATCAATAAACTTCAATAATGATAAAAACAATTTGAAATGTAATAATATGAGCTTTAATTATTTTTTTATTTTGTAAACATTTTAAAATCATAAATAACATACCCTTCATTTAGAGCATTTAATCTCACAGATGTACTCTAGAATTGGGATACATTAATTAAACGGTGTATGAATTTCTTTAAGGACCCTACTACATTTTTCAGCCTTTATGAGTCTATTATTATTTCCAAAGTAACTCGCTGTGCGCTAATTTGGTTTTCGGTCTGTTCTCAAGATTTTTTACTCATACAGCATAAAATTACTAGATTTATAAATTTCTTTTAAATAATTTTCAAGTGTAGCTGTTTTCCTAAACGTGTTTTAGATAACTGTTTTAGTTCGTCGCGGATTCTTGATATCTGCCTTGTTAATAATCTCATAAAAAATCTTCGCGGACAAATGTTCGCCCCGGGAACACTGGATAGGATCTCTCTACATGGGTTCCAAGACACAATAATATTAATAATATTTCTTTTAAAATTGACAAATGGCATACTAAAATTGCCAAGCATGATCCAGCTTTTAAATTAATTAACACGTATCTTAATTGCTATTATAAAGTTGAGTATGATATTTTTACTAATAGGTGTGAGTCTCTTTTTTTTATTTATTTTAATATAAATGCCTGTTTTATTTTTATTTTGGGGGACATGTTGGTATTCTTTGCCTCTTTCTTTACGAATTTGACAAATTTCTTGAGATGCTTTATACTACTACATTCTTTCTAAAACTTACTACTATATATTATTATTATTTTTTGTTTACGTGGGCCAATCAGAGAAATTGTCTCCTAATATGGAAGTCCAACCAGAGATAATAGCCTGTATAGTGCAAAATGCCATTACATGTCTTAGCAGGTTGTCTCAGTCAGCAAGGTCCATAGGACCCTTGTCACCATTTAGAATCTTGTCGTTTTGCTCTTTGTATATCTCCAAGGTTTCTAGAAAGTTGAGCTTCTTCCAGTCGCTGGCACGGTGGAGGATCGCGTAACCGTTAGGTTTTGCTCCATGGCCTGTCTGTATAATATGTTGCGCGAAAGCAGAACCATTACGACTGTAATTACGGGTGTGCCTAAAATGCTCATTGAACCTGGTGGCAACTCTCCTCCTGGACTGCCCGATGTAAAATAAACCATTGATCCCATACTTCAATTTATAAACTCCGGAGCTTCGGTCAGGCGGTATTTGATCTTTGACAGACTCAAGGAGTCTCCTGAGAGTTTGTGAACTTCTGTACGAGATCCTATGCCCAAATCTTCTGGCGATTTTCGTCTGTCACTCACTGATTCCAAAGTTATGGCTTGCAGTATTGCCTTCTTCCTGCCTACTCTCCTGACCTACGGTTAAAAGCAAACTCGATGGAATGCCATTATGTCGGGTACAAGATCTTGTACAAGCTACATTTTCAGCTCTACGGACTATAACAGAAGAAGACTAACCGTCTGGCCTTTAATAAGTGGCTTGAAAACTTTGCATAGACGTCGGGGGAGAGTACTTTGAAGGATTTTGAGCGTTGTTACGTTTTTGTATATTTTTTTGTATAATTATAAGCCTCACTTGTATAATTTTTTCGAACCCTCCTCGTACTTAACTCACAACTTCTGTCGGATTGTTTCGTTCAAAACTAGAAATCAAATTTTAACCCACTCCCCTTTGGTCAAATGACTCCAAATTTGGCATATTGATTCATTTCCGGTGACAATACAAGATAAAATTTTCAAAATTCGAATTCTTAAAAAGGGGTTAAAAACTGGCTTTCGTTTAATTTTCCCCTAAATAGAAATTGGGCTACTTCTTTTGGTTTTCTTCCTTTTTCACATATTTATAGCAAAAAGCATGGGTTGAAATTGATTACAAATTCAAGACTTAAAAGAAAAAAAAAATAATAATAATAATAAAAGATTTTTAAAACCAAATTTTTACTTTAATAAATTAAATGATGCCTTTCACTTAAAAAAAATCCTTTAAATTAATTTTAAAATTTTTAAAATGAAAATACTGCATGAAGTGTTTATTATAGCATTAAAATACGAAAAGAAAGAAAAACATAAAGAAAGAATATAAAATCATATTTATCAAGTAGTATTTAATTTTTATTAAACAAGCCACCATAAGTTCACCTTATTTTAATTTTATGAATTCCTATTATTATTATCTTATTTATTTGATTATTTGAGGATATTTTATAACGTAAAAGTATATTCTTAAAATTGTTCTTTCATTTTTTTTTATGCATAAAAAATCGAGATGCTTGTATTTGGAAGATACCAAAACGCTGTTACCAAGTGCGGATTTAGGGAGGGGCAACAACATGATATATTTGACTCCTTCTCCTCCCCTTCTGCTACGTTCCAAATTGGCTTCGCCTACGTTCTGCGCACGCTCAGTGATCCACTTCCAAACTGGCGGTTATTTTTAAGCTCAGTTTGATTCTTCGTTCTTGAAGGCAAGAGACCTGTTTTTGGCATTTCCAGGATAATTTTCTTGGTGAGTTTGATTCTTTTTGTCCTTTATGTGAATATTAAAATAATTCTTTTTAAATTCAAATTAATTTGGAGATATACATTTGTTATATACGTAGATTTTATCTTGCATTTCTTTTTAAATTAAATCTTCTAAACAATTTCCTCTTCGCGTTCGTGGTAACGACCGTTATTTTTGCGTATAGGCCTAATATTTCAAAGTTTAATATTTATTAGGATCTCGAAATAAAATATCTTAACGCAATTCAATTTATTTTTTAATTATAATTTAGACTAGTATTTACTTTCTCGAAAGTTATTGGTGTTCAGTAAGTTAGTTCTTAATAAAGCAAAAATAATTTCAATTTAGTTTATAAATTTGGTTGTAATTTTGGTTACGGTAAGTGCCGTACTGAATAGCTTTCTCGGTTCCACGGAGATGTTTTTCATTATATATTTCATTGTACGTTTTTTTTTTTTTAAAAAAAAAAAAAAAAGTCGTTAAGTCTGTACACCAATTAAGTAGGCCTACGCGTTATAAAATCCAGTCACTTGGGCACCAGAGTTGTACAACAAGAACAGCGGTTTATTCTTACAGATATTTAAGAGTAATATTAATGTAAAAAGCACAATTTCTTAATTCACGTGACTCTATTAATATTCATAATTTACTTTAAAAAACTACTAAGTCGGCTGAACCACTTACACCGACTTCTGCGAGGCCTAATAAGATGGCTGATGAACGTGTAGAATGGGAATTAAATACATCTAAACGTGTATTTTCATCGTTATTTACCTGTGTCTTACAGCTATACATATAACTTTATATTTAGACTTAATTTTAAATGCGGTTTGAAACTAAATCATGCTGATTGCATTTAGAAACTTATTTATTTTCTCGAGTAGCTAATTATAGGTGCCCTTTCATGGAGCTTGTAATTAAATTTATTCATAATTCCCAAGTTAATTTAGGAGGCTTATAGGTGTTTAAAATTTTATTTTCTAGTGGTGTCGATTTCCATCTACCAATAACTGATGAATCCGGTCCTGTACCAGAAACTGGTGGATCTGATGTTCTTTTTCCCGTTCGACCCATGAATTTGTCGGATGATGGAATGCGCAATCTTTTACATAAGATGAGTATAGATTATCCTTTCTTCCTTATCCTTTCTTGTGTGAGAGCCATGTTTTCCACTAGGACAACAAAATTACGGTCGGCACTCAAACACTTAGCGATAGGAAAACCGTAATCCCCCCGTCCTAACTCCCCTCAAACACAAGATACAATTCAACACACTTGTGGAAATTTGGCTCTAAATCTTGATTTTTTTTTGTTTTTGTTTCGTTAGCGTACTTGGGGATGCTTTATCTTTAATCTTTAAGCACAGACAATCACAAAGTAATTTTAATTATTGTTTATGATGGGCGGGGGGTTAATTTTAATTGTATTTGGGAGTTTGAAAATTTTAGCTTTAAGATTTTTTTTCAGCTGGCTGAGGTTTTAACTACCAATTAAAATCCAGTTGAGGAAACTTAAACTGTTGAGATATTTAATATTAAAAATTAAATTTTTAAGAATTAATATTTCAATCTACAAATTAAATTAAACTTTTTAAAATTCTATTTCTTTAATATAGCAAAAAAAAAAAAATTAACTTTTTTGAAGAGCTTTCTTTGAAAGTTACCTTAGTTTCCAATTAACTGTAAGCATTATTGAAAAGGCCTTTCTTTGCTGCATAAAAGTTAAACTGGCACAAATTCAAATTAGACTGCTGAAAATTTTTAAGATAAGTTAGCAAAATTACTTAAATGCATTTCGTGAGTGACGATTTACAAATTTGATGGAGTGGCGAGACGATTGTGACATTGAGCTGTGATGACAACTTAGCGGAAGAGGAACTACGATGGAATGGGTATCTGGTTGGTTTTAGGGAAATGGTAATGCTTTAGCTCTAGCAAAATCATCCAGGCAGATACCCCGGCGAGGGACTCTTAAGGTGTAATAGTTAAGTTTTGGGACATATTCGTGGTTGTCTGTGCTGTGATTACCAAATAGTAATAAACTGCATTTAAAGTTTAAGGTAAATTAAATTGTAGGTTAATTATTAAAAAATACAAAATTTTGGGGTAATTCTCGTGCAGAACTGGGGGCCCCCCCCTTCCATGAAAATTAAGATTTTTTTTTTCCCATCTCAATTTTTAAATTTATTGCAACTGATTTAATTCTATAAAAGTGAAGATACGGGTAGGTAACGTTTTCTTAACGTTAATGGGAATGTTAAATGTTTGGTAATCGCAAAAATTTGAACGTAGTAGCTAGTTTAGTAGCTTAAATTTAGGTAGGGAAAGGCGGACCACTTTCCCTCCACGTGGGACCCTCAGTAGTCCGAAGAGGACAGCAGCGCACGAAGATAGGATTTACTAATACAGTATTTAAAGGACGGGGAAAGACCTCGCTATCCCTTTATATTGAAAGTGGGTGTCGAAGGCCTTTCAGGGTATCTTAGTGTGCTAACTTTTCAGGTGCAGAAGACAATTTTTGGCGGCCGAAGACGACGACATTACACAAATACACATACACACTCAATAACATGCACTTTATTCTAAGTTAGTTTTAAGTAGTTCTAGATTTAAGTAACACTTAAAATTCAAATTTAAACACTTATAATTCTTCCCTGTCCCCATAGCTTTTAAAAAATATTTTTTCACATTCTAAAAATACTCAAAATTTAATGTATATATTTTTTTAAACTTTAGCGGTTGCTGTCTGTCTCGGTTAACGAGGAACCGGGGCGGACAGCAAACACAGGATAACATTTAGCTATTACTGCCTAGAAACTATGGCTCGGTGATGAGTGAACCGTGTCAAGGCAGTAAACACAGGACCACAACATTCTGTAGACACGTCAATTAGCGTGTTCTACTGCACTTTCCCTTGATGTTGGTGTGAATCCATAAGGCTAGTTTGGTTTCATTCCAACAGCCCTTGTACCATGCCTTCTCAGGCGGTATGCATTCTGCTGCGTACTGGTGCTGACCCATTTGTCTGTCTCTATCTCGATTGCCCATTACTAACCATGGCTGGTCTACCAAACAAAATCTGACGTCTGATTTCTACGTAGGATCTCATACAATCGGACTGTCCCTGAACGGTGACCATCCAATAATATTGTTAGGGTTGTTAGGTAAAAGCGTTATAAATGTAAATTACTAACTTCCTGTTTTTTTTTCCTCATGGTACAAGGCAAGGGTTACACTGTTTTTAGGTAACTAATTACCAATTCGTAAGTATTGGTAAAAGCGATCTTAGTTTGTAAACATTGTGCGTACAGTTTGGTTCCTGTGTGTAAAGGGAAGCTTGCTGTCCGGCAATCTGTGTTTTAAGTTTAAGATCCGTGTGTAGGTTTTAAGTTCGTAATGGTGAGTAATAGAATATTTAATCTAGTTAAGTTTATATTTATGCATTTTAGGGCTAAGTTAATGTTTAAGTATTTTTAAGACTATTCTAAATTTTTGTTACAAACAAATTCTAATACTTTTTTTCCAAATTTTACAGGTTAAAAAATTGACTTTGGATAAGTAAAAGGTTCCAGTCTATTCCTGCGGAGCATTTATCCTAATATGCCAGATTCTTACCTTAAACACAGAACGCGTGGTTTAACCTATTGTACATGCATAAAGAAAACGTGAATTTTCCCTAAGGAAAAAATTATAAATGAAGCTAAAAGTATATTTTTTTAGTATTTTAACTTGACATGGAGCTATCAGAAACCTTTATCTAATATTTGGTTTATTATTTTTAATGAACTTTATTAATAATTGGGTCACGTTTTCTTCATGCAGCAACTTTGACATAAATTAAAATTTACATTTTTTTTTTTTTTGTTTAATCTTAGAGGAAGCCACCCAACTTTCATTCCAATATCAAAAGATAAAAGTCGCAATCTCAAGACTGTAAGTATTAGTTATTTTTTAAGTAAAACTACTCTATTTTGATTTCATTACGCATGTAGTGTATTTGCTCTATTTCAGAGATCGTAATAGAGATGAGGGCGAATTTTCTGTAGTGTCGAATAAATCGCCTGCTTCGAAAATTTAAGAAGTCTGATTTGCAGTCAGTGTTTTTCTGCAGTTTGTGATTGTGGCTTAGCTGAAAGTGAAAGACTTACGGAGACCTGGATAAAAATCATCTGAAGTGAGTGTATTTTTGTGTGGAGTGTGAGTGTTATCAGCTTGCCGTCGTGACTGAGCTTTCTGCGTCAGAATTTGCTCATTGATCTGACTTCGAATCCATTGTGCTATTTCCTCTAATTTCGTTTCTTCAGCTTTCAACTTCGATATCACGACTGAGGACTTCAGAACTTCAAGTGACTTTTTCAACTGTGAATGTGTGAAATAGGGAAATTGTGTGCGGGAAAGGGGGTGTAGAGTGTGTTTTCTTTCTCGAAAGTCGTTTCAAGACTGCTCATGAAATTAATTTGTGGTGTCAAATAAACTGCAGTTTCCTACGCCGAAAATTTAAAGGATATAAAAGAACAGTGAGCACGATTTCAGCTTTTTTGAGCCGTCGAGAATGAGCATCACATTGTGCGTCTTTGATCTGGCTTCGAATTCATGCTACATCCTCTAAATTCGTTTCTCCATTTTCTATATTACCATGAGTGATGACTGAGGACGTTTCCAAGAGAACTTTAGTAACTTTTTGAAACTGTTAATTGTCTATATGAAATCCTTGTTAGTTTTGAAAATTGTGGTCCGACTTAAGGAAAGGGGTTTCCAGTATCATTTTGTATGGGGAAAGGGCTATTGCTGTCAAATTTAATAAGTTTTTTGCTTTGCTATTGTGTTAAATTTTTTTATTTGTAGGTTGGAATGAAGCGTTACTTGGATCGTGCTTCATGATGTTGGACAAACTCAACTTGACAGCTGACGGATCTGGTTCCCGTCAAGTGAAGAAGTTGGTTTAAATTTCATGCATTCTTCGACAACAGAAAATGACAGAACGTTTTCGATTCAACAATTTTTCCGATCTCCAGGAATTATCGAGCTAGGAGAATCTGAACACTCTGCAATCTTCACTTATGAAATGTTAGCTTATATGTGGATAAAACCCTTGTTGCAGTTTCAGCTCTACCCTTCTAGATGTTATTTGAAGGAACATCGGTTCTCGATTTGGCTGACTGTTGTCACCGGATTCTTTGCACATGCTCAAGACGAATGCTTCTGATTTTGTTCCAGTGCAGTTTCCTCCGTGAAGAGACACTGGCCAATGAATATTTGGCGCCATTTATGTCTCTCTGTCTCTCTGTCTCTCTGTCTGTCTCTCTCTCTCTCTCTCTCTCTCTCTCTCTCTCTCTCTCTGTCTCTGTCTCTGTGTGTGTGTGTCTCATGTACATATGTGTGTTTGTTATTCCGGAAACTTTGAAGAGTTGAGCTCATGGGATTATAACTTTGGATATTACCAATAAATGTTTCTAAGATGGGAGTTAAATATTTTATTCATTTCAAGGAAAAGGGAATCTATTGCATAAAGAAGCAATTTTACTTAACTTCCCTATTTAACACCCCCCCCCTTCTAACATAACACTTCTAATATTAACAGTAGTAGATTTGCTTCATTATGTTCTACGTTTTATGGCGTTAAGTTTTAGATATAAATATGACTTTATCTTATTTTGGTAGTATGATCACTTGGGTAAGTAAAATATTACTTAAATCTTCTGCCACTACTTTTTACAAGTTATTCTAGATACAGTTTGCTGCGAGTTCGGAAAAAATTTTACAAGCCACTACTGCTATCAAGGATAGTGAGTATCAATTTATAAAGATCTAATTTTTAATTTTAATCTTATCAGATTACAAGAAACGGGATTCTCGTAAAATGTTAAAATATTGTTTAGTAATTATAATCGTATGAATAAATTAATGTGCTGGTTTTAGATATTTTTTTTTTCCAGATGTGGATCAAACAATTAGGTGATGTGATTGAATGTGAATGAATTTCGATGGAATTTCTCTTTCAGGTAACTTTTTCCTCAATGCTACACTCAAGACTAACATAAAAGGTCATGTCACAATTTCATAGCAATTAGTTTCAAATTAAAACTGTTTTTAATTACAGAATTTTTCGCATTGAACAATGAAAACTTGAATTTTTCTCAAATCCTTTTAAATATTTTAGATTTAAAATCTAATATGTTATTTGAATTAAATTCCAGTCTCAGACGCTGTAGACGTGAGATAATGCTGAAGTTACCGATGAATGAAATTGCTCTGTGGTCTTAATGTAATTCAGTGGTTTTCGTTTTGTAAAAACATCTGTAAGGTGAACATTATGCTGTATTAAAACTTCACTGCATTCCAGATTTTACGTAAATATAATACTTGATATTTATTTTAAATGAGAAACACAAACATATAAGCAGCATTTTTCAAATTAGACAAGAAACTGTTATTTTGAAATCTTTTCCTAGTAAGCTGTTGAAATGGGAAAAACTCGAGATATAATCAAGGCTATAATAAGAAACTGAGGAATCTGCACAATAATCCATCCCGTCGAGGAATTTATCTGAAAGACTTCCCACGACGTAAGACATCATAGGTCTATATGATCGCTCATGCATCCATTTGAAATGTACATGTTATATTTTTTTAAGTTAATTTCTCCATAGGATCTGCTTCTTTATTTATGCATTGAAGATTGTTTAAAACCAAGAAATTCCTATTTTCATGTTTAGAAATATTTAATGTTTTAATATTTTATGCAGTTTACTATTCTAAAGGCCTCGGAAGATATTCAGCATCCCCTATGACGAGACTGTCGTGAAATTCAGATGTTGCCTTTTGCAGTACAGCAGTTAAGCAGTGAAAGTTGGCCCCTCAAGAGGTAAATACGGAATTTTTTCCGATCATTTTAATCTTAATGTGTTCGGCATTAGCTAAACGTTTTGAAATCTTTAGGTATATCGTCGAATGTTTCACTTCCAATAACCTCCAATATGACATCGACATTCAGAAAGGATCATCTTGTGTGGACGGAAAATGGACTCTTAAAATAGAGAACGAGTATTATATCCTTTATTAAAAGAATCATTTTTATCCTTTTCATTGCAGTCATTTTTACTAATTGACTTTTTTTTTTAATTTGAATATTCCAGATCGTGATTTGGACTACAATGCAAGATTCATAGAAGAAAACAACATAAGAACTAAACATTAAGTTCATGCTTATTTATAATGTACAGTACTTCCTTGCTCTTTACTTTATCGTTTAACTTAAACTTTTTAAAGTAGTTTAATGCTGAATAAGAACTTGAGAATTCTAATTCGTCGTTTTATAGGATTTTTGCGAAGAATGAATTTATAGGATTGATTCAGGAGATTACTGGTTTTATAGGATTGAGGCATTTACTGGTTTTAGATTGAATTCTTAGGATACAGGCAAGTTTTAGGTATACAGTTTATAGGATTTGGTTTCCACTTTCTTTGAAGCTTTCAAATTCATTCTTAGTTGAGTTTTGGAATTTGGTCGTAATTCTCAGGTGAACAGGTTCACGTTTTAGTTCTTGGGTTTGTTTTAGTTGAATATGTAGATTTCTCTGGCTCTTATTCAGCATTAAAAACTTTGAATTTATAAATTTAGTTTCACTTATCTAAAGAGTAAGGAATTCGATTTGCAGATTGTAAATTTATATATTTGCTTCGCCCAGTATATTGTTTTAATTGCTGATTTATTAAATCTGGAGTTTCTTGCTTTAGACAAAATTCAATATTGTAATAATGCGTAATAAACATTGATTGTTTAAAATTTTGTTCTATTTCTTTAGAAATCAATGGCATTGCGGTGGGTTATGTAAAAATTGGTT
This sequence comes from Rhysida immarginata, assembly GCA_023313115.1. Lineage (NCBI taxonomy): Eukaryota > Metazoa > Arthropoda > Chilopoda > Scolopendromorpha > Scolopendridae > Rhysida > Rhysida immarginata. The sequence continues at coordinate 15,590 of JAHWFO010037256.1, forward strand.
GCCATTTATTTCAGATTAATATTGGATTAATTAGAAAAAAAAAATCATGAAATTGCTAAAAATTTTTAATTAAAGTATTAAACTACTTGTGAATAAATTACATTCGTCGAGTTCAAAAATGCATTCATAAAAGTAAATCTGCAGTATGTTACAGGAACTGGATTATTTTAAGAGGTATGTTTGGAAATTATGTCCATTAGGCTATTTAAAACGAGAAAGCCCATTCTAATTTAAGAATTTTAAGAAAGCACTTTTTAAAGTAAAATAACTTTTTAAATAAGAATGCAAAAAAATTTTAAAATGTAAAAGCGTGGCGACGTCACAAATAAAGCACTTTAATATTAACACTCCAGAGGTGGCGCAGGTGTTTTTAACACTGGTGGTGGAGCGCGGTCTGTGAGACCGCATTTTGAAACTACTTTTTTTTTCAAGTTCAAAAATGAAATTCATGATTATTTTTTATGTCACTTAAATTACTCATTAATAATAAAATACTTCAAAAAAACTTTTCAATAAAAGAATTTAAAAGTTTATTGAAAAAGAATTTTCTAAAAAAACCGCAAGAAAGAATTTAAAAACCCTTCTTTTTCCGTCAAAATTAGACATGAATATTTCAGGAAAGGCATTTATAAAAATAAAATAGTTGAAAATTGATACTTTGCACTATTTTTACTTTTCATACGTATATACTTTCCTACATAATAGAAAACCATTATAAAAATGAATTATAGCAATCATTTATCAGAGGATAAAAATGCCTATTTTTTTTTTATTAAAAAAAACTAAAATAATTTTTTTTTCGATATTTAAAAGTATTTTATTCAAAACTAGTATAAACGGAGGTTATATTTATATGAAATTGCATTTATAGAATTTATTGCTCTTGAAATTCAGAAAACAGTATTAATTAGTATACTTGCATTATTATGTGTTTCGCTCCAAATATGTTTTCAAATAAAAGTTTCTAAGTAGGAAATATTAATAAACAAAAAATATATTGGAAATTAACTGGAGAATGTTTAGGTAATAAAAAATTAAAAAGTAAAAAAAACAAACTTTTATATCAATTTATTTTAGTAACGAAGTTGGTGGCGCGCGCTCCCTGAGACCGCACGTCCTATATATGTGAATCTAGGGAATAAATCGTGGATTATGACATACTGACTTCTAGAAGGATCCAAGTTGGGAAAAACAGAAGTGGTCATTTGTTTCTTTTAAATTCATAAAAAGATATTCACAAAAAAGTAGTGATGCGGTCCCTGAGACCGCGCGCCATCTTTGGAGTGTTAAGTATTATCTAGTGCTGTAGTCAGTGCATTTGTGAATGCAAATATGCATTTTAGCGTAAGTACATGGTAATTGAGTTTTTACTAGACTTATAAAATATTGATAATTTAGAAAATATTAAACGCTTCGCCACGGTTTTACTTTTTTTTTTTTTTTTTTTTTTTAAATTTATGAATTCCTACTTATGAGGCACTAATTTTTTTAATGCACTTTTTAAGTAAAACGAAGAGTTTAAAAATTAACTTGTAATCCATGCTTGTGCTACAAATCCAGAATCCACCTAAACATATATACACGCTTCAGCAAAAGAAAAACCGATATAAAAGTTGTAACACTAAATTCATATAGGCATGAAGCGATGAATATAAGTCCTCTTTAACTTCTACAATTACAAAGTGATTATCATAACTGTTGAGATACTTTTGAATAGGGTGAACAGTTGCTCCTATGCATTTTCCTAGCAAGCGGTTATCAAGTAATCTCCTATGTCCAGATGGCAGTTGTGGTCTTCGTTTATAATAATATCGGGATGAAATCTTTCGATTTTGCTGTTACGGAAAAAATTATAGATGACATCTGGTTGAGTGTGCATACATTTTTTGCATAAGAAAATGAAGAAAACTTGAATAGGTTGCCGGGGATGTAAATTAAATGAAAAATGCCTAATAAAGAATTTGAATTTTGAAAATTTTTAAATTGGATTGTATTGCCACCGGAAGTGAATCTGTGCCAAATTTGAAGTCGTTTAAATAAAGGAAAGTGGATGAAAATTTGATTACAGACTTGACGCAGTAAGATTAGGAGGTGAGGAAACTAAGCCCGAAAGCATGTTACCTAAACGTAAGCAGATCGCTACGTCAGCCAGTGAGAGGCGCTGCATGTCTACAGAGCTGTTGGGTGCTAAAAGCTACGTTTGAACTATGAGTTTCTTGCTTCATTAATATACAAGATGGGTCGTAAAATATAGGAGAAGAATTTTTATGGTATAATCTAACATCCTTTTACCAGATCACAAATTTTTATGCAATTGACAGTTATTTTGAAAATAATTTTTCACTTATTTTCTAAGCCATATTTACCAAATGAATTGGCTAAAGATGAATGGCTTGAGGGTGCAAATGTGTTTCGAAATTTATTAAATTTTATAAAAATTCGCCTGAAAAGTCACCTGACCATTGTAAAAGTAACAATTCACGTGCACCAAAATGATCATACCCGTATCAATCAATACACATCAAGAAAAACTTTTTACCGGAATTGTTAAAGGGAAAATTAATGGAAGGTGGCTAAGTACTTTTGTCGCCGACCGTACCTTTCAAACCTGCTTATCCGTTAGGGTCACGGGGGCAGCAGCCCTATGGAGGATCTCCAGCGATCGTGATCTTCCGCCATCAGGCGCATGCCCTCCCTGGTAATACCCAAGCAACTCGAACCCAGATTCTTCATGTAGTCTAGCCACCTGGTTCTAGGCCGACCCTTTGGTCTCTTATCCACCGGCTTGGAAAGTAACAACTGCCTAGGAAGACCAGGTTCTCGGAATTCACCCTGGTCTCTTATCCACCTGGTTCTAGGAATAGGTGTTAAGACACCTATTTCCAAAAATAAATCTTCCCATCGTTTTCTATAAAAGATACATCGCAGTCATAAATTTTAATTCTTTTATAGAGCGATTTAGAAAAATTTATAGAAGCCTATCTGTTCTACCGCATACGCGTTTTCGCTTCTAGTAGCACACTTAAAGCTCTAGAAAACTACACAAGATTTGCAGCGACCCTGGCGGCTAATCGGGGAAATGCTTGCTTTAAAGGAAAGGCCACCTTGATTTCTCTAACAGGCCTTCCTAGAATGAATAAAGCTGAACATTAGTTCATTTTTGAATAAAAATGTACAGAAAGTTTTCATAAATTCAAATTTATTCTTGTTTTCACTTTTCTATTATAAATTAAAATATTAAAAAAAATATAAATTTCTATTTCAATATATTAAGATAATTGTCTGAGGAGATTTATAAATATCTAATATGAAAAATGTGTTTGTAAAAGAAGTGTATTTCTGTAATCAACCATTAATATGTAAAAAAAAATTTCGTTTCTAAAAAAAAAACTCATTTATTACAAAATTAATTCAATTTATATAATTTCCGACTAAGCGGTTTATATGTAATATTAAAACCAAAATCGTGTAGAGAATTTTGTTGATTTGCTGTGTTAGTTAGAAATTTTTCGCAAACAATTTTAACTTTCAAATTATTATGGGTAGGAATCTTACAATAATAACTCAATGTGATGCTTTTTGGTTAAATTTTTATATTTCCTGAATTTTTTAAAATTCTAGCTTTAGTTACACACGCGGCTATTTTTTTTTTTGTTTGGTTAAAAATCAAATAATGCTTTTCCGTTTTCTATTCAAGAATTGAGGAAAAAAAGTTCTCCGATGGGGTACGTAATAGCGCTCCTAGAGTTAATTTGAGGCATTTCACAATTTCCAGCGAAAAACAATGGAAATTCAAAGAACGTAACAGGCCTGTTAGAGAGAAATCAAGGTAGTCTTGTTTAAGGGAACATTAAAGAACAATGTAAATGTATTGTCGTTTCCTTACCTCTTAATCTTACACCGTGGATAGAGGTATTTCATTGAAACTGAAAAAGAAACTAAAGTTTCCATCCCCCGATAGGGCGGCGCTGCAGGCGCAGTTGGGCCGATTGTACATGCAATGCCACCTTTCAATAGAGTTCCCGCCCTATCGGGAGTTAGAAACTTTAGCTTCATTTTAACAATGTAGCTCGATGATCATTTATATCTATAGCTCAAATATTACCTTGATAATGTGCATTTAAATTATAAAGAACAATAGGCGCGGGTTATTTTGATAAATACATGTATTTATTTTTATAAATCTCCAATTTTTGATTACATATCTTTACATATACATAATTAAAATACTGGTAATATCTTTCAATTACTTAATGAATTTATACAATAATACCATTCCATATATAAATTTAATGTATGTTTCATACAATCTTAATGAGTCCCTGTCAAAATGAATATACCAACATTATTATAACAGAGTTTTTCTGCTGTCACCTACATTTGAACTAGATACTTCAATTCTCCCGAAAATTTTAGCCAAGTATGCTGTATAATTTTCATATTATCAGGTGAAAATAAAATGCACCTTCCATCTCCATTGACGACGCAGATGTAGTTGGAATACTTTCCAATATACATGATGTCTGTAAATGAACTGCAAGGCGACACGTGTTTGATCACTTTTTTTGAAAACGGGCAATAATCATAGAAACTGGATGGCCCTGGTCCGATACTAAACGCGAATATTCTTCCATCTACTGTCGCAGTTTTAAGATGTAAATCAGATTGGGAATTATCATCCATGCTAATCCAGTTCTTTGTGGTGGGATCGTAAAGTACTACTTCAAGAAAAAAGCCATCTGATTTAATATTTGCTATAGTATTATTAATATATACAATGTTTTGGTAAACCCAAATATTAAAATGCTGGAAATTTTTAGGCAAGAGTGGCAGAAGTGTCCAAGTATTGGAAGAAATGCTGTAGCGTTCGACAGAATACTGAATTTGCGAAAAATTCGTGAAATCTCCTCCTGCAATGTAAATGTTATTATCCAAAATAACACATTTAGCACAGCGGCGTGCATGGTTCATGTCTGCTTTACGTTCCCAAAGCCTTCTTCTCGTGTCTAATACAATGGTGGTGTTCAAATACTTAGAATTTCTATCCTTTCCTCCCAAGAAATAAACATGATCGCCATGAACGCATACGGCTGCATCAATAGGAAATGGCATTTCTTCCTCATTAAAAGTAAGTGTTATGTGGTCAAGGAATGTCTCTTTCGTGCTTTTATTAATCTCATTTAAGACTGCACTGTATCTCTCTTTATCTTGGACAAAGCAGAGGAATTGCGGAGCCGTTGTACCTTCAGAGTTTAGAAGTGGAGATGTAGTATCGTTACTGATAGCGGCTAACTTCTGTGGAACTGATTTGCTTAGGTTACTATAGGTTTCTACCATATGAATGGAAGAACTGGCTTCATCTGGATTTCTTTCTTCTGTATCTGCCGATTCAAGCTCAATAGAAACTTCTGGAAACTCCTCTTTTAGGTTCTTGAAGCGTTTGGAAATTTCTTTTAGAAGCTTCTGCATTAGATTGTTGTCCATATGAACGACAGGGTTTTCGGAAAATTTTTCTAAATAATCAACGGACATTTTACTAACATCAATGCGGTTTAAGAGACTGCATCCAGTTTGGTTTCGCGTAAGTTCGTCATGGTTAATCCATTTCAAGATTGACTCAAACATTTCATCGCAGGAGCAATCTGGTATGCTCTGGGATACCACATCTTTAAGATATTCAATTGGTAAGTCAAAGAAACAACGACATTCAGTAAGATCTTTAAAATTGCTTTGCAAATACTTCAAAAGGATTCGTTTCACGTCTTTGATTTGATTGTCTTCTGCAATTTTAATAAACTCTATAATATTCTCATTGTTAATCGTTTCTCTTAACATTTGAGTGCAAATGTCGATTATTACGTGTAGATCTCTACGGCTAGCGAAAGCCAAGACCATTCCCAGTTCCTTGTCATCCTTAATGACGAGATCGCCTGTATAAATGAATTCGATAATTTCATCTAAAACATCTACAGACATTTCATTTATCTTTAAGGTTCTTTCTTCTGGATTCTTTTGAAAGAATTCGTAAAAATACTTGCTGCACGATGCCAAAACTGCCTTATGGACAGGGTAAGTAATATCCTGTCCATTGTTATCACAGATGAGTGCAAAGTCTGTTAAAGCGCTCTGCTTACGCATTGAATTCATCGCATTGGCCCTTCCTACCAAATAATCGATCTTGAAATTTTCTTCCATAATCCAGGAACTGTAAGAATAAAATAAACGCTATTTAAATTCCACTGAAAAAAGCCATTATTCTCGCTACTAAACGAAAGCGAAAATATCATTGTGCACTATGATAATTTATGCTAATAATTTTACAAGGTTATAAAAGGAAGGAAACGGACAGGGAGAGAGCTTTGTTCCTAGCTAAGGCTGTGTTTCCATTCACGTTCTTTCTCATTTTATTAACGCAATTGCGTTTCCGGCTGTCACTACGGAAACTGCATACGATTTAGAATAGTCAATAAATATCGATTCTATGAGGGACATTCAAATTTTACCTAAATTTATTTTTTTGTCAGTAAACATGCCATGTGTGTTATGTATATCATGTGAGCAGCAGACAACAGGAATTGTTTTCTTTAATAACCAATAGTTAAGCATAAAAAAAGAGAGCATCTGACTATGTTTCTACTTCATTGTCATAAAATTTATGCGTAAAGTAGGGATGAAAAGGTGAATATGGGGAGATTGAAATGCATAAAGAAGACAAGCAACTGCAGTCAACGCCGTGACCATCGCGAAGGTTGATGAGACCATCCTGAGTAACTCCATAACGAGTTCCATAAAGTCAGAGACCGATGGGTGCCCGAATAGTTGTCTGCAGGGCAGAAGGCAATGCCTATTACTAACCGTTACTGCTTCAACGATTTCAGAAGGAAGGGCATGGCTTTTTGAACAGACTCGTAACACACAAGTTCACCTCCATCAAAAAAATTCAAGAATGTTCCATCGGCAACCACTGTGATTTTGGACGCCAAAGGTGTTATTCACGAGGATTTCTTGGAAGAAGACCGCACAATTAATGTTACTTATTAAGCAATCTCTTACTAACTCTGAAATCTAATCTAAGGAAGAAGCGACCAGATCTTCCGTCCAAAGGTTTTGCTTTTTTCACGACAATGTTCGTCTATTTACGGTAAATGTGACTGCGAATACACTGAATGAACTGATGTCCATTCTTCCCCATCTTTCTAATAACCCGGATTTATCACCCTGTGACTATGATCTATTTGGACAGCTTGTAGAACACATAAGAGGCAAAAAATCCATGTCTAATGACAAAGTGAAAACTGCAGTCCTGATTCAATCGACAGATTCTTCGAAACTGGAATACAAAAGCTTCCAAAATTCTGAAATAAATGTATTCAGAAAGAGGGAGAGTACATACAAAAGTGACTGCATTGTTACTTTACTGCGTTAGTTGTACGATTTGTGAAAATTTGAACATCTCCTGCATTACTGTTTGACAAATTCTACGGAACAACCAAAATACAAAACCACGTAACTATTCTGACGACAGCTTTATCCAAAACAGTAGTGAAAACGCTTAGTCAGATATTCAGCACCTAGTTTTAGTAATATACATAACATGAACAACTTATTTCATTAAATAATTAAAAAAAATCAAACACAACTGCTTCTGAAAAATACAAGCATGTTTTTGCCATATGGTAAGAATGTTAAATTTTAAATTTGTACGGAACATATTTTTTTTTTCTAAATTTCAATATTCCTTTTATTATATACGAGATACGGTATAGA
>JAHWFO010037273.1:0-11643 GCA_023313115.1 Rhysida immarginata
TATCGTAGATGATGTAACAATGTATGATTTTTTCGTGAGCAGGCTTTCTCTTTAAGCGGTATTGCTCTGGTAGGGCATATTAATAAAAGTTATCTCATGACCAACAATGGCAGATAAAGTTTGTTCAACAATAGGTATCAATAATGCTATCAACATGCAATTCATAAACAATATATGAAAATAGTTTCAATAAGAATGAAGTTTCATTTCCATCTCTGCGAATTATAAAACAAAATCGAATTTATAACAATACATAGAATTCCTGTTGTTGGAGTTTTTCTTAGAACTGATAGTTATTAGAACTTAACCACAATGAAAATCTTTAAAAATGAACAGTAACTGGAGAGTTAGCAGACTATTGAAAAAGAGTGGAAAGGTGACAGGAAGCAGTCCCTTCGCTCGGTGCTGTTTTCGTTTCGCCAAAACACTACTGCAACTGTGCAAATGGTGAGCGTGTCAACAGAAGAAACGGCGACTCCTAGACCAAGCAAAGTGATGAATGCACAAGTTTTGCTTCAAGACATCGAGAGCAGAGTGCGAATTTCATCAACAGATTACCGAGGAGTGAATAACCACATTCAGATTGTTGGGGTTGCAGAGCATAGATACACAAACGATCATATACATCCACTGACACCCAAAAAGAGTGTTGTATCGCCGAAGTTCACCACAGCAAGCGAGTGTAGTTCTAAAGTAAGATTAGGTGAGCAAGAAATTGTTTAAGCCAATGTGCTATATTTGGAGAGGTCCATCCATTAGAAACATTTTAGAAGAAATTTTTTTCGGTCTTTCATTATGAATTTTTATTGTGTTAATTTTAAGCTTTTTCATGTGTTCATTTTTACTGTATATTCACATTCAGATATTGCAAAATTTCACCAGAAAAGAGTCCGAGCAACGCACCTAGATTATTTGGTAGCCAGCAGATCCAAACATTTCCTAAAAAATACCAGATACATTTTGACTATAATCTGTGTGAATGTCAGTGTTTTGGAAATCGATGTCGTGATCATGTTTTTCATTATGATGCAATTATTGAACGTTCTTTCCAAGAATTATTTACAATGAGCAATGATATGACAAAATCAGTGGGCCTTTTTTTGCCGAGCCCTCCATTTCAGGAACCGTTTACCTTGACATGCTTACGAATTATGCAGTTCCATAATTAGAAGAAATAATGGCCGAGATTATTTTTCAACAGGACGGTGAACCGCCACATTGGTCATTACTCGTACGTGCTTTCTTGGATTCAAAGTTTCCCAACCGATGGATTGGAAGGGATGGGGCAACACCTTGGCCTCCACGTTCTCCAGACATAACTCCTCTAGACTTTTTTCTCTGGAGGTAGAGTTTATTCTACACCAGTTGCCGATCTGCACACGTTGAAAACAAGAATAACGGGTGCGATAAATTCAGTAACCGAAGATATGCTTGCGAATACCTGGCAAGTATCGTCTAGATATTCTCCGTGCGAGGAAAGGTGCACATGTTGAGATTTATTAATGATGCTACAATTAACTTTTTGAGTTGGAGAACATAATAAAAAAAAGTATGACCATATCATAAATAGTTTATTAATTATAAGTTTTCTATATCAGGGAATGACTTTATGACCACCCTGTATATGGACTTCGCACGAAGAGACGCCACTTCCTTAGTGATTCGCCATCTCGGTTCCACACAGCCGTTGCTAGGAAGAGTTTAAATCATTTTCTCCTTTTGAAATTAATTTTGGGTCATCATAAAAAACGTAGCGATAAAATTTAGTTTTATTGTACACATTCTGATCACTTATGTAGCCAAACTAGTGTCAGAATCAGCATATCTAATGCTTAGCAACGACATATGTGGAACCAAGATGGCGCGTTGCCCAGAGATGGAGCTAACTGTCACGTCACTCGTGCGAACCCGAGGCCAACAAGGCCAACAAGGAACTCGGGTAGGGAGAGTCAGGCCAGGGAACTCAAAAGTCACATGATCATCTGGGTCCGGCCAACAATTCATCCTTCATTGTCTCCAACTTGAATTTTAACAATAAGTATTTTTTGTTTGTTAGAAACAATAAAGGCCGTGCCAGTTGGTCAAGTGACTTTTTTCGCTTCCAGGCCTTGTTATCTCGTTGGCCTCGTGCGAATCCATAGATATTGTTCATGAACTTTATGACTTAAATTTATTTTCACTTACATTGTTGTAATAAATTTAATTGTTGGGCACGGATAAAACGATCAATGCGCATCCGCAAAACTGCGGAGGTTATCAATTCGATGCGTATATTTATAATATTGTTGGAATTGCACAATATTCATAAGTGTGTGTATGTATGTATGTTTGTTTGTCCACGTTTTTCTCAGAAACTAGAAATCGAATTGCAATAATTCTTTTTTATTGGATTAAGTATCTTTCAAGTTAGGGATAAATCCAAGTTTCATCAAAATCGGTCCAATAGTTTTCAAGATATGGACTGATATAGCTAGGCGACAGTGAAAGTTTCATTAAAGTCGATTTTTTATACTCTGTTTAATCGTGTTTTATTATACGCTTTTCTTTTAACTTGACATCTCTGTTTGTTTGGGTCAAATCTTGTAATCGATATTACACCAACTTCTCGAGAAGCTAGAGAGCTGAAACTTGGTACACATGCGCAGGACCGATGACAATGCATGTTAAAATTTTTTCTTTTCAAATCGGTTCACTGTTTCGTGTTCTAATAGTACTAATTCATTACTACGTACCGTCCAATTGCTACAACAAAGAATTCGTTATGACGAGGGTTAAATGTATCCGTTGTTTATTGTTACAAAATTATGCTATATTGTTGACGAGATATTATAATAATAATTAAACATGATAAAAGCGTGGTTTTAAAATTGGTGGAAAATTAAGCTTTATTGTTGCCACTAAACAAAACATTATAAAAGCTTAGTTTGAAAAAACCCTTTTCCTCTTATCTTGTTATTATACAGGGTGTAAATGGACGACGTTTCACAAATTTAAGAATCTGTAGAGGATGAAACTCTGAGCAAAAAAGTCTAGTCACGTTTTTCGTCTGTGGCTCCGTTAAAAAGTTATAGCGCTTTAAAGTTCGTTATCTGTAAGGAATATAGGTATCGGTATCGGCCAGGGTTATTCTAAAAGGTCGTACCCAAATGAAAAGGCAGGTAGAGTGTGAAATTCTGAGCAAAAAAGTCTAGTCGCGTTTTTCGATCTGAGGTTTCGTTAAAAAGTTATAGCGCTTTAAAGTTTCGTGACGTCACTTCCGGAAATCTATCTTGTACAGACGCTCAGCAATTTTTAACTTAGCGCTATAATTTTTTAACGGAGCCTCAGATAGAAAAACGCGACTAGACTTTTTTTGCTCAGAATTTCACCCTCTACCTGCCTTTTCATTTGAGCACGACCTTTTAGAATCACCCTGGCCGATACCGATACCGATATTCCTTACCGATACCGAACTTTGAAGCGCTATAACTCTTTAAAGGATCCACAGGTCGAAAAACGCGACTAGACTTTTTTGGTCAGTTTCATCCTCTACATATCTTTAAATTTGTGAAACGTCATCCATTTACACCATGTATAGGATTACAGTTTACCAGTACCCATTTTTCTTTGGCTGTATAGTCCATCCAGCCTTAGTTTGCGCCAAATGTGATGGACATGTTAATTGTTATGTATTGTTTAATTTTTGTTGTAATAATGTCTAACAATTGAAACGGCTATCACATTTTGCGCAAACTAAGGCTGGATAGACTATAGTTTTAAACTTCTGATTTAAAAGTTTTCTTAATCTTTTTTTCTTCACAACTCTAAATTACTTTAACCAGGGTTAACTGTCTTGGGTAACTGTAACCCTAACATTTTAAATTTCTTTCTCGACCCTTTTCGGATAAAGCCTAGCCAGTGAGATAAATTTAGATCACAGAATGGACAGTTGCTGATCAGTATTCACTCTATTTATTTGCTGAATTTAATTAATTATATAAAGATGCTGTTTAAATTTTGTTCCTTTTTGTAAAGTGGCTTTTTGCACATTGTTTGGAGATACGTATCTATTGACTTAATTTAGATGTCCAATATCAATTTTCCTCTATTGCAAGTTGGTGTGATAAATTACAGGACTAGGACATTTATATGTTCAATAACATTATTTAAATTGATTTATCATAGTTTGAGTACTTGTTACCTTTTATGCTCAGTTATTGCTTTAATTAAAATGTGTAGACAAGTGAATCTTGTCCAGAGTTTATGGAAAATTTGCATTATTTTACGCAAGGTTAGGTAATCATATATTTAAGGACTTCAAGAAATTCAAGCATGTTTTTTTGAAATAGTTAATTTTTATTTACAATTATTGTAACCATTACAAGGGTGAGGTTTAATAAGTATGCTCCCTTTTATATAAAAAGATGTCAATTTTGCTTTATGGCTTGAAGACAAAACAAATTGATATGACCTTGATTGCTAAAATTTTGTAATTATTAATTGTCTGTTTATATGGCCTTAAATGGAATTGATTTGTTTTACAAAGAATTGTAATCACGAAACAAATTTTAGTTTATGAACCAAATTAATATCGGGTGTTTCAAAAATGACCGGTATATTTGAAAAATCAATAAAAACTAAACGGGCAGCGATAGAAATACACCGTGTGTTGCAATATGCTTGGGACAACAGTAAATTTTCAGGCAGACAAACTTTCGAAATTACAAACGGTGTAGCTCTATCGCTGCCCGTTTAGTTTTTATTGATTTTTCAAATATACCGGTTATTTTTGAAACACCCGGTATACGGAGGGTTGATTCAGATAAAATGAGACGACTTTAAACGCCGCGTATGACCTTGACGGAATGTGATTTGCATGACTCGTCCACTATTCATGGGGATTAGCTTTGTATACACTTGTTGCTGTTATTTGGGACATTTCGTGCAAACATGGCTTCCAAAATCACAGCTAACGTCAGTCTTTCGTGCATTGTGGAATTATGCAAACGAAATGGTATTGTGGTATCCAAAGCTACTGTGGGTCGAATAATCAAAAAGAACAAATTGCGACCATCTAATGAACGTGGACGAGCAGAGAAGCAGACCAGAAACAAGCCCCAGCCAACACGCCCAGCTCAGGTGGTGCGAGAAATCCGGTCTGAAGTGCTGAACGAAAATCCCCCCACACAGAGAAGTCTAGCCCAAAGGAAAGGTATTTCACAGGCAACAGTCTCCAGAATAATTCATGACAATCTTGGGCTGGAGCGACGTCATAAAGCGCGCGGTCACAGACTGTCGGCCAGGCACGTGCAGGACGGATTCACCAACGCCAGAAAACTGTATTAAAACCATCTTGCAGGTGACCGATGGAAGTGGGTTATCTCCTTGGATGAAGCTTGGGTGTACCTCGATGACACCAACAAACCCAGGGCGATTTACGAAAGATGGGGCAAGGAAAAGGCCAGGTCCGATTTTGTCCGAAGGTGCAAGGAAGTGTTCAAAGGGCTTCATGGTGGTTGCCGGATATTGCTCACGTGGACTGCTCACGATTCGTCGAGTTCCTGGAAACTGTAAAATTAGTGCAGCTTACTTCCAGAGTAATGTAATGGACCACATATATCGACAGGATATCCCACGTCTGTACCCTGGTGAGCAATCAAAAGTTTGGATCCACATGGACAAGGCATCAAGCTACACTGCCAAGTCATCTGTGGCTTACTACAGGAAGATGGAACAGCAGACGGGCATACGAGTTATTCCCTTCTCTCATGTGCCTGTAAAATCTCCTGGCGCATCACCGATGGATTTCTGTGGTTTTGGTCTCCTGAAACGACGGCTCGGAAGTCGCCGACCAAGAACCGTTGATGGGCTATGGAAAGTGTGTCAGCAGGTGTGGAACGAACTTCCCATGGAGTCCCTCAAATTCAGCCTAATTCAGTGCAAATTACGGTGCCGGGCGATAGTCCAACAACGTGGCTCTCACATCGAACATAACCGATGGTGGCGCCATGGTATTACAAAGTCGTCTCATTTTATCTGAATGAACCCTCCGTAATGTTATTTAAGGATATAGTAATTAAAATTTATCTCATCTCAATGCTTCAGTTCTTAAATTAACGTTTTAATTATGAATGGTTAATTTTTGTACGTAATTAAAAGGCCATTATCAGGTGAGGGAAGAACTATATGTTCATTAATGTGTTTCCCGTTTGTTTATAATAAGTAAATATAATATGAAATCGCCCCGATCTTCCACGACGATCCTGGAAACTGGAACAACCCCAAACTTCACGTTAGAAGCAAGTCGTCCTATCCACTATATTCTTCGAGGAGCGATCGTCAAGCCATTGATGTCCATTGGAGAAGGATCACGGAGACGAAAGTTTGCGAGAAGACCGAATACGGTGAACTCAAGACGAGACGATTCAAAGAGAAGTATCTGGCGAAACGCAGGTAATCTTTTGACCGATATATTGGTGGGTCCCTTAGAAGATAACCAGGCCTTTGACCACAAGAACTGTAGTTAAAAAAGGAATTATTTAGAGAGAACTCCCAGTTAAATAAATAGAAAGTTAAAGACCACTTAGTCTATAAAGGAAAAGAATTGAACGGAAGGGGAAAGGATTAAATTATTGTTTATCCGTCGAACGACATAGAGTTAATCTTCGTGCTTTGTTTTATTGAAAATCCAACAATCTGTAGAACTTACCTAGAACTATTTCAAGCAGGATCGAAATGTTAAGCCACCTTCTTGTTCTTACCGGTCGCGGCTCCTCCCTCACTAACAATCCTACCTGTCCCCACCGTGTGAATGATCGACGCGAATGAAACCCCCCCTTTTCCCCCTCGCGAACTGGCTCTTTTGATCGGAAAAACGTAACTCCCAATTTGTTAGCATTTCATTTAGCCATTTGCGATAGATTTGTCACGTTTGATCTATTCCCCAGGTCATAATAATTAAAGACATTCAAGCTACTATCACGAGAAGATTATTCTAACTGTAACATAAAAAAGGATTAAAAATACCAACGGACTTAATGACTCTAGTTTCCCCATTGTAAACTACAATCCCGACATTTGTGCAACCTTAGTTTTTTTTTTCTTTTGTATTCGCCCTATAGAACGGGGACATTGATTTTGCACCAATAAATTACCCCAATTCGTAGAGTTGAGGGGGATGAATCCATTTGGTCTATATATTGTGGGTTTATTGCGTATTGTCACGGAAATCGAATCCAGATTCGTCTTCCGGCGACACTCGTGTTCACTTTCGCTCTCGCATATTCTACCGCTCGAAGGCGGGGGCGGAAGAGCGCAAAGAGTGTCGTCATCGCAATCAATACGTGATGACCAATGAGAGACCTGTTTGCGGAGCGGTTGAGAGGCGGAAAGATTCGAAATCTCGTCGGAGAAGGGGGAGAAAGAAAAAGGAACTTTGCTTTGGAAGCGAAAGGTCGAGCAAAGCACGATCCGAGGCTGGACGGAGCGAGCGAGCTATATGCGGTAACGAGTCAACCCAGGCTTGAGACTTTCCACTGCAGAGAAGGCGGAGAAACGACGCCGAATTATGCAGGAGTTCAACCGCCGACAGGAGAGCCTTGCAGCCAAGCTACTCGGGCGGAGAATCCAAAGGAGCGGCGGCCAGGCGTGAATGACGCAGCCAGAGATTCGTCCGAAGGCGTCGTAAGACCTCCCTTACGTGTTGGAAGGACCGTTTCTCCTTGTCCAGCTCACTTCGTGAGTATTACTTTGTTAGTGGGGCTTAATGCCCGTTTGATAAGTGCAATCTTCAGCGACTTTTACGACCGAAAACTGAATACCGACATGGTCGTAAGAGGAGAATGGCCTCGCGGCCTAAGTGCTTACCTTCATGAAAATTACGGGTTTTCTTTCGTCCGTGATAACGGTTCGAGTACCCGGGCATATCTGTAATTCTCCCTTATCCTTGTGCTTGAAATATGTGTGTTCTTGCAATTTTTATATTTAGCCAGAGTCTTATTAACGTGCTAATTTGTCTTCTTTCAGTGAATGTGCAAATATGTTAAAGTTACGATTATGAATGGTGGATATGCCTAGTATCACTAATTTAAGACTTTAAAGACAGTGCATAGACTCTTGGTTTATCATTTTTGTTCCGCTGTGTCAAGCTACGAACTATTTGTTTATTCTTTTCCTGAAACTAAGAAGTTTTCTTGTATTATGGTCTGGTACATGATTGTGTGAATTTATGTGCTTTTTGCTTAGAAAATAAGCCTCTGTTCATTTCAATTTTCCACTTTAAAACTATTGTGTTCAGCTGTATTTATTTTGGTTTTATTTGTGAAGCCAGCCATGCTTCAGATGTTAGAAATTACCGTGCATAAATATTTGTGTATTGAGCTTTGATAATTCATAAGTAAGCTAGTTACGGTTTTCCGTATTCTTTGGTTTAAAATGCTTACATATTTCTTTAGCGACATTGTTATTTAATGCTTAGAGTTTGGAGCTTTAAATTTATGTAGCATTAGGTGTTTTAATTGTTTGCTTTATTTAAGTGACTGAATCCTTTAGCCTAAGAACATTTATTGCTACCATTTATTATTTTATTTTACTATTATTTATGTTTACTCAATAAACTTGTGTTACATTGGATTTCCTTCCTCTGTCACGTGTTCTTTTAAATTCCACTGCGCCAGCTTATATAGCTCTGCAATTACACGTTACACGTATCCTGATTCATTCTTCGAAAGAGTGTTTGGTTGGAATAAGATAGTAATGGTCTGGTTATTATGGGAATTGGTGTGTATACTGCTCCAATCCGCTACAATATATAAAGGATAAATTTTTGCTATGGACAAGTGGACTGACCTCCTCTCCTCTTTTGCGCAGAGAAATTTCGCGTTTTACATGCGCTAATTAAAACAGAATAGCTGTAATAGCGTCGGAAAGGGCAGTAATGTATCCTTCCCAGTAAGGTAGAGGAGAGAAGAGGAGGGTATAATGGAATAGTCGGGATATATGGAATACCGAGGTTTCGGCTCTGTTTGGTGCTGCAATCAATCAGGAATACCATGAACTACTCAAGAAAGAATCCTATGATGCAGTGCAATGAGAGTTGACCGCTTGTTGTTGTTGTCGTACCACTCGCTACAGAAAAAAGTGTGTTTTGTGATTTTCAAGAGTTTTTGCAAGTAAGTTTGAACCTACTAGTACACGTGTGACTTGAGCATTAATTGTAAGCATAATGCACGCTAAAAGAATTGTAGTTTGTTATACTGTGGTCGTTTTTTAGCTGACAATGTTTTGTCCATCAGGTTAAAAGTTCATTTACCAAGATGGTGTGTCGGGTATTCCATACCTGACAAAATATACTGAATAAAAATAAAGTTAAAAACGAGTTTTGAGTATATATTGATAGCTAAACAATAATTATTAATTAATAAATACAGTAGTAATATAGCTTAAATTAAAACCAAAGAACATTTTTAAAAGCTAAATCCATTGGAATGAAAACAAAATATAATTTTTCATCAATAATTTTTCTGTTATTTGAAAATTAGTCTATAGTCTAGAGTCTAGACTTTCAAATTATTTGTTTTCAGATGTTTTGTCTATTTAAACCTACCCCCCCCCCCTCATTAATTGCAAGAGTTTTAAATAGTCTGTGTTTTATGCAGATATGCCTAGAAATAAGAATAAGGGAAAGAAGCAGCGAAAGCTTTGGTTTCAGACGCAGATGGCTAAGGCTATAGAAGCTGTTCGTGAGAAGATAAGGTACTAT
The DNA here is from genome assembly GCA_023313115.1 of Rhysida immarginata. NCBI lineage: Eukaryota > Metazoa > Arthropoda > Chilopoda > Scolopendromorpha > Scolopendridae > Rhysida > Rhysida immarginata. The sequence continues at coordinate 9,740 of JAHWFO010037273.1, forward strand.
AAGGCGTCCACGGAATTCCATGTTCCTAGAGCGTCTCTCTTCCACCTTGTCAACAGTAAGGAGAAAAATGCAGTTTTTCCTAATGAACTAGAAGACAGTTACCAAAATATTTAGTTGACATGGAGGCCATGTTCTATCAGCAAGGATGTCTGCAGTCTTGCCTATCAACTTGTGGATCGCAATAACAAACCTCACCATTCAAGTACGAAACTGCTGGCAAACACTGGTTTTACGCTTTTTTGAAAAGAACCGGAAACTTTCAGTCCGTAAACCAATGGGTACATCTGTTGCCAGAGCCGGGAGATTTAATAAAGAAGAAGTAGACAAGTTTTTGACCTGATCGATGTTGCTTTCAAAAACCAACTATCCTCCTAACAGGATATTTAATGTAGACGAAACTGGTTTGTCTGTTGTTCAAAATAAAGTTCCTCACGTAGTAGGCCTAAAAGGAAAGAGACAAATTCGGTCCCATACTTCAGCTGGAAGAGGTTCTCTCGTTACCATCATTCCCTGTATGAGTGCTGGAGGTGACTTTGTCCCGCCTCTTGTGATATTCCCGAGGAAGAACATGAATGAACAATGTGAAACTTAAGACTAAAAAACTCTTTCACCACAACAAAAAACAAATTGAAATAATACAACCTGATAATCCTGTAAACGCTTTTCGAATAACATGCATTCATCATTCAGCAGTCTAAGTCGGACTCGAATAAGACTAAGGCGAACTCGAGGAGGTCTGAAAAGAACTGACTTAGTGAGATCGAATCCGGATATATATCACACAGGAAAACCAATCAAAAAATAAAGCAAGACAGTACTCGTCAATGACTGGGTAACTTAGAAGCCCATTGGATCAATGATGATTCAGCAATGGGACCCAAATCCGAGTTTAATAATAATTTTCTGTCTGTGCTGCGAATGGCTAAGCATTCAAAAGCGTCTAAGAGGTGTTTTTTATTTATCGATTTTATTAATTTTACATTTTCTATGGAAAAATCATGGCCGGTTTCTAATGAATGTTTCGCTATTGAAGATTGACTGCTCCTTCCGTATTTTCTATGACTTAAATGTTCCTTGAAACGGGTCTCTAAACTGCGGATCGTCTGCTCTTTGTACACCTTAGGGCGGTTGGAACAAGATGCTTCATATCTTCCTGACTTCTGCATGTGTGGGATTTTGTTCTTGGGATTTTGTACGTAGTTCTTGATCTGGTTCGGATTACTGAAAAAAAGGGAAATGTTAAACGCTTTAAAGATCGAGTTTAGGCCTCTAATGAAACAATTATTGTATGGAATAGATATAGTTTTCCCTGTGGTTTTATTTTTACAGAGGGTGGTTTTGTCCTTTATAAACTTTTTAAGGGTTACAGGATTATCAGGTTGTATTATTTCAATTTGTTTTTTGTTGTGGTGAAAGAGTTTTTTAGTCTTAAGGTTCACATATCTCTTATCCACATAACTGTTATCGTTTCTGTAATGAATGAACAACTTCTTAGAGATGCTCCACCAGGGATCATCGCATCGTGCCACCCGTCTGGTTGGATATAGACCAACATTTTTACTAAATGGTTTAAACATTTCATTGCTGTAACAAAACCCTCAGCTGAGCCACCTGTCCTGCTTCTCCTTGACGGGCACACAACCCACAAGCGTAACATTGACGTGATTAATTTAGCAAGGGAAAGTCAAGTTACGATTTTATTTCTACCCTCCCCCGCTGTTCGCATAAAATCCAACCCTTGGATAAAACCTTTATGGGTCCATTAAAGTCTCAAGTGAGATCCTTTTTTTGAGGCATAGCTCAAGATCCTTGAGTAATTTTCTGACTTCGGATTCTTAAAGACCACAATTATATAATAGTAGGAGTTTAATTCTTGGACTTTAAAATTTATTCACGCCGCAACC
>JAHWFO010037278.1:0-40833 GCA_023313115.1 Rhysida immarginata
AAAAAAATACGCGATATTACTTTTTGATCACCTCGTACATTTAGAAAAGAAGCACCAGATGTGAAAGAATACTTCAAACTAATCAGAAGTGAGTAAATAAATCGTTATTGGATGCTTACTTTAGAAATCAAAGTTCAGGTTCTTTAGGAGAATCGAAGTTATTTCAACTAGGTAATAAAGATACAGTCACTTGGCTTTTCTTTGCATTTTATTACTGAAGTTATTCCTTATTGGAGTTATTTCCAAGTGGTTTCAAAATCTTTATCCTTAAAGACCTAAAGTGCCATTTTTTGGCAATAAGAAATCATAATTCTGTTAGTTTTAATTCAAATTATTTCTTGAATCATTCCGATGATCGTTTTCAGTTATCATCGGAACATTAATCTGGAGCAGATTGCATAGTTACCATCACCAGCAGCGGAAAGCTAGCAAGCTCCCAATGGCATCATGAGAGGTTGCATGGGGCAGTGTAACGTGGAAGCATGATAGGTAAATATAATATAGATCATGTGTGATAAATATAAGATAAATTTTATTAATCAAACTCGATTATTGAACACAAACAACTAATCTTCTTCTTTCTTTTACAGTTTCTGGCTGTATTAGAAGTTTAAACGTAATTCCAGATAAACAAGTAACTTCAATTACTAAAGTTTAACTTCGATAATTTCTAACTTGCATCAACACATAAAATCAGTTACAAGTTACATAATTAGAATACATTAGCTTGCTGGCTACATGGATATTTTCATTTAATCTTGCAGGACACCGAATTTCCTTCTACGCCGCCAAGATAGAACGCAAAACCCGAATTCGAATCTTCCTGCCGTTGCTTGACGTCCACTGTAGCTTGACCTTTTTCCCAAGAAGACCACGTCGTCAGCCCAAGGATGCTGAAGTCCAGTCGGATCTTCCACGAAACTCCGGAAAAGGAAAAATAATAAAGAATGTCAATATATGTGAAAACTTAACACAAGCCGCATGTATCTTAATGCATCCAATCTAATTCACTAAATAAAGTTCATAACATTCCATCTATTTGAAAGTTCGTTTCTTTAAACAACAATCTTTAATATACGCCCACAATAAGCAATCCGGGCGCTCATTAAACTATATCTGATGTGTCTAAAAAGTTCGGTGAATGTTATCAGAAAGCAAACAAAACAAAACATACAATCGAATTTTCTTTATTGCCCTTCAAAATAGTCGCCACCCGCTACAACACACTTTTGACAACGTTCGTACAGCTTCTGGAAACTATCAGCAAAGGCCTCCTGTGGAATCGATCGCAGAACGGCTGTCACACGATCTTTGATGACATTCACGTCCGCAAAACGTTCACCTTTCATGGCCGCCTTCAAGCGGGGAAACAGGAAGAAGTCCGCAGGAGCCAGATCAGGGGAATACGGAGGGTGTTCAAGAACAGTTACCATCTACTGAGCCAGGAATTGGCGCACAGTGTGCAGGGGCATTGTCATGGAGCAGCATCCATTTTCCAGTCCTGTGCAACTCTGGCCGAACTCGCCGGATACGCTGTAGCAATCGGTTCAAAACGGACTGGTAAAATGCAGCATTAATGGTTTGACCTGCAGGAACAGTGTGATTTTTGCAGACAGCTTTTTTTTGGTCGCGGGGAAGTCGGTGAACACCATGACATCGATTCCCGTTTTGATTCCTTTCTTGATCATTTCTGGAGTTCTGCTTGTCGATGGCCGGCCTGAACGTGGCTCAACCTCAGTTGTTTCCTTCCCTTCACGGGAGCGTTTAAACCATTCGTAAACACATTTTCTGCTCACGGCTTCCCTCCCGTACACCTGCACCAACATTCCATGTGTCTCCGTTGCAGTCTTCCCCAATTTGTAGCAGAACTTGATGTTTACACGTTGCTCCATTGCGCTGTGACACTTCCTCTCACACTGACTACGTTCAACTGGTCGCAGTCTGTTTACACTGCCAGTCACATGCATTGCATGCTGTGTATCAATTCTCCCCAAGTCTCTGAAGAATCATGCGCATGCGCAAGCACATGCGCAAGTTGTCGTTCAGATATGACACCATTCACCGAACTTTTTAGACACACCTCGTATATATTCCACCAGGTAAGAGATATCCTCTTCTTAATTTCTATTACAACCAATAATAATATTAAATACTTTTTAGGGACCTCAATTACGCAATCGGTCCTCTTCACTTAGAAAAATTCTTAACTACGAAAATCTTCTCGTCCAATTAGCCTATAATGATATTATGAGAAATCCAACTTCTCCTTCCTAGCGCAATAGCTAGATGACGTTTGTCCCATCCAACGGAAATAATTGCAGCTAGTGGCCTTCAATTATGCAATTTGGCCCTCCTAGTTTATCAACACCAAAAAACTTCCCCAAGGACAAACCGAGAACTTCGTAAGAATTTCTCTTTCCAGTCAACCTGCCGTCAAAAATCCACCTACTCCTGTTTCCTGGTAAGCGGTTATACTGAATGGAAACACCCCTTGTACCACAGAATTATACCCAAGCAGTTCCAGTTCGGTGAACAATTTTCGACTATCATAATTGTTCACTAACGTACAGCAGGTAATATTCGAGAAGGCAGCATTGCACGCGTAATTTCTACTTAGGTGCAATTTATATAGGAACGAATCAACCTTATCGACACCCAATGCACTCCTGTCGCACTAACGGATTCCCACAAGGCTGGCTGAAGCCCTCACTCTGCTGTCGACTCGCCCGTAACGGTCCTCCTTGTTCCGGCTCGCCGTAGGCCTCTCCAAAATGCATAAGACGCCAGTCATTACTTTTCCCGCTACTCTCCGAATAGCTCCGCTTGTCAGCCCCGCTATTGCTATAGCACTCGCTCGATGACTGCACCGCATTATTACGAGTCCTCCTCTTTAGCTTCACGCCGGATGCAAACTCTGCCTCGTCCTTTCGGTATTCAAACCAGTTTCCTTCAGGAGCGTCTAGTGATAGCGCTTTTCCGTCACAGCTCTATGCTCTTTCTATGAGGAGAAGCCCGAATCAGGGGAAGCCACCACGCGCTCTCGCGCTCTAAAGACATGTTGAGAAATTGAATGTCCAGTGCCAATTGAATTGTCGCGAAACCTGTAACCGGCCGGGGGGAAACCAATTGCCCCCTGTAACCAAATAGGTTGGGGTATATATCAGTTCGTTTAAAAAAAAATTCACTCCGAGCAAAAAAAAAAATACAAAATAGTGCCAGTGTAATCTATGCTCTCACAAAAGTGCTTCGTTGTTGTCTTTGTGTGGCCATTATTCCCCTGATTCGGGCTTCTCCTCATAGAAAGAGCATAGAGCTGTGACGGAAAAGCGCTATCGCTAGACGCTACTTTTCCTTCTGCCTTTGCTCGCGCTCCCCTTCTCTTCTCGTGGTTCGGTCTCGTTCTTCTCGCTACTCTATCGAACGTTCCGTTCTCGCTTCCCGGGGTGAGCTCTTTTTTCCTTTAATTCCCAGCTACTATTAATAAAAGTTCTTGTCGCGAAATTTTTCTTATTCTTCGAATTTGCTTTAAAATTCCGTGACAGGCAGATCCATCTGAAGGGTTGTAGCCTGTAAGAATATATAAGTTAAATTTGTACGAACTATCTTACCTAAAATTTATGGAAATATCTCCCCTCGCTTAGTTGGAAGATGAAATGGCTCTACTGGTTTCGTTTCCCTCGCCACCACCGTTACAAGATTAGAAGTACACCTATTAGCGTCATACATTAAAAAAGATATTCGTTTTAAACTTTATTACAATCAAACATCTTCATTATTTTTCCATTAATATCTTTACTTTCTTCAGTTCTTTTTAATTTTACCTTCATTTATATTGGCAGAAGATATATCAAGACTGATCTTCCTTAGCCGGTCATCTTAGATATATATTTTTTGTCCCATTTGATTTAGTCTTGGTGATTTATTTAGAAATGTACCTTGTCTATAAATTGCACTCGGTTTAAATTCATTATTTGTATATTCATTTTTATTGTTATACATTCATATAGTCTGTTTTATTGCTCTGCCTCCATTTTGCAAGTGGTACTCCTTTCCGAGCTTACAATGGTTTGGCTTTTGAATACTTTGCAAAATTTATAAATCTGGATATATATATAATACAAATACACCTCCCCCCCCAGAAAATGAATTTCCATATTGACATAAAATATTTCTACCACCTAAAGAGAAATGAAAATACTCAAGTTGAAATCTTCGTAGATCAGCTTAGAAATTGACTGAACATCAATCCTTTCACGCAGATCAACCTATAAATTTTTAAAATAGTCAATAGATAAAAAAGCTTTTTGCAGCTGTATTTTGGATTATCCATCTATAAGCAATACTGAAAAGGGAGACAAAATATAACGTGACCGTATAATAATTATCAGTTTCATTTGGCGGAAAACAATTATTCGTTTCCAAACAATTTTGTGAAAAATAAAAAGTAAAAATAATAATAATAATAATAATAATAATAATAATAATAATAATAAAAATAATAGGAGAACAGGAATATTTATATTTCCAATATCATTCTACTTACCACTTGTGATAACATTACAACTAGAGGAATCAGAGCAAGTCAAAAAGTAAGCTTCTTCGCTAATGGTTAATTTGGCTCGGGCACTCGACATCACACAAAACGTTTCCATATCGTTTCTTGGTTTCACCAACGGTACTTCTACGAGTTCCGAACAACAACCACTTTGCAATTTGTTGCAACAAATCATGCCTTTCTGTTCACAAGTCTAATATATGTTAAAATAAAAAGGTACGAATGGAATAACTCAATTAAGTTATGATTAATCCAAACTTGCAATTCCAATTAATAAAATAATTAAACAAATGTTACAACAATAATTTATTTTCAATTTATCGTATAAAAATTTTTAATCTTATAGCATGATTGCGATTATATTATTTTTCCTCTAGAAAATTAATTTGATCATTTGATGCCTTAGGAATATCGTAAGGAAAAACTCGAATTTTACAATTATACTTTTTTTTTAAAGTCAAGATTGAAATCAAAGAAGATAATATACTGAAGATATACTTCAAGCAAATCGTGAAAGAAAAAATTCTGCGATCTGGAGTTGAACCAGGGATCTTGCCTATCGCTGGCAACGCTCTAACCAATTGAGCTATCGGGGACAATGAACCGCCAAGCTGTTACAACATATCCAAATTGAGAGAGCAGCCACCGACTCGAATTTGTGACTTCAAGGAAGTACATTTTGGTTCATTGCCCGCGATAGCTCAATTGGTTAGAGTGTTGCCAGCGATAAGCAAGGTCTCTGGTTTGAGTCCAGGTTGCGGAATTTTTCCTTCCCTTTTCTCTTTCTATTCGAGATTGAAATGTTCATACGAGGGGATGATCAAAAAGTAATGTCACGTATTTTTTTCTCTCTAAAATCGTGACCGGGAAAAAAATAAACACATGTATTTTCGATAGAACAACTCAACTTTTATTTTTCCACATAATCTCCAAGCCAATTGAGGCAACGATCCCAGCGTTGGACCAGTTTTTCCACACCCTGTCGATAAAAGTCGTCCAGTTGAGTGTGGAACCAGTTGCGAACTAACGATTTCACCTCGTCGTTGTCACGGAAATGTTGACCAGCCAGTGACTTCTTCAACGGTCTGAAGATATGGTAGTAACAGGGAGCAAGGTCCGGGCTGTATGGAGGATGAAGAAGTGTTTCCCAGTTCCCACACCTGCGCTTCCACAGCGGCAATGTTGCTGTCAGTCATGGATTACCACGGACGGCCAGAGCGATGTTCATCCAGCAGGCCCTTTCGTCACTAGCGTAGCAAGAATCGTTCGCCCCCCCCCCCCGCGATACACCCCTTTTCACTTCTATTGCGCCCCCCCAAATAGGAACAGTGTCATGTCCCCCCCCCCCCCCCGCCATTGCGGAGGTTGCGGGGGCTCTTGCTACGCCAGTGCCTTTCGTCCTTCTTTAAAAGCCTTGCAGCAACATTGCACTATTTGGAGCTGCACAATATCACTTCCGTTCACCGACACAATTTCTTTATAGATATCGAAAGAACTGGACGGTGAAATGAAAGCCGCCATCTTGTTTGGACTATCACGTTGCTAGTGCTTGGCAGATGCACATGACACTAACAGAAAACTTTAACAATGAATGAAACTAACTTTTATATATATCGCGATCGAGCATACCTTATATTCCACTTAACTTGATATATATATATATATATAACGCATTTTTCTCATATATATATATCGCATTTTTTTCGTCATTTCGAGAAAAAAATTTTCGAGTCAAGTTTAATTTTATTCCGAGCAGTAAAGTTGAACGAAAATGAGGATTATTATTTTATGTCATTAACAATAAAAAATTAGCTTATTATCCTTAGCTATAATATTGAGGTCTAAATAATTCATGCATTCTAAAACATCAATAGCATTTTCAACATTTAAATTTTCCATAGTCATAAAATTATCAGCATATTGAATCCATGAAATGATAACACTGATATAAGGTAGCTAAAGTAGATGAATTTTCAAAATTTTGAGGCCACCTCACTGTATGAAAGTTATTGTGCATTCGAAGTTATATTCGAAGTTATAACTGTGTCTGTGAAGATCATTTACCTCACCAACAATGTTTGACATTATACTTGATGCAGTCATGCCACTTTATTTCTTGAATGAAACTTCTCTCTGCATTTTAATCATTGAAACAGCATTTTATGAACAGTGTGAAATTCTAAATTTATAATAGTCACTGATTAAGTGGAAAATTGGAAATTAATAGATCATTGAGTCTACAGGAGCAGGAGGGGTCGAGGTATAGAGCGAATGGAATGTAGAGGGTGTGTAACATAATTTCTCATCTGGGCACACCCAAAAGATGTAATTTTTAATTAATACACCTCCCCCTCATTAAATTTGAATTAATTTTTAATTTTAATAATTTTTGTTATGGTGGGTGTGCTGTTCGTGATTGATATGAATAAGTATGAATTCATAATTTTGTGTGTACTCCTTGATGACGACACACCCACTCGCCACATCTCAGGCCCAAACTTGTACTCTGGGCACCATGCAGTCAAGCCTTCCATGGCCCGTTTTTCTCTTTTAGAGAACATCCATTGAGGCAGTGAAGCCACCGCAGTCCCACGCTGCCCAACTCCTCCTGAACGAAGTCGATCATCAGCATCATCAGAGCTAGCAGGCCGTCATCATCACCGTTAGTTGTAGACGTTTGCGTCAACGTGGATGAGGATGTCGAGCTGGTGAAGTCATCTGTGGATACAACCACCCCCGCGACAAGTGCAGCGATTGTTCGACCCGAATTCAGTCATTTGACGACTTGTTTAAGACAGATTCAACGCTCAAAGCAAACACTATCACCAAAGACGATCAACCATTCGAGAACCCCTAATACAAGGTTCGTACCGATCAGTCAGCAGGGCGAGGACAACTGAATCTGGTAATTATATAATTTTTTTATTTTTAATACTACAATAGGCGAGGACAATTTTTATTTTTAATCTCTCGCATTGGGGTCTGCTGACGTAGTTTCTAAAAACCCACCCCTTTCCTCTCTCCCCTTTCTCTCTAGCGCTACCACAGATTGCTCGAGCGTGTGCGTTTTACATTCACTATATGAGTGTACCTTTTGAACGGTTCTGTCACTCATTACGATTCCTTCTTCCAAAGGATTCAAGATTTGTCGAATTCAAGAATCCCTTGTGTAGGGGGGGGGGGGGCGGGGAAACTTTGAAATCTTAAATAGGAACCCCTATTTTTAATAGTGTACCCTATTAGACACCCTGTTATTAGGATTCGCCCTTAACGCCGGGTCTCAAATAAATGCCGGGTCTCGATTAATCGCCAGGGGGATCCGGACCATTGAAACAAAATAGACGCCCGGGCGTGTATTCAAGATTGTACACAATTTTCGAGGAATGTCTTATTCTTGGTGGTTTTTCAATTGATCCAACCGTTTAGGAGATACAGGCGCTGAAATGTGGAACTTTTAAAGTTTTGAACCCTATCTTATCAATGAAGACAAAGAGATAGAGAGTGGGTCTTGCAGACATTCCTATTCTACTTTTTGATGGTCTTTAAGAATCCGAAGTCAGAATTTCAAACATTCAAAATTTTTATTGCACAAGCATAGTCTTGGGGGCAGCATTCCTATGGAGACACTGTCTGTGTGTAATAAAAAATATTGGATTTTTGAAATTCTGACTTTGGATTCTTAAAGACCATTAAAAAGTAGAATAGGAATGTCTGTAAGACACACTCTCTATCTCTTATCTTCATCGATAAAATTGGGTTCAAAATTCCAAAAGTTTCACACTTTCAGGGCCTGTATCTCCTAAACGGTTGGATCAATTGAAAAAACACCAAGAATAAAACATTTCTCGAATATTGCGTACAATCTGAATATACCATTAAAAATAGGGGTTCCTATTTAAGATTTCAAAGTCCCCCCCCTACCGCCCCCCCCCCCCCAAACTAGAGGGGGGGGGGGGGGTGTTTTTGGTTAATGAATTTCCCCTGCGAAATAATTCACTTTTGATTTTGGACATTTTTTCGTACAATGCTTAGTTTCCGAGAAATTTGCCTGGTACGATTTAAATGGGACACTCTGTATATTCAAATTATTAAATTCCATGATTACTAAAATATAATTTTTTAGTAAAAGTATCTAATTTTGTTTCAATTAATTATAATGTTAAAAAAATAATTTGCCTTTCCTACTGGACATAATTATCTACTGATATTTAATTAAGTTCAAACTGACTATGATAAATAAATGGGAATTTATATCATTTTAAATCAAAGTATTGGTTATTGTGATAACCCCTAAATGAGTTAAATTTGAAAGTAAATACAAATTTTCGCATCCTTCACCAATAACTCGTCAAGCCGAACCTGAACGGAAGACGAGGATACCTGATCTTAGAAATTGCCAGACTATGAAATTATACAAGAACACAGGAAACCACTAATCCACATAAGATGTTTATTAAGACGTATGCGCATTTTGCAGCCACGCTGCCTTCTTCAGCTTATACAAAGACCTGATCAGAACGAAGTAAATCTGTTCTGATGCAGTAAAGACAATCGACAATCGAACAGTGAAGTGAAAAGAAAGACGCGAGTGGTCCAGGAGCTAAGCTCACTTTGCACGCTCGCCCAAAGAGTAAACCAGAGATGGTACACTGTACTGGGAGAGAAGCCTGATGAATCTCTTTAGTCCTCCAGAGAAGAAGTCCCCAGAAGGGACGAGAGTCAGATTGTAGATTGACGAATAAAGAACCCAAAACCAGCAGGATCTAAAAGATCTAGTAGTTGGGGAAGACGGCCTTGTTAACGTCATCAAAGCAGACATCCAGGCGGGTCTTCGAAACCTGAAGGGACCCTTAACAAGGAATGGATAGTCCAGAATACCAGAAACTAGAGTATTTTCATGATTATCCATCTTTGGCAGCATGTTCTTCATAAGTGTCTGGATAAAGGTGCCTATGTGGTCATCCCCAAATTGTCATAGATAGAGTAGTTGTTGGCAACTCTTCTGTCAAATTGGGCAATGGATCGGAGAGCAACATTTTGGAAGGTTTGGAGATCCTTCCACCTAGATTTGCAAATAGAAGCCCAAGCAGGCATTCTATGGAGAAAAATAGTACGAAACCTTGTATATCAAGAGTTCATTATCCACACCAAGAGCCCTGTTTCGCCCCAGAAGTGCAATCAAACTGAACTTCGCTTCCTTTGCTTTGTTGAGCGCATATTGGACTCGGTCGTACCAGTTTAGTTTGGAGTCGATCATGACACCAAGATATTTAAAGCTCTTTACCCACTCAAGTTTCTTGCCAAATAAGAAGAGGGGCTTTGGATGATTTTTGCTTTTGCGAGTGATAAACATTACTTTTTTGACGTTCAATTTTAATCGCCACTTATTGAACCAGCTCTCGCACTAATGTAAAGCTTTTTGAAGTCCAGTGCTGACGTGGGCTGGGTTTCGTGTCCAGGTCATGATGGACCCGTCGTCAGCAAATAAATAAAGATTACACTTTGCAAACTTGGGAAAGTCATGGATAAAGAAGTTGAATAAGGCTGGCCCTAAGACAGAGCCTTGAGGTACACCAGCATTAACATCGCAGGGTTCAGACAAGCAGTCCCCAACCTTAACACAAAAAGTTATCTTTGACAAGAAGGAGCGAACCAGAGCAATTAGATCGTCAGGGAACCCGTAGGTAATCATTTTGTTAATGAGTCCATCATACCAGACTTGGTCATAAGCCTTTTGGACATCGAGGAAAACGAGATCACCAAACATAGAGAGGTTGAGAGGACCGTTTAAATCAGCAACAAGTCTCCATAACTGAAGCTGACAAGAGTGGCCCGGACGGAAGCCAAATTGCTCACTACGAATGAGGTTGTTTGCCTCGCAGTAGTCGTTGAACCTCTTGAGTATAGTACGCTCAAAGACCTTGGAAAGTATGGGCAACAAGCTAATAGGCCTATAACTTGTGGGAAGAGCAGGATCCAGTCCAGCTTTAAGAATGGTGATGATGCCCGAGTCCTTCAGGCACAAGGGAAATAACCGCTAAGCCAGATGGGATGATGCAGATAACACTGGGAGGCAACTTCTTGAGAGCACTGTTGGTGATGGTGTCGATGCCGGCTGCATTTGTTGCTGCAGTAAAGACAATCGACAATCGACAATCGACCAGTGAAGTGTACATTTCTTCAGATGGGACGAAAGCAGCGCTTTCACAAACCTCATCGAACCAGAATAAATTCCAAATGAAATAGACTGAGCTAGTCAAGAACCCTAAACAACCCAAGCGGTCTTCCATATTATACAAAAAAAAAAGAAAATAAGATTGACGATTGTCAGAAACAAAATACAAACGAAATGGAAATACAAGTAGAAAGTAGGTTTTAACATCTTCCAGTAGTCCGGGAAAGAGACGTTGCTGATGTCTTCAAAGTTGACGTCAAGAATGTGCCTTGGTTTTCGATACTTCATATGCCACTTCATATCCATTCAGTTCTTCAGTATTCCGGTCACTAGGTCAATGTCATGAATCTTCATCTTCTGCACCTTAATCAAAACGAGGTCCTTATAAACTTTCCGATGTGGACCATGTCTAAATCTTAGTGGATGGATTGGTTTTTCACAGCCTTCTGTCAAGCTGGGCAATGGTCCTCAGGGTAACATTCTGGAATGACTGTAGCTCGCTCCATCTGCCTACAGATAGTCGCCCACGCAGGCATGCCATAGAAGAGTATGGTCCGAATAATCGACTTGTACAGAAGTAACTTTTTGTCGATGCTGCAGTAAAGACAATCGACAATCGAACAGTAAAGTGTACATTTCTTCAGATGGGACAAAAGCAGCGCTTTCTTAAAGCTCATCAAACCATAATAAATTCCAGATGAAATACACTGAGATAGTCAAGAAGCCTAACTAACCCAAGCGGTCATCCATATTATACAAAAAAGAAAATAAGATTGACGATTGTCAGAAACAAAATACAAACGAAATGGAAATACAAGTAGAAAGTAGATTTTAACATCTTCCAGTAGCCCGGGAAGGAAACTTTGCTGATGTCTTCAAAGTTGATGTCAAGAATGTGCCCCGGTTTTCGATATTTCATATGCCACTTCATATCATTGAGTTCTTCAGTATTCCAGTCACTAGGTCATTGTCGTGAATCTTCATCTTCTGCACCATAATCAAAAGGAGGTCCTGTATAAACTTTCCTATGTGGACCATGTTTAAATCCGAATGGATGGATTGGTTTTTCACATTCCTTCTGTTAAGCTGGGCAATGATCCTCAGAGTTACATTCTGGAATGACTGTAGCTCGCTCCATCTGCTTCTACAAATAGTCGCCCACGCAGGCATGCCATAGAGGAGTATGGTCCGAATAATCGACTTGTACAGAAGTAACTTATTGTCGATGCTGAGGGTGCTGTTGTGGCCCAGGAGAGCTATGAGATTGTACTTAGCCCTCTTCGCTTTGTTCAGAGCGTAGGACACGTGACGAATCCAAGAGATTCTTGACTCGATGATAACGCCAAGATATTTGTAGTTGACTACCCAGTCCAGTTTCTTATTGAATAGAACAAGAGAATCTGGGGGACGCTTGAACTTTCTATTGAAGTATACAGCGTTGCACTTTCCGACATTAAGTTCAGCTTCCAGCAGTTAAACCAGTCTTTAAACATCTTCAAGGCATGCTGTAGACGAGTTATAACGTGAGCCGGCTTGTGTGCCCAAGTCAAAATGGCAGTACTGTATATTCAGCATAGAAATATAGATTACAATTTTTGGGGTTCGGAAAATCATGCATAAAATAATTAAATAGCACGGGCCCGAGGACAGAACCTTGAGGGACACCGGCCTTTACAGCACGGGGCGTGGATAGATTTTCACCAACTTTAGTTTGGTAGGATCTGTCGTTGAGAAAGGATTCACCATCATAATCAAATCGGGAGAAAACATGTCTCTAATCATCTTGTATACAAGGCCCCCCATGCCACACTTGGTCAAAAGCTTTATTGACATCGAGGAATACCACTCCGGGGTATCCTGGAAAGGTTCAAGGGGATGCTCAGGTCTTCTACGAGCCTCTATATCTGCAATCTGACAATAGTGGGCGGCATGAAAGCCAAACTGATCTTTCCGAAGTAGATCATTGGCGAGACAGTTTTCTTGGAATCTGACGAGGATCGTTTTCTCCAAAACTTTAGACATTGAGGGAAGCAGACTAATAGGTCGGTAGCTCGAGGAATTGCTGGATTTTGTCCGTGATTGGGAATACTCAAAACAATAGATTGTATCCAAGATGCATGGAAGTAAGAAAATTTCCAGCAGTCGCTAATGATATTGGTGAGATAGTCAATAAAGTTCTTTGGGAGATTCATCAGGGCGTTATTGCTCACTTTGTGTTTTCCTGGAGCCTAATTCTTTTTCAGTTTACTTATGATGGTGGCGATTTCTCCTGCCTCGATGTAGTTCTTCATTAAATGCTGCGAGACTTAATTTGATGTTGTTCTTCGTTAAATCAGAGTTGATAAGACCATCTTCCACACGCTGCGACATGATTTGGCTCTCGGGATTCTTGTAGATAGGAGTAACCAATTGCATTTCTAGTGAATCTGCAATGACTTGGGCCTTGTCCTGATCAGTTTCACATGGTCACCTTGTGGTGTACGGAGTGAAGGAAGCGTATCAATCTTCTTCTTCTGTAAAGCTCTGACCATACTCCAAATGGAATTGTCGCGAGCCGACAAGCTTTTGAGTTTGTCATTCCATCTAGCGTCGCGAAGCTCTTTTATCTCCTCTTGGACGCTTCGCACTAGCCTGTTGTACTTGGTTTTGAGCCAAGGTTCACGATAGCGTTGCCATAGTCTACGGGTCCTGTTTCTTTCAGCAATTAGGCGTTGGATTCCAGGAGTGAGTTGGATTCGATGAGGTGGTTTATTCTCTGATGGATAGTTACTAGCTTCTATGGCACTGCTAATACGTCGGGTGATGTCTTCAACACGTTGATCGATGTCCTCCGTACAGTACGCAACGTCGGGATGGCCGCCATAGTCCTTAAGAATATCTTTGTAGAGCTTCCAGTCTTGATGATCTATGAGTTCTTCTCTGAAATTTATGTCAACATTGTCAAAGGTTAACGCCACAGGCTTGTGATCAGAAGAAAGGTCATCAAGTGTGAAGATATTGTACGGTTTCAAGAAACCCTTCAAGAGCGAGATGTCCAAAACGTCACTGGTAGGGGAGTGGTCGCAGTAGTAGGTATCCTCCACAGGTCCAGCAGCGATGATATCATCTCTTCCTTGTATGTACCTATATAGAATCATGCCGTTGTAGTTCTGCGTTTTGGAGTTCCAGCTTGGGTGTTTGGCATTTAGGTCACCAGCCAGTACGACTGGAGGGTCACCACTGAAGAGTTCATCAAGCTCGCTAACGTTAAGATAATGTTTAGGTGAAATGTAGAGCGCCACGAACTCCACCTCACAACAGGAGACGTCATTGATAATGATGGAGGCCGATTCCATACCTGCATAAGACTTGGAGACTAATTCTTGGTGTTGAATGCCCTTCTTAATGATGATCGCAGCGCCCCCAGACGCACATCTTGCAGCACTTGAAGCCATTCGATACCTATGGTACACACAATAGCCAGGTAGCTTGAAATCTTGGCTTGGTTTGAGGTGCGTTTCACAGAGGAAAGCAACGTCGATTTCTTGCTTTATCAGAAAATTGTGAAACTCGATACGCTTTCGGGGAATGCCCCTAGCGTTCCATATCACGCACCGAAGTTCACCTTTGTTGATTACAGTATAACGTTGTGCAGCCATACTAAAATTAGTTGGTTGTAAGGAGCCCACTCAACTGTGGGTAACTTTTGCCTAGATTAGAAAACAGATGAAAGATACGTCCTAATTGCTTATACATACCTGGTAGGTCGTTGATGTTGAGGCCTTTATCTTCCGGCTTAGACTGAGTGGCAGCATAGGATTTGTCTGCTGTCACTTTAGAACTAGGCATCCTTTGAACCTGGGGGTATTTTGGACATTTCGTGTAGCTTGAAGTGTGCTGTCCACCACATCTGATGCACTTTGGAGGGTCTTGTCCTTTGATCCTGGGGCAATCTCTTGATTGGTGCCCCTCTGCACATTTGTTACAACGAGGATCTTCCGTGTAGTCCATGGATACCTGTCCGAAGCGCAGGCAATTGTAGCACTGTAGTGGCTTCTTGTTCCCTCGAAAGACCTCCACTGATACTGCCAGCGGCCCAATACGTGTGACGTTTTTCAATGACTGGTTGTGTTCGCAGTTCGGGAGCAGAACTAAAACCATCGGCATATCAATGGATCCTTTGGCTTTCCTCAGTCGGATTACCTTTGTACTTGCTTCGGCGGTACATATACTAAAATTGGAACGATACAGAGAAGATTAGCATGGCCCCTGCACTGCAGTAATCGACAATCGACAATCGAACAGTGAAGTGTACATTTATTTCAGATGGGACGAAAGCAGCGCTTTCACAAAGCTCATCGAACCGAATAAGACGGCTCTTTTTAGGTCTTCTTGGAAGTCAACGAGATCATAGGTTACATCAATATTTAGAATGACAAACTTCAGAACCTTCTCGGACTTCAGTTGATGATGCTGAATTTTTAGAATATTGTCAGACTTAATTTCAGAGTTTAACCTGTTGTGAGTTTCTTCGTCTTCACATTTAACTTTAATGGTTTCAGCTCTGCCCGTATGAACAGTGATCTTTTCAACTGGAACATGCTTCTCGAGCTCGGTTAAAATCGTCTTAAACGGGACGCCACGAGTCCGCACGATAATCGGCGGGGCATACCTCTTCGTGATCCTATGGTCTTCATTAGCCGAGCGATCCTGTCCATTCTTCGGATTTCTCATTCTTGACGCGCTGACGACTTCTCGTTTACTCTTGAGACGGTCTTTAGGTTATCGATCCTCGTGCCTTGTCTGAATTTTTTATTAGTAACACCAATCCAGCGACTCTCATCCACTTCTTCAACTGTTCCACCAGAGTGACTTCTCTTACAGCCACCGTTTGTCGTAGAGTCACTATTTTCTATTATATCCATAGACTCCATACTATTAGAAGAGGAAATAGTTTTTAAAGCTTTACTTACCTTGCTGTTATCAACCGGTTTGTCTTCCGTGGAGTTTCCTGCCTTCGGGGTCCCGGAGCTTTTCCCAAAGGCTCCCTTAAGTTCGCTTATCTTGTCAATAACATCTCTACAGAGTCCTTAATTTCCTTGTTGATAATTTCGAACTTCTCCTCAAAACTTTTGTGTAGGGATTCGACTTTTTCTTCCAGTGCCCTATACTTAGCGTTTATTTCATCCCGGAGAGCTTCTATCATTTCGTTGAACACTAGGTCAAAAGCAGCAAACCTAGCATCCAAGCAGGCATCCCGGTAGGCCTTTTCGCAGGACACAGTTTTACCATCCGCCACTAGCAAAGGCTCTTTAGCCGACTTCAACGTGGTTAATTTGGACGAAGCCAAATATAATTGTACAGAACCGGGGGGGGGGGGGTAACCTGGCAGCTAAATGTGTGCTAAAGAAGTCGTCCTAAGAAGGACGCACCTAGCTTTAAGGAAAAAAGAAAACAAGTCAGGTTTGCGAGAGAGTTAATTCTACGCCAGGGATCCACTCGTGAATGATTAGAATAATAGATGATATGAAAGTCCTTAGTTAGGTTTGCGAGGAAATTAATCCCAACGCCAGGGACCCAGAAGGATATGAGCGTCTTGATGTACTGGTTTACGGGAATATTAATTCCAACGCCAGGGACCAGCACATAAGACGTAACAGAAGGTGAATATCGCCCTGAAAAGGGCGCACCGTGAAATGATAGTAATGAGATGATACCTGAAAAGGGAGTAGAGGTGATACCTTGAAGAGCTAGTCCGTTCGGATTCTGTGTCCTGCCTCAGTGTCCACTGCAGTAAAGACAATCGACAATCGAACACTGAAGTGTACATTTGTTAGGATGGGACGAAAGCAGCGCTTTCACAAAGCTCATCGAACCAGAATAAATTCCAGATGAATTTCACTGAGGTAGTCAAGAAGCCTGATCAACCCAAGCGGTCTTCCACATTATATAAAAGAAAATAAGATTGACGATTTTCAGAAACAAAATACAAACAAAGTAAAAAAAAATACAGCGAGAGGGAAGATTATCACATCTTCCAGCAGTCCAGGAAAGAAACGTTGCTAACATCTTCAAAATTGACGTCAAGAACATTCCTCGGTTTACGATACTTCGTATGCCAGTTCATATTCATTGAGTTCTTCAGTATTCCATTCACGAGTTTATTGTCGTGAGTCTTCATCTTCTGTATCATAATCAAAAGGAGGTCCTGTATAAACTTTCCGATACGGGCCATGTTTAAATCCAAGTGGATGGATTGGTTTTTCACCGTATTTTTGCCAAGCTGGGCAATGGACCTCAGGGTAACATTCTGAAACGACTGTAGTTCACTCCATCTGGTTTTACAGATAGTCGCCCAAGCAAGCATGCCATAGAGGGGTATGGTCCAGATAATCGACTTGTACAGAAGTAGCTTGTTGTCAATGCTGAGGGCGCTGTTGCGACCCATGAGAGCTATGATACTGTACTTCGCTCTCTTCGCTTTGTTCAGAGCATAGGACATATGCCGGTTCCATGAGAGTCTTGAGTCAATGAAAACTCCCAGATACTTGTAGTTGTCCACCCAGTCTAGTTTCTTATTGAACAGAAGAAGAGAATCTGGGGGACGTTTGAGCTTCCTATTGAGGTACAAAGCCTTGCACTTTTCGACGTTAAGGTTCAACTTCCAGCAGTTAAACCAATCTTCGAACTGCTTCAAGGCGCACTGCAGCCGAGTGATAACGTGAGCCGGCTGGTGTGCCATGTCATAATAGCAGTATCATCCGCATAAAAATACAGATTACAATTATCTGGTTTCGGGAAATCATGTACAAAGTAATTAAATAGCACAGGCCCGAGGACAGAATCCTGAGGGACGCTGGCCTTTACAACACGGGGCGTAGAAAGATTTTCTCCAAGGTTCGGCTTAATAGGATCTGCCGTCAAGAAAGGATTTCACCATCAAAATCAAATCGGCAGGGAACCAGTCTCTGATCATTTAGTAGACAAGGCCCTCATGCCACATCTGGTCAAAAGCTTTACTGACATCGAAAAATACCACCCCACAGTACCCGGAGTGGTTCAGGGGGGTGCTGAGGTCTTCAACGAGCCTCCATATCTGCATCGGAAAAGAGTGGGCAGCACGAAAGCCAAACTGCTCTTTCCGAAAAAGGTCATTTGCTAGACAGTGGTCTTGGAATCTGACGAGGATCGTTTTCTCCAACACTTTGGACATCGAGGGTAGCAAGCTAATAGGTCGGTAGCTCGCGGGAATTGCAGGATTTTGCCAATGCTTGGGGATACTCAACACAATAGATTGCTTCCAAGCCACAGGGAAGTAAGAAAATTTCACGCAGTCGCTAATCCTCTTCGGGAGATTCATAAGGGCGTTATGATTCTGGAATGACTGTAGCTCGCTCCAATGGCTTCTACAGATAGTCGCCCACGCAGGCATCCGATAGAGGAGTATGGTCCGAATAATCGACTTGTACAGAAGTAACTTATTGTCGATGCTGAGGGTGCTGTTGCGGCCCAGGAGAGCTATGAGACTGTACTTAACCCTCTTCGCTTTGTTCAGAGCGTAGGTCACATTACGATTCCAAGAGAGTCTTGACTCGATGATAACGCCAATGTATTTGTAGTTGTCTACCCAGTCTAGTTTCTTATTGAATAGAACAAGAGAATCTGGCGGACGCTTGAACTTTCAGTAAAGAATTACATCGTCATATATATAGTAAAGTGGGGTTGATTATGTTCTAATTACAAAGCTTCAAATACCATAAACACGAAAATACATATACAAAAATAAGTTATTGGTAGGCAGTCTTCAACTAATCATAAGGCGGTCATTGGTCCTGGTTGGATTATTCGGTCTATTGGTCAGTTTTGGCAGGTGTAAGAGTTTCCCAATGTCCATAAATTGGCTCGCATCCAAAGGCCCCGAGTCACTGTTCAGCAGTCTTTGGGGGTCTTCACTGTTTATAGCATATGACTCAAAAAAGTTCAGCAGACGTGGGTCACTCGTGCTATGTAAGATGTCAAAGTCTTCATGTCTGAAGTCATGTCGATGATCGAGTATGTAGTCAGCGAACCTTGATACTGCAAATTTCTCATTTTTGGCGCATGTCAAATGCTCATTAATTCTGGTCTTAACTGCTCTACGGGATTGCCCGTAGTAGATTGCATCACATTCTGCACACGGTAATTTATGCATGCCAGGATTGTTTCAGGGCAGATGGTGTCTTTGGGGTTTTTCAACTGATTAAAGATTGTGTTACACAATCTAAATATTTGTTCAAAGACAGCAAGCTTAGTGATTTATTACCTTCTAATCCTACACCTCCACGGTTATATTGCCTTCCTAAAACTCATAAGCAAGGCAGTAAATGGAGACCGATTGTTAATATCATCAATTCTCCTATTGATCTCTTAGCTAAATTCATTTTAAGAAATTACCTTTTGAAATTAGACTTAAATGGACAAGATTTCTCTGTTAAGAACTCAGTTGAATTATGCCAAAAGTTAAGTAATGCTCGGGTAACAAATGATGACGTGTTGGTTTCATTCGACATTGAATCACTTTACCCGAGCATTCCGGTTATAAGAGCAATAGAAGTCCTAGCAGATAATATGCTTGATAATGAGTTGCCATTGGGAGTTCTGGGTGACGTCATCAGGGTTCTTAAACTCATCTTGTTTAACAATATTTTTCTATTGAACAACAAATGGTACAAAATGGCTGATGGCACCTCGATGGGGAGCAGCATCAGTCCTTTTGTAGCCAACATTTACATTAGGAAATTGGAAAAACAGGCTATGTCAGAGTTTAGATACTTTCCAAGTGTTTGGCTTAGATATGTTGTGACGGAAATGGGGGGGGGGAGTAGGGTATCTCTATATATTTATTTATATTATTATATTATCTATCTATCTTTATCACTCCATCAATTGTTTATTATTAAACCCTTAATGGAATCACTAGAAACAGACAATATCGGTCTCTCACTTCTTTATACCAGTAACTTAATAACCTGTGCCAGTGATAACAACAGTAAATGCTTACCTTAATGGTGTCCTCCAAATATATCCCACAGTGAAGACATACCACCCGCTTTCGGATGACCAGTTGATGAATAAAGTAATGAAGAACTTTATTAATTCCCCCTTCCCATTGGCATCCTATCCATCATTCCATGTAACTACATCTGTCCCCATCCAGCATGCAAAACCAGAAAATTGGAACCCGATTTTAATACCAAATTAAAATCTCCCTTGAACAACTGTTCAATGTACCCGTTTTGCACCCCAGCTAGACTGAAGACAGATGAAGTTAAAAAGATTTTCCCTCAGGAACAGTAAACAAG
The DNA here is from genome assembly GCA_023313115.1 of Rhysida immarginata. Classification (NCBI taxonomy): domain Eukaryota; kingdom Metazoa; phylum Arthropoda; class Chilopoda; order Scolopendromorpha; family Scolopendridae; genus Rhysida; species Rhysida immarginata. The sequence goes on from JAHWFO010037278.1 coordinate 20,051, forward strand.
AATCCTCTTGCACACACATTCTGTTCAAGAGTCTAAGAGACCTTGTCAATTTCCCTATTTAACTTTAATTCTCTCTTTGCTCCCTAAATTCCCCTTAGGTTCAATAATTAAAGAAATGTTATATTTATTCTTCAATTAATTCAAACTAAGAGACCATTGTCTTTTATGATAAAGAAATAAACATTTAATCTTTATTAATACAAATGACAAAAATTAGAAATACTATAAATGAAATTAATTGATGTCAGAGCTCTTATCTGAACATGCAATGAAATAAATGTTGATTATTGTAAATATGAATGATTTAAGCAAATATCAAGAGGCAATAAGCTAATAATCGTTGACTTCTTGTTGATGGCGCCTTTCTTTTCTGATGCCAACTCCAGTGATGCTCAAACGGTTGCCTTCCGTGCCTTTTGATCTTCCTCCGTTTTCTACCGACTTCTCTGTTTAAAAGTTTGCCCGTTATTAGCTAGGGATTAGACCCGAGCTTTTTCCCGCTCGTGCTGGTCTACCCCTCCCTAGCTCAATAACTAAACTTTTCTCCCACAGAGTCGTCCAGTTCCTTGGCCTTATGTCACTCGTAACTTGCTGCAGTCGCGAGAATGCATTGGATTATGCATCCCCAATCGCATACGAATAAGTCTGCCAAAAGTTCCATAAAGAAATCGCCTTCTCTATCCATTTTTTTTTAGGCCCAAAGCCTAAATTCCACAGAGCACACGTTTTCAACCTCTTAGCTGCTCAAACGTTCCCGTTACTCTCTTCTTGAAGAGAGTCTCTATATTTCCCGCCTAAGATTCCCCACCAATCAGAGGCTTGCATCCCCAGTCCGACACTCCGCCACCCCTACAGAGCTCAAGAAGTGAATTTCTCGTTTCCATGGCAACTCCCCATTGTCTGGCTTCCAACAATGGTTTCTAAAAATAGCACAGCAGTTGCCATAGAAAACGAACTTTTTAGGAGAATTTAAGTGGTCCGGACTAGGAATAAAACAAAACAATAAAATAAATTCATTCAAATGCCCCGAGGTTGGTTAAATAATTGAGAAAAGTAAAACACCAAATTTCCATAAAGAAATTTGAGTGACAAAAAGAAATTTTTGTCACAATGTCGATGACGTGTTCTCTATTTTTAACCATAAAAAAGAGAACATTGAACAATTTATGTCCAACCTGAACAAATTATGCCCAAAAATCAAATTTACCAAGGAGATCGAGGCCAATGGTAGTCTTCCGTTCTTGGACATTGGGTTGACAAGGATAGGCCGGGAACTTGACTATAATATCCGGAGGAAGAAAAATTTCGTCACTGCCATCATCACAAACTAGCGGCCTTCAGACATATGGTGCGCAGGGTACTGTCTATCTCCTTGAATGCAGAGAACAGGAAAAAGGAACTCGAAACTATAGAAGAATTTGCTACATTGAACGGATTCCATAAAAGCATAGTCAACAATATCGCTAAGAAAGTGAAACGTAAATTAGCCTTACAAAAGGTCACCACTCTGCACAGAAAAGAAAAACGTGAATCGAGATTAGTCCTACCATACAACCTGCAATTAAACAGGGGCATGGTAAGAATTGCAAAAGAATTTGGCCCGGAAATCACTTATAGAAGCTCCAACACGATGAGGAAACAGTTGAAAAACCCCAAAGACACCATCTGCCCTGAAAACAAGCCTGGCGTGTATAAATTACCATGTGCAGAATGCGATGCTGTCTACTACGGGAAATCCCGTAGAGCAGTTAAGACCAGAATTATTGAGCATTTGGCATTCGTCAAAAATGGGAAATTTGCAGTATCAAGGTTCGCTGTACATATTGTATCAGCGACGTGATTTCACCCATATTGTATCATCGTACACTAGTGACCCACGTCTGCTGAACTTTATTGATTAGTGCCTTGTGATGTATCGTTGTTTACATCAGTTATCGATGTTTTTGATCTTCGATGTTTTTAACATCGATGATCGAGGTTTTTCTATGCTGCAATAAATTATGTCAACTCTGAATTATAAAACTTTTCTTCTGCCGAATTTTCAGTTAATTATAATAATGGTTCAAATGATAGGTACACAGGGTCTAAATCTGTTTGGAAAAGGCGTTCAGTTGATGCACTATTGCACATTCCTACTTATTCTGGCAACGGAATTCACCCAAAAGCCCCAAAATCCAAAGCCCCAACGTCCAAAGCCCCAAGTTGTTGCGCGGCACGTCTAATCTGCTTTTATGGAGGCTATCCGCACGTCTAATTGATCAACGGATCATCATAATTTGCATTGCAATCATTTTCACGTTCTTGTGACTGCAGCGCCTCCTATACCAACTTAGCAACCATTTATAACAGAAAAAATCTTCTCTTCATGAGTTACTCTTTCTCTTCCAATCAACCACACTACTATAACTGTAATAGTCTCTCTGTAATAACCTTTTTTAATATTGGGAAAAACTTTTCTGCCATCCTGTATTGTTAATGTGCCAAATCGTCACCACCTAGAAAAAAAGCCAAGCAACTGAAACGTCATCATATTTCGACCATTGAAGGCTTACCCGGAAGAACGTGACTTGTTACATATATTCATATGTAACAAGTCACATTCTTCCGGGCAAGCCTTCCATTGTTAACCGTATTTCTACCAATGAGAAGTCCTAAATTTGGTCGATTTATGATGATGTAACAATGTAGGATATTTCAGTTGTTTGGCTTTCTTTCTAAGAGGTGTTGGCCAAAGCCGGAGGAAAATTGCGAAACAAAACAAAACAAAAGAAATAAGTAGAAGTGCTACAATGGTTGATTTGCAGGCTGATTTGTATCAATGGTCATACATACCTAGGCATGGCAGCTGGAATGTAATGGCATATAAAGAGGCTGCTACGGTGAAAATAATTTTTTTTTCAAATTTTTATTGTTCGATGATGGACCAGCCTTGCTCCTCAAAACTGCTTCAATTCGGCGTGGCATAAAAAAAACTAGGTTTTGAAAACGTTTTACGTATGGATATTTCTGACCAGGCAGTTGCGAGAAACTTTCTGTTCGTATACATATAAAATCACTCGAGCTTACATACATACTAACTTTAGCATCTTAATAACTGCCATCTCGTGAATTCATCACAGAATTGATTAGTAATCAGTAACTTAGTAGTTTTATAGTAAATAAGAATAGAGTAATTTATGATGATGCTCTGTCAATATCAACAATTGCATATTCCTTACTTATTTATAACATGTTCCCTTTGTAATTTGTAAATAATTATGTACAGGGTATTTGCTAAACATATGGCAAAATCTCAAGTAGTGATTCTTTGCGTTATTTTAAGAATTTTTGTTTCTTTGTTGCTTTGTTTCGAAGATATACGGCAATAAAGGTTATTCGACAAAAACAATCGTTTATTACCTAAATTACATGTAAAGCTTCTTAATCTACAATAACTGCTGAAAATGACTACCACCAGCTAGTGTGCATGAATCCAATCTTCTCATTGACTGCCGAACTCTTTCGAAAACACCAGGGTTATTTCTTATTACATTACACCCATCAACTTCCGATTTCTCAAATCTTCTGCGTTTTCCATTGGAGTAGTGTAAACATTACATTGAAAAATATCTGCACTAACAGCCGTTTTTAGTAATCAGAATGTTGTTAAAAGATATCAAAGAATCACCCCTTGAATTTTTGCCCCTGGATATGCTAATTTTATTTAAAATTTAATATTAATTTAATTAATTTTAATTTATGAATATGGATCCAATACGTCCATCCAGGGCCTGTATGGCCAGAGGCCGACGAGTAATATTATTAGTAGTATTACTGATAATCCAATACGTTCATCCAGGGCCTGTATGGTTAGAAGCCGACGAGTTGGGTCCCTGGATGAACCTGGATTAACGACTGCTGTATGATGGTCACAGCAGCCGGGGGAGGGGGGTGGGGGTGAAGATCGTGAATCACGGATGGTTACCCATCCAGTGACTGGCCGTGCCTGATGTTTCTTAACTTCACAGAAGTTGTGTTTCTGTGAAAGCCCACCAGGCTACGGCCTCCCCCCCTTTCAAGATATTATAATTATGATTATGTAAATTAATTAACAATTCAAGATATTATAATGAAACTTTTTATATTTCTATCATCTTACACGTTTTTTTAAAAGCCATTATCTGATTATACTTACAAGTATTCTGAAAGGAATCGTGAATTAATATAGAAAACTATCTTAAAAGTACCTTGTTCTGGACACAAACTGTACATTCTTCCATAAAACCTTCTGGCGAGCATAAGCCTATGAAAAAATAATTATAATTATCAATTTGTATAAAAAATGGTTTCATTCCTGAAGAAAATTTATAACACACGGCAACACAACAATTAACTGTTGAAAATAATCAAAATATGAAGAATCTTCACAGTAATACATTAACAAATAAATATTTTGTTACAGGGGGATAGACATATTGTGGTAAAACAAAAAAGGGAACGGAGATTAAAATTAATCGAGTCAAAATTTAAGTTCTACATACACTTGGAGTGGACAAATAGATCATGTTGATTATGATCTTAATGTCTAATTATAAAAAATAGAATCTATGCTAAAACGGAATTGCTAACGAAATTTAAGTTTAACAAATTAATCATAATATTGAACAAATTAAATACAATGTCCAAAAAAGTGTCCTTGTTTTAGAACGTTATAGCTCTGATATTGACAGTTACTTGAGCTCAGAGTGTCACTATTCTAAATTCGTGAAAGCGAGATTCTGTAATTTCTCATAATATCAATGGGCATAAGAAAAATCTACCCTCAACTTTTTGAATAGATTGTTGGTTGTAAGAACCAAGACATGGCTCTCCATCACTAACTCCCACCCTCGGTCCCCAGATATGACGCCGTGTTACTTTTTACTATAGGGATATGTGAAAGACAGTAGTGTTTAGCCCACGGGAAACTTGGACGAGTTAAATAATCGAATCACAGCAGCAGTTTGATCTGTAATGATAGAAATGCTGGAGAGAGTGTAGGAGGAGTTTGAATATCGTATAGAATATCAGAGAGAACATCGGACATTTGTAATATTGTCACGGAATTCAATTATCACCGTGAATTCCGGTGACGTCAGTCGTCGTTACCGAACACGCATCTTCCATCGCACGAAATCGGACGACGACAGACGACAGCAGTTACGTCAACCACTGCGACACTCGGGAGCCAATCAGAAGCAGGAGCGGGGAATTCAAGCTTCGTTGACGAGAAGGAGAGATCAAGGCAGACGTTGTGAGGAGAGCGACCAGAGGAGATCAAAAATAGCTCCTTCATCCAGGACATCATGTTACCAGCGGCATGCCCGTCTTCTAGCGATAAAAGCGTCTGGGAGAACGCTTTCCATGACTAGGAAGCAAAGTTTATCGGCGGAGGCACCGTCTACGAAACCCGGCCAGAGCATTAACGCCCGGAGCGAGAACCTCGCTATAGAGAAGCCTGCGGCGTCAACGAGCGACGACGAAACGAGGTTCGTGGCGGAGCGAGCGGGATTAGGACGGCAGCTTACGATAGTCACCGGAGTGGAGACGAGCCGCATATTACACTTGGTAAGCGCACATTTTGTTATTGGTGGTCGTGTTGAAGAAGCAAGAGCAAGTTTTGCGGAGTTATATGGCTCCGAGGTGAAGGCATACACCAGCTTGCAGGGCTTATGGCCGTTTGGCCTGTCAGCGTACTTGAGCAGTAGCTCAGGTTTTGTGTATGTGGTTCGCCCGGAGTTTCTGCAACGGAAGATTATCATGCATTAGTGATAAGTGTTCCTGTATTTCTTTGCGGCTTATTATCGACGTCATTTTCTTTTCCCCTGTAACGTGTACGACAATTGTATTCTAATTGTTTTCATGGCCATGTTCTTTTCCTCGTAGTTATCTATGGACAGGAAAAATAGGCAGCAGTATAAAAAGCTTTAAAGAAAAATTATAAGTGTAATGCTTCCATTTTATATCAAGGCCCAGTGATATTTTCGATATGATTTATTTAGATGTTACGTCACGGCAAGGTATTTCTTAGGAATTCAATTTGAATGTTTTCACGAATAAGTATTATTGTGTGTTGAATTGTCGTACTTCAGTGTGTATAGAATATACTAATTATTATTGACCATAATTTACCCATGACCTGTGACTTTTTCATAGTTTAAGACTGAACTCATTATTCCTAAATTGATACTTACCATTTCTACGCCTTCACACAATTTTGTACTCGTAATCTTATTATCGCAGTTTTGGAGGCGGCGAGTGTGAATGTGGTTAAAGTGAATTTATTGTGAAAAAAAATATTTGAACTTGTGGCCTTATTTGTTTCTCTTAAACGTAGTGTTTAAGGACAGTTGATGATTCGGACTTGAACTTTATTACGCCAAGTACCTGGATTAATGTTACGCAAAAATAGTTATTGAATGTTATTCTAAGCTGGTACTTTAATTTTTAAGGTGATCTAAAGTTAAGATTCCTTTTTATTATTGTGTGTTGATATAAAGTCAAGTTAGCTTTGTCCTTTGCTATTCCATTACGTTCATTTAAGGTTTAGTTAAGCCGTTATTTCAGTATAGCATTACTGGTTATATTTTTGATTGATTGTTGCATTATAAGTCATTCAATTTAGACTAAGGTTTATGTCTACTTTTGTTTTTATTTTTCCCTCTATCTTATTGATTTTTCACATGAATTAATAAATGTTTATATTTATATCAAATTACCGTTCCCTGTTGCGAGTGCTTTAAACTTCCACTGCGCCTACTCATTTGGCTATTTTCACACCGTGACAAATATTCATGAGCTTAAAAATGTTTTACAATTTCTTTTTTAATAAAGAAGTACAGTCATCTCAATTTAACGAACTTCAGTTTAACAAAATTTCAGTTTAGCGAATTTTTTTCTCGGACTTGGCAACACCATCTGTTAATAGATAAAGAAGGCCTCTGGAATGAACGTCATATATTTCTGCACCAAAGCAAACTAAAAAGACAGGCCGGGGCACTTAAAAGTCACATGACCAATGCAGATCGAGCAACAATCTAATCTTCGTTGTTTCCAACAAACGAAAAACCACTGATTGTCGAAATCCAAGATGGAAACAATGAAGATTGGATTGTTGCTCGATCTACTTTGGTCATGTGACTTTTTAGTGCCCCGGCCTGTCTTTTTCGTACGTTGTTGCACGTAGCCGTAACCACGGAGAGAGAAGACAACACCATCTCAAAGCCTGAGCGCGAAAACGTCATGCATTGTTACGTCACCTACGGTAGGGTATTTTTGATCATATTTCTACCAATAATAAGCCCAAAATTGTCCCTACCGTAAGTGAAGTAACAATGTATGATTTTTCCGTGAGCAGGCTTTCTCTCTAGGCGGTATTGAAGAAGGCCTGCGATGAAATGTAATATATTGTTACATCATCATAAATAGGGCATTGTTATTCGTATTTCTACCAATAATAGACCATAAATTTGCCCTAACAATGTATTATTTTTCATCGCAGAGGCCTTCTCTCTCAGTGGTTATGACGTAGCCAACGAGAAAGACAGGCCCCGGCCAACCAACGCCACCTAAAAAACAAAGCCTGGTCACTGCGTCATCACACCAGGGCTGACAATCCAACTTTCATTGTTTACAACAAACGAAAAAGCACCTATTGTAATCAGCGTTTTTTCGTTTGTTGTAAACAATGAAAGTTGGATTGTCAGCCCTGGTTTGATGACGCAGTCCACAGGCAGTGAGAAGGCTTTGTTTTTTAGGTGGCGTTGGGTCAACACCTCCTAAAGATAAGGCCTTCTCTCTCGGTTGTTACGGCTGGAGCCTGTCTTTCTCGTTGGCTACGTTTAGAGTAGTTTATTGTTAATCGTATTTTTACCAACACCTCCTAGAAAGAAAGCCTCACAACTGAAAGGTCATACATTGCTATGTCATCATATTTCGACCATTGTTAATCGTATTTCTACTAATAATAAGCGCTAAATTTGGATTACTCTAGACCTCCGCAAAGAAACAATGTATGACGTTTCATTGCGGTGGCCTTCTTTATCTAGATGGTGTTGGTCCTGGCCATAGCCTTCTATATTTTATTATAAAATTGACTTCACTTCAACGAATTTCACTTTAACGAATGTAATTAGTTAGTCCTGCTGATTTTGCCGATGGATTAGTATACTGTAGTATTAAAGTAAACAAAAATATGCTGTTCTGTTAAACTTTCGGAATTTTATAATATACGGGGTGCGTTCACAAAGTTTCAAGATTGGTCTCAGAACAAAAAATGTATTAAACATTTTTGTACAGTTAATCAACACAACGCTGCCAACGTTTTTTCTATTGTTCATAGACTCCCTGGAACTCTTCGCATGGAAGGCTGTCAAGGGACCTCGTCGAAGCTGCCTGGAACGCTGGAATCCTGTCGAATTGCTTCCCTTAATTCGGGAGAACAGAAAGAAGTCGCTGGGAGCTAAGTCGGGGCTGTAAGGTGGCTGGGGCAGTGTTGCCACGTTGAACTTGGCCGGCGGCGAGCGACGTCTGAGAGGGCGCATTGTCGTGGTGAAGAACTCAATTGTCTTTGATCTCCTGGCGGACGCGGCGGACTCGATCCTTCAAACGCCGGGGCATTTTCGACTCTGCAATTTTGACAGGAGTCACTGAAACGCACTCACGCCACTAGTGATCTGCTCACTCCAGCGTCTCGGAAGTAACTGCCGCTGGTGCTGTCGGCTAGCTGACACCTCCCACTGCCCTGTCGGTGGAACCGGTCGCGAACCGGTCTGCGCGCCCTCCTCTACTCAGGAAAAAAATCAGTCTTGAAACTTTGTGAACGCACCCTGTAAACATTTTTAAAATTACAATAAGCTTTTGGAGGCTGGGCCACTTTAACGTCACTACTCTTATATTATGTGTCACGGAATTCAGACGCCATCCAGAATTCCGATGACAGCGTCGATCGTTTCCACACTCGGTGCTTTTACTCATCGTGTTGGAAAGCGATTCGACATAATACCCGCGGGGAACGAATCAGGAGCGAGAGGGAGGAGCTCGAGAAGAAAACGAGCGGACGAGAGAAGAGGAAAAAAACATGGAAAAAGCGAGGTTGGAGGAAGCATGGAAGGAATGGCGTCTTGATCTTTATCTCCGAACCTCCGAACCAAGCAAGCAATATACTCTTGGCAATAGCGAGAGAGCCAGCCAAGGAAACGAGGATTCCACCGTCTCCAGCGAGCGTCGTCGCGAACAGCGAGTTCCGCCGCCGGCCGAACGGGTTCGATGCCGAGAACCTCGCCACAACGAAGTCAAGAGAACATCGGGATTACGAGGTGAGTTTTTCCGTGCAAGGGAAACTGGAACTTTCCACCGTACTCGATACGACTCTGGAATGGGACTCTCACCATTAACTGCCTTGTAGAACTGCGTATGCAAGTGTTTTCCTGCATAGAGAACTTTCTTTGAACTGAGGAGCTACGAGCTTCGTTATCAAACAAACGTATGCGGTCTTTGGCCGTACGGACTATCACCTTACGTGAGCAGTCATTTAGAATTCCTGCTCGTACGATAAAAACCTAGTTCGTAACTGATGTTAATCGTTCTTATGCGACAAGGGTATATCTCCGTCGGTAATTTCGTCGGACATTATTGGTGACATAGCAAAGAGGAAAATTAGTTTAACAGTGTCTCATCTGTGCTATTTTATTTTACAGGGTTAATACCATTGTGTCCGCCAACTTTTATTTCTCCTTTGTGCAAATTCCAAAAGGGTTCGAATTTCGCCCTACGAATGTATCTCCCGAATTGTGTCTTCATGATATTATCTCTGATTAATGTGTGCACCGTATACTGAAAGTGCACCGTATATTATCTCTGCATCGTTGTACTCGACTGTATCTACGTTTAACCGTTCTAGTTAATTGCTAACATTATTAACAGTGGTACAAGGTGTTGTGTTTATTGTGCCCCGATAAAGTGTTGTGCCATTAACGTACCCTTGAATGTGTTATTCGCATATTGAAGTGTTGGCAATGTACAACGTTGTTTACTAGCTTTTTCCCGTTCATATTAGTTAACTTAAGAACTAATTAAGTCATTAGTTCTTAGATCTTTAGTTTAAGCTAAATAAGGAATTTAGCATTAAGGATTTATTTCAAATAAATTTATTCCCCATTTTTATTTCTCAATTTATCCCCGCCTTATGTCATTTCTTTACACAATTCCACTGCGTACATTTATCTGCTAAAATTACTCATGACACTATGCCTCACTTTAACGTATTTGTCGAAGCGTTAAGCCTATGCCGAGGTCCACAGTAATATGTTTCAAAACGAAATATGGTATAAGTGCGTAACCAATCAGTTCTGAAATATGTGACGAATAAAAAATGATGACCATAAATACTAAATTGCTATGAGCACACACAAAATTGATGCACTTGATCAGCGCGCACGTGGTAATTAGAATTTTTTTAAAACTAATTACTGCAGCATTGTAATTGAAAAAGATTTTATGTGTGGCTGTTTTAATCTCTATTCTAGTGCATTTTTATTGTATATACCAATCTTGGATTTGATTTCTTTGCTTATTGTTATTTGTTTGCTTGGTTATTGCATTTGCCTGGATCACTGTCTGATTCTCCGGTGAATATTAGAACAGGAAATAATTTGAAATGCCTTTTTGTGCGTTATAAAGATATTATAATGATACTTCTTCCTTATTTAGAAGTTTTTATGGAAGTTTCACTCTAAACAAATTTCATTTTAACTAATTTTTTCTCAATCCCTAAGAATTCGTTAAACTGAGGTTCGACTATACGAGGCCTGTTCGAAAATTACCCGGATTGAGGCTACAAAAAAACAAAAAAAAAAACAAACCGCTCCACTTTTTTCCTGTCCGGATCGTGTGACGACATTTCTGCTGATGACGTATTGAAATTTGCAGCTAATAAGAGTGCCGCGTGCAATTGTTGTAACACTCTAAAGCAGAACGTTTTTCTTTTCTCGTCGCGTGGTGAAAATGACAGAAAACATTGAGCAACGACATTGCCTCAGATTTTATTTTAAAATCGGAGTGTTATGAATTGCTAAATCAAGCATTTCCGAAGATAAAGAAAGCGCTCAATCGACGAAGATTTGAGGATGTGGACTTGACAACACAAAATGCGACGGCGGAGCTCTTAGCCATTCCGAAGGAGGCATTCCGAACTTGTTTCGATCAATGGCGGCAACGGTGGGCTAAATCAACACCACCTAGACAGAAGGCCTGCGCATAGAAACGTCATGCATTGTTACATCACGCTAAAGCGGCTATTGTTAATTGTATATCTACCAATAATATGCTTTAAATTTGGCCGTTTGATGATGATGTAACAATGTATACAGTTTCTGTGCGCAGGCCTTCCGCCTAGGTTATGTTGGCTAAATGGGTTGCTGCAGACGGATTTTTTTTTGTAGTCTCAATCCGGATAGTTTCCGGGCAGGCCTCGTAAAGCAAAGTAGGAACGTTCTTCTGTTAACACAATACATTTAACCATTTGTTGATGAAGTTCTGAAATGGAGTTCAAGTAAAAATGAAAATATCACCTTAAGTAATGAATGTACAAGGTGATTATAATTAAAGTCCCTTTGTAAAAATGCTATAAAAAAACAACCATGAGTCCGAATGACTTCAAATTTGGACTGAGCATTCTTGAAGAAGGGGCATTTGATATGGATAAGAAAAAAAATAGTTCCAAAATTTATCACTAGATGGCGCTGTAAGCGGCATATTATGCCTAGGAGGATTTGTACTATGCAAATTGAAAGATACGCATGCGCATGAGACATTGCATGTGTTATAAAAACGCAGGCCTCATGGCGTTCTCGTCATATTTGTATCTCAGCAGCTTGCCATGGGTCTGTCAATGAAGGATCGCGCTCTGCTTGTGAAGCTCTTTTACGTACAAGAATGGCGACTCTGCCATAGCAGCTTTAAAGAAATTTCGGGTATTAAAGGGAATGAAAAAAGGATGTGGTCCGATGTCTGCAAAGGCTCTGAGGTGTATGATTAAAAAATTCGAAGCGACAGGTTCTTTTGCAGTGAAATCTGGCAGAGGGAGGAAAGCAGTTGCTTTGACGTCAGTAGAAGATGTGGCTGAAGCATTAGAGGAAGGGTCGAACAGTGGTGTGCAAACGTGCAGTGCACGGGGAATTGCCCGAACTTTAGACATGCCTGTGAGCACGGTCAATAAAATTTTACGCAATATCCTGCATTGTTATCCCTATAAAATTACCCATGTTCAGGAGTTACTTCCTGCTGACCTGCCAATTAGACACACGTTTGCTTTAGAATTTCTAGCTCGCATGGAAGTGGACAATGAATGGCCATGGAACATCTTGTGGACAGACGAAGCCCATTTTTATCTCCACGGCGTTGTCAATACACAAAATTGCAGGATATGGGCAACGGAAAATCCTTTCGCATGTGTTTCAATACCGCTTCATTCTGCAAAGGTAACTGTGTGGTGCGGGATGACAGCATCATTGATTATAGGGCCATTTTTTTCGAGGAAGTGGGTCCTGCGGGTCCCGTTACCTGTACAGTCAATGGTCAACGGTATGCGTGTCTTTTACGCAACCAGGTAATTCCAACACTTCAACAGCATGCATGCGTGGATAGAATAATTTTCATGCAAGATGGCGCTCCTCCGCACATTGCAAAGCCAGTGAAGCAACTGCTGAAGACACATTTCGGAGATGATAGAATTATCAGCCGTCATTTTCCGAGAGCCTGGCCTGCAAGATCACCGGACCTCAATCCTTGTGACTTCTGGCTCTGGGGTTACCTTAAAAATCATGTGTTCAGTGGCCCAGTTGCAAATTTAGCGGAATTGAAGGCTCGGATTACGCACCACGTTCACAACGTGACCCCGGAGACACTCCGGTCTGTTGTGGAACATGCTGTTTATCGGTTAAAACTTGTGGAGGAAAATGGTGGACAGCATATTGAACATGTCTTGCGCAAGTCCCGAGATAATTAATAGGCGTTTCCATTGTTGCTTTTTATGCGGTTTTTGGCCCAAGGACAATTAAAAACCGATTTTTCCCATCCGATGTGGTACGACCTTGCCGTGGTGGATGGGCTTTGCACTAACAGTGCCACAACTGTTAAATGACTTGAAAGTCATGTTTTCCATCATCAAACCCGAAGCAATCATGTTCATTGACCGGTACAGTTGATTTTTTGCTAATACTGTACTGTATAATAAAAAAAAAATCATGTTTAACTTGTTTTAGTGTCAATTGCATTCCTTGACCAACTTTAATGTAAAAACATCATGCCATAAACAACTCATGCCAAAGCCGTCGTATTTCAATTCAAAATGTCACTTCTAGCTGAATCCGCTTCCGTTATGCCGCTTACAGCGCCATCTAGTGATAAATTTTGGAACTATTTTTTTCTTATCCCATATCAAATGCCCCTTCTTCAAGAATGCTCAGTCCAAATTTGAAGTCATTCGGACTCATGGTTGTTTTTTTATAGCATTTTTACAAAGGGACTTTAATTATAATCACCTTGTACTATAAAGTTTAATGTACAATATCTTGAATTTGATATACTGCATGAAAGGAATAGTTATCTGAAACCAATAAATAAATCAATGGCTCCATGAAAAACAATATGCGACAGAACCACTTGTTGAAAAAAAAATACGACAATGGAATCAGATAATAAGTATTTAGTTGGACGCTTTGATAACTGCCTTGAGTCTTCTAGGCATTGAAGCGTAAAGTTCTTGACAACGTTTCATACTTACTTCTGTCCAACCTTTTCAAATTGCTTCAGTTAATGATGGCACAGATGTATTGGTTTTGTCAATGTCTCCTTTTTCCCCAAGTCCCACCGGCTATTCTTTATCGGGTTTTGCATATGTACTCTGCGTTGGCTATTCCAGGCGCTTTATTCCATGAACTTCACGATATTTTTTATGCTTTTAGTACGACGATATGTCGCGTTGTCATCTTGGAATACGGAGAGTCACCAAAGTATTGTTCCAAAGATGCGAACAAAATTGTATTTAAAATCTCAATATGTGTTTGTCCTGTCACAGTACCGTTTACAATACACAAATGTCCAATTCTGCAGCAGCTAAGCATTTACGTGTATTTCGCATTCGCCGCATGAAAATTTCGTCATTAAAGCTACACAACCTGGATGGAATCTCTCGTCTTTCTTTCTCGAGACAAGAACACCTTTATTATCACGGCCCCAAAACAAATTCTCATTCATCACTGAAAATTACTTGGTTCTAATTGTCCAAAGCCCTATTGTTATGTTGGTTTGCCCATTGTTGGCGTTTCCTACGATGTTCACGTGAAAGAAGTTGTTAATTTTTTAGCTTGTTGAACGAAAAGACGACTTCGTTTAAATCGTTCCTTACTGTACAATTACAAACGGTTACATTATATTTTCTCTATTTCTTCTTCATCTTATGCGACGAGTTTGAGTTTCCTGCAGATTTTGTTCAATCTTTCGTTATCCTCTTTTGTTTTTCGTGGTCGTCCACTTTCTCTTGATGTTTTCAACGACCCTTGTTGTTTCATATTTTTTACACACCCTTGAAACAGTATTCTGTTAAAATCCAATATCTACGGAGACTTATGGAATTTTCCTTCATGAAACAATCGAATCATTTGATTTTTCAAATCTTTGGAGAGTTATGACAGATAACTAGGACATCAGCATACATTTAAAGCTAATGTCAAACTGCTGATTTTAATGCAGTTCATTTGCATATTTGACATTTATTAAAATTTTGCATATTTTTTGGATTGGCCACATGTAATTATTCAAATCATGCATTATTGCCTATATTTTCCCAACATTGTTATCGCATAAGTTTTCCAAAGAGCCTAATTTGTTTATACTCTGCAGAATGATTCTTGACCCCTGATCTAGGCCTACTTTACTGCGCATTCAAAAGATATCGCTTAGAAAGTAGTCGTCAACTTTGGTGGTTTTTTGTAAGCATCATCCTTGAAGGAGGAATGCCAAGTTATTTTATAAACAACTGGAGTATTCAGCCACGCAATCCATTGTGTTGGAAGCATAAAGCAGAAGCCGGAATGGTATAGCAACTGTTTTTCCTCCCCACTATATATACAGTTTAGGAGGAAAAGAGTTGCTATACCAGGTGCTCTGCATGAAATGAGCACGCGAAATTTCAGCTACCCACCTATATGAAAATTTGGAGTGTTACTGATGAGTCAGTGAGGGCTTTGCTTTTTATTTGCAGAAGGTTGAATGCAATCTATAGTATCGATTTGGAGGAGAAAGTTTAGAAAGAAAAACCCTATATCCACCAACGATCGTGTTCTATTTGGTGATCCTGGTTGTGGACTATTGCCCTGCACCGTAGACATCTTCCATTGTAGAAGAGATGTCCGCGGAACGGCGAAGCTGATGTTGTTCCATTCCTGTTTGCAGGCTTTCCAGAGAACCTCAATGGTTGTTGGACGGCGTCGAGCAAGGGCTCATTTTAATAATCCAAATCAAGAGAAATCCATCGGGGATGCATCTGGTAACTTGACAGGGATATCATGAAAGAGTATAACGTAACTTCAGTTTCATCTTCCAAATTCAATATAAACTAAATGGTCGAGTTAGAGATAGGCCAGATCTTGATGCAACCAATTTTTCCTTTTTGTTCTTTCCATACAATGCGGGGATTTCCTCGTGGAAAATTGGACTGATAACAAGTTGTTGATAGTAAAGTGAGTATCTTAGCCTTCCTGTCCACTCTTCTGATTGCGAGTTTGCCGTTGTACGAGTATCCCGCAATCACCATCAATCCTTTTGAAAAACGTTCCTTACATTCGTTGGATCATTTTTGATATGACTTCTCTCCACGTGACCGGTAAAAAATCGCGCATAGATAATTGCATTCGTAGACGTAGGCTTCATCCAACGTGATGTGATATTATTTTAATATCATATCAAATTTCTTGGTTAAATTTGAGTAAAGTGCCTTTTTTCCCAGGTTGTTAAAACCTTAGTTTTAATTATTTGTTTATATATTTTTTTGCGTTTGGCCGGGATCTGGCTCACACTTTATGATCGTTGCTCATGGCAACGGCGCAAAAAGGATGTCTGACCATTTTTTGGAGAAGTAGAGAGGGGGATTGCCATGGTAACAGTCGGCGTGAGAAACGTCACCAGAGGGGAACGGGATCGAGAGTCACCATAACAATAGGACGTTATGATTAACGGTATCTTAAATTTGCATGTCATGCCTAAAGTCTGTTTCAGTTTATCCTTGTACTACAAGTACAGTTAGGAGCCATTTTACGCCTCATATGGAATTTATGTCATTACGCCCAATAAATAGTTTATTATAAATTTTATTTCAAAGCTCATGAAAATAAAATTAAAATTTATTTTTTATCTATATGCTATACCAGCTGAAGTACCCGTCGTCGTTCGGAGAAAAAGTTTTTCAAAAGTACCCGTCGCCCAAGTTCCTACACCACCCGTACCAGTTTTTTCGTATTTATGTATACAGGGTGGTGTAGGAACTCGGGCGAGGTGTGATAGAGGGATCAAATCTAAGCAACATTTCCCTCTTTCATTTTTTTCTCTGGGGCATTGTTTTTGAGATAAAAAATGTTGGATGTCGCGTAGACATAATATGCCACTAAACCCGTGGTTTTGGAACCCGTCAAAATCATGGTCAATCATGTAATAAAAATAACAAAAACACATTGCATACAGTACAATAATGTGACTTGTTTTTTTATGAAACATGCAAATGTTTTACAATAAGTGTTCTAATTGACTCCCTCTGGCATGAAAGCATGCTTCACAACGTCGCCGCATGTACTAACGTACACGTTCAAAAGTTCCTGGTTCTTCGCGAATCTGGTCCCACGCAGCTACGGCGATTCTGGCTACTAGCTCTTCAGCGAATCCCACTGGTGTCTCGTATACCAATGTTTTTAAGTGTCCCCCACAAAACATAAACAACTGTTTCCTGCAGATAGAATTTCAACATTTTTTATATCAAAAACAATGCCCCAGAGAAAAAATGAAAGACGTAAATGTTGCTTAGATTTGATCCCTCTATCACCCCCCCCCCCCAGTTTGTACACGTTATTCGAGAACACCCTGTATACAGAGTCCGCCAAAAAATGTATACACATTTCAGCAAAAGAAAAAACTATAAAAGTTATATCACTAAATTCATACAGGCATCAAGCGATGAACATAAGTCCTCTTGACTTTTACAATTACGACAGCTGTTCAAAGTGATTATCATCAGCGTTGAGATACGAGGGGAGTTCAATAAGTAATGCAACACATTTTTTTCTGAAAAAGGGGGTTGTTTTATTCAGCATTCAAATACACCATGTTATTCCCCAATTTTTAGCTACACAACACCATTTTTCAACGTAATCTCTATTCAATGCTACGGCTTTACGCCACCTTGAAGTGAGGGCCTGTACACCTGCACGGTACCATTCCACTGGTTGATGTCGGAGCCAACGTCGTGCTGCATCAATAACTGCTTCATCATCCGCGTAGTGCGGCCCACGGATTGCGTTCTTCATTGGGCCAAACAGATGAAAATCCGTCGATCTGCTCGAATGAGAGTGTTCGCATGTTCCGACATTGGAGAAGTCAGAGCTGTGCACGGCCGGCCAGCTCGCGGGAGATCAGATAGTTTTGCTTGACCTTGCGGCGATGATGACACACGCTTTGCCCAACGACTCACCGTGCTTTTGTCCACTGCCAGATCACCGTAGACATTCTGCAAGCGCCTATGAATATCTGAGATGCCCTGGTTTTCCGCCAAAAGAAACTCAATCACTGCCCGTTGTTTGGAACGCACCTCCACTTTAACAGCTCACTATAGCGCTGTCACATATCGGACGTCAATGAAACTTTACGAGACGAAGCGGAAATGTTTGAAAATGTTCCACAAGAAATGTCCAGTTTTTTCAACCAAAATTGGCCGAGAAAAAAATGTGTTGCATTACTTATTGAACTCCCCTCGTATTTTTGAATACGGCGAGCAGTTGCCGCTATCCATTTCCTAGCAAACTCTTATCAGTAATCTCCTATATCTAGGTAGCAATTGTGGTCTTCTTTTATCGGGATCATCTTCATTCAATACATGTAATAATATTTGGGTGTAAACTTTCGATTTTGCTGTTACGGAAAAAATTATAGATGTATCGCAAAAGTATTCATTAAACAAAGATACACTGTATTCACGTGCGAAAGACTTGCAGTCATTGTTGATGCTGCTTCATGGAACACTCGCAAAAGCCTTCATTAAACAAAGCAAACGTCACAATTTTTAAGGCTGGCAAAAATCCCATTCAGCTCCAGGTAATTTGAATTTTAAAAATAAACTACAATGGAAAGGAAGAAAAAAAAATAAAATCCTTTATTAGCGAGCACCTAGAAGCCAAGAGAAATATACTTGACAAATTTCAAGTTTGCAGGCTTCATAGATCTGGAGATTTCGTGATGAATGAATGAGTGTATACATTTTTCGCTCTCTCTTTTATACAGGGTGTTTTTGAATTGAGTACAGATTTTTTGGAAGATGATAGAAGAGGTCCTTAGAAGTATTTTTTGTCATATGAACATGGGGTCCCCGCGGCTCCGTTCACTTACAATACTGCATTGAACAATCAAATGACGCCGGGACGCCGTGTGCATTGGTAGGCCTAGATTATTTTACTTTTAACAGTTAACACAAGCAATCTACTGTATGACTTTTACAGTAATTGTTCGAAATGACCGCCATGGTACCAGCAGCATCGAGACACAGATGCATGTCTGCATAATCATTCCATCCACAACGATTCATACTGTTTGTTTAACTTTACACATGTAAAAAGTACATCAAGTGAACTTTTAAAACAAATCTTTACCTACTGCTTTCCCAGAATGCAATTAGTTCATTTACATATGGACTAATCGTATTTTACAAAGGGGTTGGATACCATGGAATCTCCTTGACGAAGTTTGTCCTAAGACTTTTCAACAAACAAGCACGTGCACCTTGAAATTTCTTTGCAAACAATTACTTTAAAAGTTATTACAGTAGATTGCTTGTGTTAATTGTTAAAAATCAAATAATCTAGGCCTACCAACGCACACTGCGTCCCGGTGTCATTTGATTGTTCAATGCAGTATTGTAAGTAAACGGAGCTGCGGGGACCCCATGTTCATATGACAAAAAATACTTCTAAGGACCTCTTCTATCATCTCCCAAAAAATCTGTACTCAATTCAAAAACACCCTGTATAATAGTATAGATAGATTTTAATGAAATTTCTTCATTTTAATTAGGAAAATAATTTTTTAAATAATAATAAAAGTTATTACTACTTGCATGCGCAGTTTGTATCCCAAGCTGTAGCTCGCTCACTTTGATGGCTAATCTTGTGGAAAGCATGGCGAACGTAAAAATCTCCATAGCGTTATTTTAATCTCTCTCCGGTTATTTTAATCTCTACAAATTGTTTTAAATATTTATAGCACACTTCGAGTCGCGGATCAATGGATTATTGAGATAACACAGAATGACTGGCGTTTCAAGAACGATCATTCACAAGGTGAAGATGGAGCTACAACGAACGGGAGAGCAAGCTAAGATCGCCGTCGCTCGGCGCCCAAGAAGCCACCCGCTTCAAAAGAAAGCACACGGCGACTATAAAAATTCGACGAATTTACAATTTTTTTCGATCCGTTCATTCACAGTTTCTCCATACGAAATGAAATCAAGGTAAAGAAGGTTTAAAATGCAAATGATGAGATTCCGACTTTCACGTGATCGACTTTGTTCAGAGTTTTGACACGCCTTGGGTTCGTCTTCTCCAAACGAAAACGGGAAGCCTCTTCATGGCCCCTATTATAACAGCTCTTTTAAGGATTAATACATTATAAAGAAAGAGGCCAAACCAGTGTTCTGATCATAAAAATAAAATCATTAAATCTTTAAAATAAATATAAAACCATTAATGGTCATATGACAGTGTAAAGGACTACGTAAATATACGCGGAGCAGGTGAAACAGAGTGTAGTAAATTTAAAGTCTGTTAACTAGCGTAACTCAGATTATTTAGGAGAATTGTTGCCTTTTGCATGAAGAATGCTATGTTTACAAATTGGGCGCTCAAATTCACACAATTCACGTTTTATCGATGCCAATCTACGATTTGGCCCTTCAAAAGTATCTCATTTATATTAAAATAAATGTTTTTCACGATGTAATGCATTATTTTGTTCATTTTAGCAAAAAGTGTCGCCTTAGTACACGCTCGACCCTATGCGGCCAATGCTTTTCAGTATCGAGGCTGGAACCAAAATGGCGGATAGGAATACCTACATCTTTAGAGCCTTAACAGTAGAGCCCATCAGTGTCTTTTTGACCGTATCACAACATCGAAAAGTGAGCGTGAACGTTACACTCCAGAAACGTGATCATCACAGTGAGTACAGGGTGTTACAAAAATATACAGAAAGGTACTGCTGGGTACCTATCCTCTCGCTTCAGGGGCCGTTTTTTAAAATGATAATTGGGAAATTTTATTTTGTTAACCCATTTACGCCGAAATTGGTAAAAATGGAAATTGACATTCTTAAATTTATATTCTGTAGCATGTAAAGACATAAAAAATAATTTACAAAGACATAAAAAACATTACATGTATGGACGACAGCATATAATTTTAAAAGAATCTAAGTTTGGAATCGCTATGCAACGGGCCAGGAACTGACGTCAC